>CM076569.1:714735950-715278770 GCA_034641835.2 Pinus albicaulis
GTCAGGTCGAAAGCGGCAAGGTTTGATTAAGGTATGCAATGCTCCACTCCCTCTCCATTCATTCATGCACGGTTTCCTGCATGCGATTGTCTGGAGGCGGCCGAGGAGGAGCATCAGCGATTTTCATTCCTGCAAGTCTTTCATCCTGTCGGGGTATGTAATTGGAATTCTCTAAGATTTTCTCATGTTTCAGACTGTCATGCGTTTTATTTTTCAGTATTTTCATCTTTTCCGGGGGTTGACAGAGAGGTGTTGAAGGGTTAACCCTGAACAACAACCCGTCTCTCCCTGTTTTCGCGACCCCTGCATGCCAAGTGGCCATGTCAATATTTTAGATAGCTTGACCAGTTTGATTGATTGTATCTACCACCCTACCTTGCTTGCAGATTATGGTATCCATAGGGTTTTAAGGGCTAGGCTCTTAAATTATATGTTAAAGTTTCGAAGTTGGTACTTTAGTCATGGCCAGTCTCTGCATTGTAACCCCATCACAGTGTCGACTCAGTTAGTCACCTTTCATATGAGCACTCATGACAATCTTCCTGCTATCCGGTTTAGACTTAAGAATACTGTCGTCAGCTTTATGCCTCATGTAACTCAGAACATTGTGCCCAAACCTGAAGGTCAGCAGGGTAGAGTAAGGAAGTCGTCATGGAATCTCTATTTTCAAGCCAACCAAAAGGCCCTGTATCTTAGCCATCTTAATCCGACTCGTAATAAGCCACTTCCAAACATGTATAGTGTCCATGCAAAGCCTGACAGCAAGGTTGCCCAAGTTGGTCGGAGGGGTAACAGTCATAATGTTTTTTTGTATGATCATTTCAGTTTTTACTTTATGTTCTTAGTAAAAAGTCGGGACATTTGTGGATACGATTCTCTGTTTAGATTGTATAGCAGGACCAGGAGGGCAGGTTACCTTTGTTCCATTGACAGTGTTGAGTTCCCTATCCATAACAAGTGTATGAGATCTATAATCCCAATCTCTCACATCTTTGTTGTGCCCTTCTGTTTGTCAGAGTTTCTCCATTAACTTCTCTCTGTAATGGGGAAAAGACGTCAATAGGCAGACAATGCCAAAGGCAAGCAGCAAATTGAGTTAGAGAATGATCCCAAGAGACGGGGGTGAAAAACTAATCAAGAATGTTTGGAGACTCTGGCAGCAAGTTATATATTAGGAAATTCATCTGAAGTTCGTTAAGAAATTCGGGGGTGGGAGAAAGAAATCCAGATAGACCCGGAAGACAACGAGGCAGAGGCAGAGATCCTGGATTTTATAACAGATCCGGGCAATACCAGAGGCCGTCTCACTCTGTTTAACCAGACTATCCATACTTACTGGATAGTAAAATGTTTAATAGAAAAATCAATTCAGAGTATTCAGTATGCTCCAGCCAAGACAGCCCCTGCTAAGTCAGACCCCAGTACTCAAGCTCTTCTTTTAGAAATTCAAGATCACCAACAGCATATCAAGATAACCCAATACCAGGCGGTAGACCGAGTTAGTAGACTAGATGATAAAGTGGGCCGCATGGAGAAGACCCTGCAGAAGATCCTCCAGCAGCTTCAACAAGCTGGAATGCCTAGGACTAATATCAAAGACCCTGCACCAGTCTCTTCTTCAGAAGGCTAGGTGTTTCTTATTTTATTTTTTTGATTATGTATGCATGATATAGTTACCTATGAACTTTCTATATATGTTATGAATGTACAGAATGCAGTAGTAAGGCAGCTAGCACAAGAGACTTTTAGACATACAAAACAATTTCAATTTTGGGATGTTGTTTATGCTTTCAGATAGCCAACAGACCTGGTTTCCTTCGGGCAGCTTGAGGCCAAAGACATAATATTATATTTTGTAGCCTGTCCTTCAAATATAAATAGAAAATAGTAAGGTCCTACCGAATTTACAAAAAAAAAAAAAAAAATTAATTTCTTAATTTTTCACTCATTTATAGGTGAAATAAGAGATCTGTCTGTGAAACGGTTATTCAAGAAAATAGGTCGATATATCCGTTAAATAAACTTATACTAATTAGTCTGACAATTGAAATGTCTTAAAATTTTGGGTTAGATTGGTTAGACTCTGTCCAGTTCATATGAAAATTATTCTAACTTTTAAAAAAATAATGTCAAATAAGAAATCATAAAATAAAACACTAATAATGTCCAATGAAAGATTATAAAATAAAACACTGTGATTAAAACAAAGTGAAAAACAAAAAGCATGAATCTAAATTAAAGGAGAAAAAGCATGCGACCGTTTTATGCCTGCTATTTTTAGGACGGTGGGGTGGACCAATTTTAAATGACACGGGATTTGTCTCTGATTCAAATAAAAAAGGCCAATATATCCGTTGAAAAAATCCTACATATATCTTTAGGTTGCAGAAATTTCCCACTTCGTCATGTACCTGTGGTCTGGTCCGATATTTCTATGTGTGCTCTGATATGTCTGTGGTTGGGCGTCTGTGTATGTATGATGAGGTGTCAGATTCATGCAAAGTCGATCATGTCGTTTGTGACACGCGATGGGAGGAGGTGCAAAACAAGGACTACTCGTACCTAACACTCACTGCTAGGTACGATTCAGTTTTCGTTTCGTTGCATAAATGCCCTAACCTTTTTATTTCTTATTTTGACATTCTGTTCATTTGGCCGTCTATGCAGCTAGCTTTCCCAAATGCTCTACTCCAGGTAGATTCGTGAATTACCTCTACTCCAGGTAGATTCGTGAATTACTTTCTTTGCTAGTTCTTTTTTTGTTTCTTTTGTAATTTTAGTTCCAGGTTTGACATGATAATTATAAAAGGAAAATTTGCATGGATAATTTAAAAATGATTAAATAAAGAAAGCTTAGTTAGAATTGTCATTTTAATTGCAGTTCTGAGAAATATTTTCTTTCCTACTTCTTTGCTGCTTCTTTATTGGTTAAATAAAGAAGACATAGTTAGATTTATTTTTCTTTATCTTTTTGCTTTTCCATACATTTTAGTACCTTAGGGCAAGAAATCCAAGACACCAGCTGCAATTATTTATTTGTGTGCTGCACACATTTCTGGCGGTTGCGTCCAGCCTAATTCCACCCTAATGAAGTCACTATTTTCTACCCTAATGGTTGTCTACGAGACATCGCTGGGCAGTTTGGTTAGGAATTACTTAATTCCATTTTCAGGTGTAATTACTCTCCTCTTCGCTTTCTTGGGGAGTAAACGAGAAACCCTCGTCACCTGTTCATCCAATTTCTATTCAGATTATTCCAGATAGTTTATTTTCATCTGCATAATGTACGTTTAAGCTTTCAATGCGTTCAACTTTAGTTTCTCCTCTGTTGTAGTTTCCGCGGAATTACTTCATAGTTTAGTTTTAGTTGGTGTCACTTATAAAATTATTTGGTGTAATCTACGGATCCAAAATAGACATTTCATTGCTGCCCTTCTCTTCCAATTAAATCTAATTTTTGGAACGATGTGATTTTATATTAAACGGCAATATCCAAATATTTTGAATTAAGATATGTTACTTTATATGATATATAAATTTATATGTTGAATTTTGTGTTTCAGCACATATATAATTTATATCTTTAAATTATTTTTATTATTTTTAACTTTTTAAAAATATTATATATTTTAGTTTTAAAAGTGGTAATTGACTAAATCACCTCAGTTCAATACCCTATCAGTTTCTTCCAATAAGCCAGAGAAATCTCATAAACACGAATTATATTTTTACTTCCTTTATTTTGAAATTCCACATACGATATCGTTGGGCAATTTAATTAACAATTACTTACAGAGGTTGTTGTTTGCCGGGACATGAGGTAGCTGCATCATGTCCTTGCATGCAGCAGAAATAACTCTCATCCACCCGTTTTGTTTTTATGTTGATGATCAATGAATTAATCTTTCGGTTTTCCAATAGTGTACTTTGGTGTACGGTCCGTGTAATTATTTCTCTATACTTTAGATTTATTTAAATTAAATGCAATGCATTTGGTGTGAGTTATAAACAATAGTTAGTCTAATCTGTGGCCTCAAAATCCATTTTTCGCGGCTACCCCTCCCTTATAACTAAATCTAGTCTCTTGAACGAACGTTGTGGTTTTGTATTAAATGGCTTTATTAAAAGATCACCAATTGTGCTTTTACCTATTTTGAATATATATTTTATTAAAATCACAATGTTTTTACATTTAAATATATATTATAAAATTAAATTTTATGTAAATGTTTTTAACATTTACTTTGAATACTTGTTTTATTAATTGTTTCAATTATTATATATATATATATATATATATATATATATATTCTTATAAATTTATTAGGCTAGATTAGCTTAGAATAGAAAAGGCAAAGGTAGGGTAGGCTAGGGTAGGCTAAAGTAGGCTAGGCTAGACTAGAGTAGAGTAAGCTAAGGTAGGCTAGGCTAGAGTAGGGTAGTGTAGGATAGGGTAGACTGGGATATGATAGAATAGAGTTGGCTAAGGTAGGCTAGCCTAGGCTAGAGTAGCGTAGTAGGCTAGAGTAGAGTAGGATAAGCTAAGCTAGGGTAGAGTTGGGTAGGGTAGGAAAGGCTAGAGTAGAGTAGGATGGAATAGGATAGGATAGTCAAGGATAGGATATGATAGAGTAGGCTAAGGTAGGCTAGGCTACGATAGGAAAGGTTAGGATAGAGTAGAGTATCGTAAGTTAGGTTAGCCTAGGGTAGGCTAGACTAGAATAGGCTAGGCTAGAGTAGGCTAAGGTAGAGTACGTTAGGCTAGAGTAGGATAGAGTAATCTACGCTAGGCTATAGTAGGTTAGAGTAAAATAGGGTATGATAGGCTACGCTAGATTAGGCTAGAGTAGTGCTGGCTAGGCTAGGATAGAGTAGGCTAGGATAGGGTAAGATAGGATAGAGTAGGTTAGAGTAAAATAGGGTAAGATAGGCTAGGCTAGTGTAGGCTAGAGTAGGCTAGGCTAGGCTAGGATAGAGTAAGTTAGGATAGGGTAAGATAGGATAGAGTAGGTTAAGTTAGGCTAGGCTAAGGTAGCGTAGAGTAGGCTAGGCTAGGCTAGGCTAGGCTAGGCTAGAGTAGAGTAAGCTAAGCTAGGCTAGGTTAAAGCGGGTTAGACTAGGATAGAGTAGGCTAGGATAGGGTAAGATAGGATAGAGTAGGTTAACTTAGGCTAGGCTAGGGTAGCGCAGAGTAGACTAGGCTAGGCTAGAGTAGTGTAAGCTAAGCTAGGCTAGGTTAAAGCAGGTTAGACTAGAATAGGCTAGGCTAGAGTAGGCTAATATAGGCCAAAGTAGGATAGACTAAGCTAGGTTATGCTAGGCTAGGCTAGGGTATCCTAGTAGGGTAGAGTAGAGTAGGCTAAGGTAGGCTAGGATACAGTAGGTTAGACTAGAATAGGATTGGCTACAATAGGATAAGCTAGAATAGCTTAGACCAGTGTAGGATAAAGTAGGGTAGGCAAGGCTAGAGTAGGTTGGAGTAGAATATGATATGATAGGATATAAATGGCTAGGATAGAGTAGGCTAGAGTAGAGTAGGCTAAGCTAGGCTAGAGTAGGCTAGTAGGGTAGAGTAGGGTAGCGTAGGTTAGGATAGAGTAGGCTAGGATAAGTAAGCTAGGCTAAGATAGGATAGCATAGAGTAGGTTAAGGTAGACTAGCCTAGGGTAGGCTAAAGTATGATAGGCTAGGATGGAGTAGCCTTGTCGGCTAGCGTAGAGTAAGCTAAGCTAGGCGAGGTTAGAGTAGAATAGGCTGATTTAGGCGAGGCTAGAGTAGGCTAGACTCTAATACGATAAGCTAGAGTATACTAAGCTAGGTTAGAGTAGGATAGAGTGGGTTAGGCGAGGCTAGAGTAATTTGCAGTAGAATAGGATAGGCTAGACTCATATAGGCTAAAGTAGGTTATGCTAGGATAGATTAGGCTAGTAGGTTAGAGTAGACTAGGGTAGGATAGGATAAAGCATGCTAGGATAGGCTAGGCTAGGATAATATAGGCTAAAGTAAGGTGGGCTAGTCTAGAGTAGCCTAGTATTATAAAGTAGTGTAGGCTAAGCAAGACTAGCCTAGATTTGGTTAATTTGAGGTAGAATAGGATAGAACATGCTAAGGTAGGTTAGGCCACGCGATGCTAAAGTAGGCTAGGCTAGACTAAAGTATCCTAGTAGTCTAGAGTATAGTAGGCTAAGCTATGCTACACAAGAGTAGGTAATACTAGAATAGGCCAGGTTAGTGTAGGCTAGGCTACAAAAGGATAGGGTAGGCAAGGCTACGCAAGAGTAGGCTAACTTAGGTTAGGTTAGGTTAGGCCAGAGTAGGCTAGGATAGGATAGAGTATGCTCGAGTAGGCTAGGATAAACTAGGATACAATATGTTAGGTTAGGCCAGAGTAAGATAGAGTTGGTTGGGATAGTCCAGAGTAGCCTAGAGTAGGCTGGGCTAGGCTAGGCTAAGTTAGGGGAGAGTAAGCTAGGCTATATTATAGTAGACAAGGCTAGAGTAAGAGAGATTTGGCTAGGATAGTATAGGATAAAGTAGTCTAGGCTACGCTAGACTAACTTAGGCCAGAGTAGGCAAGGCTACATTATAGTAGGAGGATAGGTTGGAGTAAATTAGGCTACAGTAAGCTAGGTTAGATTAGGATAGAGTAGGATAAAGTAGAATAGGATAGGCTAGAGTAGGCTAGGCTAGAGTATGGTAAAGTAGGCTAGGGTGGGCAAGGTAATGCCAGGAAAGGCTAGGAAACAGTAGGCTAGCCCATGTTAGGGTAGGCAAGGCTAGAGTAGGATAAAGTAGAGTAGGGAGGGTAGGCTAGGCTAGGTTAAGCTATACTATAGTAGGATCAAGTAGGTTAGCGTGAGCTTGATTAGACTAGTAGGATAGAGTAGTGTAGGCTAAGTTAGGCTAGCCTAGAGTAGTTTAGACTATAGTATACCAGGTTAGAGTATGATATGCGAGGATAGAGTAGGCTAGAGTAGGCTAGGCTAGGCTATAGTAGGTTAGAGTAGAATAATATAGGCTAGACTAGGCTAGGCTAGAACATGTTAGAGTAGAGTAAGCTAGCTTAGGCTAACTTAGAGTGGGTTAGTAAGCTAGGCTAACTTTAGATCTCCCCCAACAAGAAGGTTATCTTCTTGGTCGTGCCCAATGCTATCTTTTAAGGTTTCCCAGCATATTTCCTTGTCCTTATAATGGCTGGGGGAGTATATGTTGTAGATGCTGACTATCCTGCGAGTTTCAACATTCTCCAGTTTAGTGTTTGTCGAGTGGTCATTCTCCTGAAGCTCCAGTAGATGATATTGCTTATCCTTCATAGATCCTAGATTTTTCTGATCACATCAATTTCTTGACTACTTAGCTTTGTCTCTTGAATTAAAAGGATGTCAGGTTTTTCACTTTTTATCAGGTCTTTTAAAAAGTTAATTTTGGAGGGGTGACCCAACCCTCTACAATTCCAAGAGACAACTATCATTATTTATTATTTGGGGTTGTTGTAGGACCCCTCCCTTTGTTTTCTTGCTGTACTTTTTCTTTATTCTTTGGTCCTTTTTCTAGAAAATTCTCCAATCCCTGTTGTGTTCCCAATGAGATATATTTAGCTACTTCTTCATCTCTTATTTCTTTGTTCAATCTCCTTCCAATTTTTTTTGTATTCTCGATATTTTGAGGGGTTTCTTTTGTTGGGTTTCTTGTGAGGATTCGGTCCGAATTTAGGAGGAGAGGCTTGTCCGGCTGAGGAGGGGAACCAAGAGGGGGTAGCAATGGGAGATGAGAGGAGGGTGTGAATGGGGGAGGAGGTGATGATCAAGTTAGATGGGATGAGAGCAGATGAGAGGATGTCAAAAGGATTTGTCCCCACGAGGGAGGTTGGTTGAGAGGGGAGGGAAGATCCTAGTGGAGGAGGAGGATGAGAGCCAGAGGCGGGTTTAGATGCAGCATTTTTCATTTTTACTTATTTCCATTTTGAATCTGATGTTTCTTCAATGTTTTCTTTAGGTTCCTCTCTTTTACTACATCTATTGGCGAAATGACCATATTCCTGGCATACCTTACATTTGAAGGGGATTTGTTCATAGTCGAGCTATTGAATGCGGATCCAGTTGTCCACTGTTGTAGTTCCTAGAGACAGCCTCGAGTTGTGAAAGACCAGTGCCTAGGACATCTTATATATATCAAGGAGCATAATGTATAACAGAGGAAGTTATTAATAAAAGGCTCTCATGCTATCTCCTGAGAACAGGTAATGTTAATTTTGAATGGGACCAAGACCCTCAGAAACTGACACAGAGAAGGGTGTACTGCAGAGGCAATGTGAAAAACTCTAATATAAAAGCAACAGACAATTTAGAGACAACTTACTGTAAAGAGGGTCAGTTCAGAAATACCTCATAGAAATAAATTATCAGAAGGTGTTTGCTGTGAATGAAAGATTGAGAGGATACTAGTTGTCAATGAGCTGATATCCAGATACACAATATCACCATGTAATGGGCTTACCAATTTAAGAATCCATACATGACAATAGCATTTTAAAAATAACCTCCCAAAGAAAATAATATAGCAGAAGTATGGTTTGAGTGAATAGTGAAACAGTATATCATGCCTGAGCCATATTTAAAGCGCTTGACTAATCCGGGCATGGGTATCAACTAGGATAAATCCATACCAAAAATCAGTGAGCCACTCGCATTCCAGAAACATTATACAAGAAAGATGGATGAAATGAAATGATCTATTAAAGTAACACATATAAGTGAAAGTTACAAACTGTGAAATAGCGAAGACCAGAATCCTCTTAACAGATGGAACTCCTCCTCATTGAGACCCTACGGGCTCTGAGCCTTCGTACAAGAGTTCAAAAAATGTATACAAAAAATCCTTTTAGTGCATAATTTTCTGATAAAATTAGGAACCCTAAATCATCTGTTCTTCGGGAGCCTTATAGGAGAAAAAGAAAGCTCGAAAAGGGAGTAGGTGATGAAAATTTAATTTTCCTCATTAAGACAAGATGGTGGAAACGTGCGCGACCATATTGCTGGATGACTCTGTAGCGCTGTATGTACTTTGCTGCCTGCTTACTGAAATAAATGCATGGGTAGAAGTCTCTTCAGGACCACGGCAAAGAAGTAAAATCACATAGACATTCCGTCTTTTCCTGAAAGAAAATGGTGCTGAAAAGAAAGCTTTAAGGTATTGTTTTCTGTAAATGGTACCCAATGCCTTCTAAACCCTGAATTACAGTTTAAGTTCTTCAATGCTGAACATTGAATTCCTCGATCATTCACTGATATTTCTCCACTGCTCCATTAATATCTCCATCTGCGCAATTATGTGCTTTGACAGATTTTGGGAGGGTTTGACAGATTTTAACCCTGCTTCTTTAATGGAAGTCTTGTCGGCATACCTTCCCAGGCCTTTCTCCATAATCAAAGCCTCTGAAAAATGGTCCTTTGATGCACTCTCTATTACAGTAATAGAGATTGTAAGTCATGGTAGTTTTTCGCCACTGTAACCCTGCAAAACCCGCAAACTCGTTAGGAAAACCAGGCATGGGGATGATGGACATGGCGGGATCATTGAAAATGGTTGTGCAGACATGGCGAAATGATGGAACAATGCAGGGTGGCGATTAAAACACAGTGAAACGATGGAGGATGGACTGGTGGAGGTTTTTAACGTAAACATTGAAATTTGACTAACGAATGAAATGTATAATGGCAGAGGAAAAATACGACAAACACGTGGAACGGTGACAGGGTGGAGGACACGTGTCGATGGTGGTGAGGCAAGCAATCTAGACCATCCGATCTCAGGAGGAGATCGATGGCTGAAGACGCGTCGGAGGGCGACGGATTGGTGGGCCAGGGGTACCGATACCTTGGGTTAAATCCTACGCATCTTCGGGGTGTGATGACAGTTGGATGGAGAGCCCCAGATCGGATGGTTGATATGAATATTGCGCTGGGTCAAATTTCAAACGATAATGCACAATGGGGGGGCGGTTTTGAAATAGTGACGGAGCCACGTGTCGTGCGATGAGTGGAATCACTCTAAAATGGAAAATATCGCCCGCCCTCCAAAGGTAGTGCGATGGATACCACCAATTTTTGAAAAGTGCTTTTGGGCGTGGGGACCACAAGGGTGGGTGAGCTGCTGACCGCTGATTTACAGATTGATCAGACGGTCAACATGCGATCGGAGCGGTAAACGGGTAGGGCCACGGGTGCGACACTGATCAATGAAGGTCGTCCGATCTGTATAGATCGATGGATAATACTGCACCCGATATCCGCCTGGGATAAGTGCTCCCCAGGCTAGTGCTTGGTCTAGCACCCAGGTTAAGTAGAGAAAAAGGTTGAGGGGCTAGGACCCAAAGGTGCTAAACCTTATATATTTTCAATTGTGGGTTTTCGGCCCTTTTTAATGCAATTTGGGGCTGGGAAAGAGTAACGATAAGGGGAATGAGGGGTTTTTTAAACCAAACAAGGGTGTGAGTATGGTTTAAAGGAGATTTTGGGATGGTTTGGAAGGATTAGGGGGAGGGATTTTGGGGTAAAAAGGGAGGTTCTGAAAAATAGGAAGAGGGGATGAAATGGAGAAATTTGCAGGGGCACAAGGGGCAAATGAAGGCCTCTTGGGGCATAATTTTTCACAATAAATGAGGCTTATTGACCTAAGAACAACAGAGGAAAATAATTATAGGGCAGAGGACCTAAAGATGCTTTCAAGGATGATGTGAATTCAGAGGGAAAGCATTCCTCGAAAGTTTAGAGACAGTTTGACCCCCTGTTTTCTTGTCAAAATTTAATAGGGGGCTAACATGATCAACATTGGCTCCACCTGGGGACGACCATAGTTGGTGTGTCGAGAACTTCACAGACCACCTACATCATCAATTTTTACAGACAGGAAAAATAAACCTATTCTACTCCTACCCTTATTACTCCATGAGACTAAATTACACTGTTGGTCTCACATTTTCTCTGCCTAAACTACATCTGCTAGGATTAACCTGTCTAGCAGATTTCTTCTCTACATTCTAAAACAGAAATTGAAAAACATCCAAGCCATGATTAGACTGTCTGGCTTGCTGGACCTTGCAGAAACTAAAACAACTAACTACATGCTCACAGGCTGAGCTTTATTTCAGTCTTCCAACCTACTCTAATCTAACCTGGAAATCTCTGATGTTCTAGGTGATACAATAATGCCAATGCAACCAGTTAAGTAGTAGCAAAAAAGGATAGGAGCAATGACTTGCTGTCAAAGATAACCACAGGGTGTTCTTCTGGTGGTCCTTCAAAACTGAGGTCACCATCAGTGGTGACCACTCTTGATGAATCTGGCCCTTGCAAAGGATCAATGCTGGAGAATTTGGACTGATCAGGGTCTCCATGTACTCTGTCACAGGATCGAAGAACATATGGTGTAAGATTTCTTATTTTAGGCCTGCCATGACTGGTAGGCTATCTTCATCCTAGGCAACTTTGATTATTGCATCTTCCACCACATCTTCAATGTGGCTCTTGAAAGTCCAATCACCTTCATCTTGTATTTCGAAAGGCAGTGGGATCTCTTCTTTTTTAGGAGGAGGGAGACTTTCCAAAAAGGATTTGCGGTCTCTGAACTGATATGATTTTTCTTGTGAGTTCAGAAATTCAACCTCGGCTTCATATCTTTCAACCAGCAATTCGAGAAATATTTTCATAAGCACGGGTTTAGAACTTAAGCTGGGAAGAAGAATAGCCCATGGAAAGTCCTCCACTTCTAGTTTTTCCAAGGCACCTGACATTTCATCTCGACACTCTGCTACGAAACCTGGATGCATTTTTGCAAACTGCTCGGAGTCTTACATTGGTGAAGTGGTTGGGTCTTCAGCACGACTGATGCTCTATTGTGACATGATCTCCCAGTGGAGTCTCGTGAAACCAAGATAATCAGCGGCCTATTGATCACCAGTGGAGTATTTTAATCATTTAGGAACTATGGAGTCACCAAGGTGACAGATCTACAACTCCCAACTCTTCATGCTCACATTTCTGAAGATTGAATTAGGTTTTTTCAAGGCCCAGGGATTTATATTTTCTCAACTTCGTTCCCCGACAATGGCGCCAAAAATATGTTGTAGTTCCTAGAGACAGCCTTGAGTTGTGAAAGACCAGTGCCTAAGACATCTTATATATAGCAAGGAGCATAATGTATAACAGAGGAAGATATCAATAAAAGGCTGTCATGCTATCTTCTGAAAATAGGGAATGTTAATTTTGAATGGGACCAAGACCCTCAGAAACTGACACAGAGAAGGGAGTACTATAGAGGAAATGTGAAAAAATTTAATACAAAAAAAACAAACAATTCAGAGACAACTTACTGTAAAGAGGGCCAGTTCAGAAATACCTCACAGAAATAAATTATTAGAAGGTGTTTGCTATGAATGAAAGACTGAGAGGATACTAGTTGTCAATGAGCTGATATCTAGATACACAATATCACCATGTAATGGGCTTACCAATTTAAGAATCCATACATGACAATAGCATTTTTAAAATAACCTCCCAAAGAAACTAATGTAGCAGAAGTATGGTTTGAGTGAATAGTGAAACAGTATATCATGCCTGAGCCATATTTAAAGCGCTTGACTAATCCGAGCATGGGTATCAACTAGGATAAATCCATACCAAAAATCAGTGAGCCACTCGCATTCCAGAAACATTATACGAGAAAGATGGATGAAATGAAATGATCTATTAAAGTAACACATATAAGAGAAAGTTACAAACTGTGAAATACCAAATACCAGAATCCTCTTAACATATGGAACTCCTCCTCGCTGAGACCCTACGGGCTTTGAGCTTTCATACAAGAGTTCACAAAATGTATACAAAAAATCCTTTCACTGCATAATTTTCTGATAAAATCTGGAACCCTAAATCATCTGTTCTTCGGGAGCTTTATAGGAGAAAAATAAAGCTCGAAAAGGGAGTAGGTGATGAACATTTAATTTGCCTCGTTAAGACAAGATGGCAGAAATGTGCACGCCCATATTACTGGATGAGTCTGTAGCGCTGTATGTACTTTATTGCCTGCTTACTGAAATAAATGCACTGGGTAGAAGTCTCTTTAGGAACACGACAAAGAAGTAAAATCACATAGACATTCCTTCCTTTCCTGAAAGAAAATGGTGCTGAAAAGAAAGCTTTAAGGTATTGTTTTCTGTGAATGGTACCCTCTGCCTTCTAAACCCTGAATTACGGTTTAAGTTCTTCAATGCTGAACGTTGAACTCCTCGATAATTTACTAATATTTCTCCACTGCTCCATTAATATCTCCATCTACACAATCTGTGCTTTGAATGACTCGGGAGGGTTTGACGAATTTTAACCCTGCCTATTTAATGGAAGTCTTGTCGACATACCTTCCCAGGCCTTTCTCCATAATCACAGCCTATGAAAAATGGTCCTTTGATGCGCTCTCTATTACAATAATAGAGACTGTAAGTCATTGCAGTTTTCTGCTGCTGTAACCCTGCAAAACCCGCAAACTCGTTAGGAAAACTAGGCATGGGGATGATGGACGTGGCGAGATCAATGAAACTGGTTGTGCGGACATGGCGAAATGATGGAACAATGCAGAGTGGTGATTAAAACACAGTGAAATGATGGAGGATGGACTGGTGGAGGTTTTTAATGTAAACATTGAAATTTGACTAACGAATGAAATGTATAATGGCGGAGGAAAAATATGACAAACACGTGGAACGGTGATGGGGCGGAGGACACGTGTCGATGGTTGGGAGGCAAGAAATCTGGACCGTCCGATCTCAGGAGGAGATCGACGGCTGAAGACGCGTTGGAGGGTGACAGATTGGCGAGCCACGGGTACGGATACCTTGGGTTAAATAATGTGCATCTTCGGCGTGCGATGACCGTTGGATGGAGAGCCCCAGATCAGATGGTTGATATGAATATCGCGCTGGGTCAAATTTCGAACGATAACGCACGATGGGGGGGCAGTTTTGAAATAGTAACGGAGCCACGTGTCGTGCGATGAGTGGAATCGCTCCGAAATGTAAAATACCGCATGCCCTCCATAACACCAGTTTTTGAACAGTGGTTTTGGGTGCGGGGACCACAAGGGCAGGTGAGCTGCTGACCATTGATTTACAGATTGACCGGACGGTGGACAGGCGATCGGAGCAGTAAACAGGTTGGGCCATGGGCGCGACACTGATCAATAAAGGTCGTCCGATCTATATAAGCGCTCTGCAGGCTAGCGCTTGGTCTAGCACCCAGGTTACGTGGAGAAAAAGGTTGAGGGGCTAGGGTTGAAAGGTGATAAACCTTATATATTTTCAAATGTGGGTTTTTGACCCTTTTTAATGCAATTTGGGGCTGGGAAATAGTAACAATAAGGGGAATGAGGGGTTTTTTAAACCAAAAATGGGTGTGAGTATGGTTTAAAGGGGATTTTGGGATGGTTTAGAAGGATTAGGGGGAGGGATTTTGAGGTAGAAAGGGAGGCTATGAAAAAGAGGAAGAGGGGATGAAATGGAGAAATCTGCAGGGGCACAAGGGGCAAATGAAGGCCTCTTGGGGCATAATTTTTCACAATCAATGAGGCTTATTGACTTAAGAACAGTAGAGCGAAATAATTAAAGGGCAGAGGACCTGAAGAGGCTTTCAAGGATGATGTGAATTCAGAGGGAAAGAATTCCTCGAAAGTTTAGAGATAGTTTGACCCCCTGTTTTCTTGTCAAAATTTAATAGGGGGCTAACATGATCAACATCCACCTTGATTTTGACCGCTTTCGGGAGGCCCTTTCCTAGATCCACCTCAACACAGATTCATGCGCATGCCTGCATGTTGTCTTTGGGTTCACTTCTGTCGATGTATTTTCCCACTCCATTTCCTATTGCACAAACTGAGTCATCACTCCACCAGTGTAGAGGGAGTTGTGACAATCTTACCCATACTGGTACTGCACTGGAAACATCTAGTTCTAGATCAAAATCCAGAGTCCATCGATTAAGGTACAAACCCCTTGTGTCCATGAAGTAAGGCCCGCTTTGGAATATAAGATCTCAATCACTTTTACTCTCAAAATGAAAGGTATAACATCCCCGGCCACAAAATATTATGGCAATTTTCCTTTTTATAAACTGGATCTAGTTCCTCTCAACCCATTTCTGCACTATTTTGGGTGAGCGCCATAATCCTATAAATTGACCAACCAGTCCTTTTTCTTCCAGAGAGATTTCGGCTTTCCTTGGCACCGATGGAGGTAAGGAGATTTCTGGAATGGATTTCAGCTTTTTAACAAAATTTGTGGGGGCTGGTCTAGTTCGTTGGGTTCCCAAAGAGCTTATGAGAGAGGCAAAAACAGCTGAATCTTCATCTAGTTGCTGGTTGTTCGATGTTGCAATTGTGAAAGCACGACATCGGCTAGGGCAGGAACGCACAATAGGCAGCCTTACCAAGCAAAATATGTTCAATTCGACATATAATTAAAAATATATTAATAATAATAATAAATACAAGTTTAATGTGAGCTAATAACATGGCTCAATGCATGTGTTATGTAATCCCTATAACATTTCAAAATACGATTTAAATAATAATAAAATACACATTATTTTTTTGCACTCTAAAATAAGTTTGAACTTAAAGAAATTTGATCCTTCTCTGCTCATGTTACATCAATGCTTAATATGGATCCATGTTTGTATATTCTAACTTCTCATATATACCACAGCCTTACTTTAGATGTGTAATACATTTATGACACCAATATTGTTATTTGGCATCAGATTTGTTTAATTTGAAAATAGAGTATCCTTACCTTAAATTATTAATCAAGTAATAGTTACTTCTTTCATTGATATTTATTTAGTTGAGATTTACTTGACATCACATTTGTTTGATTTGAAAATAAAGTTCCCTTACCTTAAATTCTTAATCATGTAGTAACTACTTCTTTTTTTTATGTTTATTTTGATGAGATGGTATTTGCATTGATCCATAATCATGTTTACCCTATCATCCACTTCATAAACCTTTCCTAAAACAATTTCAACTTTATATCTTATGGGATGAAATAGAGATAGCCTTGAGTTGTGAAAGACTAGTGCCTAGGACATCTTATATATAGCAAGGAGCATAATGTATAACAGAGGAAGTTATCAATAAAAGGTTCTCATGCTATCTCCTGAAAACAGGGAATGTTAATTTTGAATGGGACCAAGACCCTCAGAAACTGACACAGAGAAGGGAGTACTGCAGAGGCAATGTGAAAAACTCTAATATAAATACAACATAGAATTCAGAGACAAATTACTGTAAAGAGGGTCAGTTCAAAAATACCTCACAGAAATAAATTATCAGAAGGTGTTTTCTCTAAATGAAAGATTAAGAGGATACTAGTTTTCAATGAACTGATATCAAGATACACAATATCACCATGTAATGGGCTTACCAATTTAAGAATCCATACATGACAATAGCGTTTTAAAAATAACCTCCCAAAGAAACTAATATAACAGAAGTATGGTTTGAGTGAATAGTGAAACAGTATATCATGCCTGAGCCATATTTAAAGTGTATTAATAAAGGCATGGGTATCGAGCGGGATAAATCCATACCAAAAATCGATGAGCCACTCGCATTCCGGGGAAACATGATACGAGAAAGATGGATGAAATGAAATGATCTATTAAAGTAACACATATAAGAAAAGCTACAAAAAGCTATGAAATACCAAAGACCAGAATCCTCTTAACAGATGGAACTCCTCCTCACTGAGACCCTACGGGCTCTGAGCCTTCATACAAGAGTTCACAAAATGTATACAAAAAATCCTTTCACTGCATAATTTTCTGATAAAATCTGGAACCCTAAATCATCTGTTCTTCGGGAGCTTTATAGGAGAAAAAGAAAGCTCGAAAAGGGAGTAGGTGATGAAAATTTAATTTGCCTCATTAAGACAAGATGGTGGAAACGTGCACGCCCATATTGCAGGATGAATCTGTAGCACTGTATGTACTTTGCTGCCTGCTTACTGAAATAAATGCACTGGGTAGAAGTCTCTTCAGGAACACAGCAAAGAAGTAAAATCACATAGAGATTCCGTCCTTTCCTGAAAGAAAATGGTGCTAAAAAGAAAGCTTTAAGGTATTTTTTTCTACGAATGGTACCCTCTGCCTTCTAAACCCTGAATTACGGTTTAAGTTCTTCAATGTTGAACATTGAATTCCTCGATCATTGACTGATATTTCTCCGCTACTCCATTAATATCTCCATCTGTACAATTTGTGCTTTGAATGACTCGGGAGGGTTTGACAGATTTTAACCCTGCTTCTCTAATGGAAGTCTTGTCGACATACCTTCCCAGGCCTTTCTCCATAATCACAGCCTCTAAAAAATGGCCCTTTGATGCTCTCTCTATTACAGTAATAGAGATTGTAAGTCATGGCAGTTTTCCGCTGTTGTAACCATGAAAAACTCGCAAACTCGTTAGGAAAACCAGGCATGGGGATGATGGACATGGCGGGATCAGTGAAAATGGTTATGGTGACATGGAGAAATGATGGTACAATGCAGGGTGGCGATTAAAACACTGAGAATCGACGGAGGATGGACTGGTGGAGGTTTTTAACATAAACATTGAAATTTGACTAACGAATGAAATGTATAATGGCAGAGGAAAAATACGACAAACACGTGGAACGGTGATGGGGCAGAGGACACGTGTCTATGGTGGGGAGGCAAGAAATCTGGACCGTCCGATCTCAGGAGGAGATTGGCGGGCCAGGGGTACAGATACCTTGGGTTAAATCCTGTGCATCTTGGGGGTGCGATGACCGTTGGATGGAGAGCCCCAGATCGGACGGTTGATATGAATATCACGCTGGGTCAAATTTTGAATGATAACGCACGATGGGGGGGCAGTTTTCAAATAGTGACGGAGCCACATGTCGTGCGATGATTGGAATCGCTCCGAAATGGAAAATATCGCCCACCCTCCAAAGGCGGTGCGATGGATACCACCAGTTTTTGAAAAGTGCTTTTGGGCGTGGGGACAACAAGTGCGGGTGAGCTGCTGAACGTTGATTTACAGATTGATTGGACATTGGACAGGCGATCGGAGCAGTAAACGGGTTGGGCAATGGGTGCGACGCTGATCAATGAAGGTCATCTGATCTATACAGATTGATGGATAATACTGCACCCGATATCCGCCTGGGATAAGCTATCTCCAGGCTAGCGCTTGGTCTATTTCCCAGGTTACGTGGAGCAAAAGGTTGAGGGGCTAGGGCTGAAAGGTGCTAAACCTTATATATTTTCAAATGTGGGTTTTTGGCCCTTTTTAATGCAATTTGGGGCTGGAAAAGAGTAACGATAAGGGGAATGAGGGGTTTTTTAAACCAAACAAGGGTGTGAGTATGGTTTAAAGGGGACTTTGGGATGGTTTGGAAGGATTAGGGGGAGGGATTTTTGGGTAAAAAGGGAGGTTATGAAAAAGAGGAAGAGGGGGTGAAATGGAGAAATCTGCAGGGGCACAAGGGGCAAATGAAGGCCTCTTGGGGCACAATTTTTCAAAATCAATGAGGCTTATTGACCTCAGAACAACAAAGGGAAATAATTAAACGGCAGAGGACCTGAATAGGCTTTTAAGGATGATGTGAATTCAGAGGGAAAGCATTCCTCAAAGGTTTAGAGACAGTTCGACCCCCTGTTTGCTTGTCAAAATTTAATAGGGGGCTAACATGATCAACATTCGCTCCACCTGGGGACGTCACGTTCATCCTTGGGTGTGTCGAGAACTTCACAGACCAACTACATCATCAATTTTTACAGACAGGAAAAATAAACCTATTCTACTCCTACCCTTATTACTCCATGAGACCAGATTACACTGTTGGTCTCACATTTTCTCTACCTAAACTACATCTGCTAGGATTAAACTGTCTAGCAGATTTCTTTTCTATATTCTAAAACAGAAATTGAAAAATAGCCAAGCCATGATTAGACTGTCTGGCTTGCTGGACCTTGCAGAAACTAAAACAAATAACTACATGCTCACAGGCTGAGCTTTATTTCAGTCTTCCTACCTACTCTAATCTAACCTAAAAATCTCTGATGTTCTAGGTGATACAATAATGCCAATGCAGCCAGTTAAGCAGTAACAAAAAAGGATAGTAGCACTGACTTCCTGTCAAAGATAACCACAGGGTGTTCTTCTGGTGGTCCTTCAAAACTGAGGTCACCATCAGTGGTGACAACTCTTGATGAATCTCGCCCTTGCGAAGGATCAATGCTGGAGCATTTGGACTGATCAGGGCCTCCATGTACTCTGCCACAGGATCACAGAACATATGGTGTAAGCTTTCTTCTTTTAGGCCTGCCATGACTGGTAGGTTGTCTGCATCATGGGAAACTTTGATTATTGCATCTTCCACTGCATCTTCAATGTGGCTCTTGAAAGTCCAATCACCTTCTTCTTGTATTTCGAAAGGCAGTGGGATCTCTTCTTTTTTAGGAGGAGGGAGACTTTCCAAAAAGGCTTTGGGGTCTCTGAACTGATATGATTTTTCTTGTGAGTTCAGAAATTCAACCTGAGCTTCATATCTTTCCACCACCAATTCCAGAAAGATTTTCTTAAGCATGGGTTTAGAACTTAAGTTGGGAAGAAGAATAGCCGATAGAAGGTCCTCCAATTCTAGTTTTGCCAAGGCACGTGACATTTCATCTCGACATTCTGCTACGAAACCTGGATGCATTTTTGCAAACTGCTTAGAGTCTTACATTGGTGAAGTGGCTTGGTCTTCAGCATGCCTGATGTTGTACTGTGATAGGATCTCCCAGTGGAGTCCTGTGAAACCAAGATAATCAGCGGCCTACTAATCACCGGTGGAGTATTTTAATCATTTAGGAACTGTGGAGTCACCAAGGTGAGGGATCTACAACTCTCAACTCTTCATGCTCACCTTTCTGAAGAGTGAATTAGGTTTTGTCGAGGCCCAGGGATTTATGTTTTCTCAACTTCGTTCCCCGGCAACAGCGCCAAAAAGATGTTGTAGTTCCTAGAGACAGCCTTGAGTTTTGAAAGACCAGTGCCTAGGAAATCTTATATATATCAAGGAGCATAATGTATAATAGAGAAAGATATCAATAAAAGGCTCTCATGCTATCTCCTGGAAAAAGGGAATGTTAATTTTGAATGGGACCAAGACCCTTAGAAAATGAGACAGAGAAGGGAGTACTGCAGAGGCAACTTGGAAAACTCTAATATAAAAGAAACAGACAATTCAGAGACAGCTTACTGTAAAGAGGGCCAGTTCAGAGATACCTCACAGAAATAAATTATCAGAAGGTTTTTGGTGTGAATGAAAGATTGAGAGGATACTAGTTGTCAATGAGCTGATATCCAGATACACAATATCACCATGTAATGGGCTTACCAATTTAAGAATCCATACATGAAAATAGCGTTTTAAAAATATCTTCCCAAAGAAACTAATATAGCAGAAGTATGGTTTGAGTGAATAGTGAAACAATATATCATGCCTAAGCCATATTTAAAGCACTTGAATAATCCAAACATGGGTATCAACTAGGATAAATCCATACCAAAAATAAGTGAGCCACTCACATTCTAGAAACATGATACGAGAAAGATGGATGAAATGAAATGATCTATTAAAGTAACACATATAAGAGAAAGTTACAAACTGTGAAATACCAAAGACCAGAATCCTCTTAATAGATGGAACTCCTCCTCACTGAGACCCTACGGGCTTTGAGCCTTCATATAAGAGTTCACAAAATGTATACAAAAAATCCTTTCACTGCATAATTTTCTGATAAAATCTGGAACCCTAAATCATCTATTCTTCAGGAGCTTTATAGGAGAAAAATAAAACTCGAAAAGGGAGTAGGTGATGAACATTTAATTTTCCTCATAAAGACAAGATGGCGGAAATGTGCACGCCCATATTGCTGGATGACTCTGTAGAGTTGTATGTACTTTTCTGCCTACTTACTGAAATAAATGCACTGGGTAGAAGTCTCTTCAAGAACACGGCAAATAAGTAAAATCACATAGACATTCCTTCCTTTCCTGAAAGAAAATTGGTGCTGAAAAGAAAGCTTTAGGGTATTGTTTTTTGCAAATGGTACCCTCTGCCTTCTAAACCCTGAATTATGGTTTAAGTTCTTCAATGCTGAACGTTGAATTTCTCGATAATTCAATGATATTTCTCCGCTGCTCCATTAATATCTCCAGCTACGCAATCTGTGCTTTGAATGAATCAGGAGGGTTTGACAGATTTTAACCCTACTTCTTTAATGGAAGTCTTGTCAACATACCTTCCCAGTCCTTTCTCCATAATCACAACCTCTGAAAAATGGTCCTTTTTTTCATGGCAGTTTTTCGCCGCTGTAACCCTGCAAAACCCACAAACTCATTAGGTAAACCAGGCATGGGGATGATGGACGTGGCGAGATCAATGAAAATGGTTGTGCAGACATGTCAAAATGATGGAACAATGTAGGGTGGCGATTAAAACACAGTGAAATGATGGAGGATGGACTGTTGGAGGTTTATAACGTAAACATTGAAATTTGACTAACGAATGAAATGTATAATGGGGGAGGAAAAATATGACAAAGATGTGGAACGGTGACGGGGCGAAGGACACGTGTCGATGGTGGGGAGGCAAGAAATATAGACCATCAGATCTCAGGAGGAGATCGACGGCTGAAGACGCTTCAGAGGGCGACAGATTGGCGAGCCAGGGGTACGGATACCTTGGGTTAAATCCTCTGCATCTTCGGGGTGCAATGACCATTGGATGGAGAGCCCGAGATCAGACGGTTGATATGAATATCGTGCTGGGTGAAATGTTGAACGATAATGCGCGACGGGGGGGCAGTTTTGAAATAGTGACGGAGCCACGTGTCGTGCGATGAGTGGAATAGCTCCGAAATGGAAAATACCGCCCGCCCTCCAAAGGCAGTGTGATGGATACCACCAGTTTTTGAACAGTGCTTTTGGGCACGGGGACCACAAGGGTAGGTGATCTGCTGACCGTTGATTTACAAATTGATCGGATGGTGGATAGGCGATCGGAGCGGTAAACGGGTTGGGCCACGGGCGCGATGCTAATCAATGAAGGCCGTCCGATCTGTACAGCTCAACGGATAATACTGCGCCTGATATCCGCCTGGGATAAGTGCTCTCCAGGATAGTGATTGGTCTAGCACCCAGGTTACGTGGAGCAAAAGGTTGAGGAGCTAGGGCTGAAAGGTGCTAAACCTTATATATTTTCAAATGTGGGTTTTCGACCCTTTTTAATGCAATTTGGGGCTCGGAAAGAGTAACAATAAGGGGAATGAGGGGTTTTTTAAACCAAAAAAGGGTGTGAGTATGGTTTAAATGGGATTTTGGGATGGTTTAGAAGGATTAGCGGGAGGGATTTTGGGGTAGAAAGGGAGATTATGAAAAAGAGGAAGAGGGGATGAAATGGATAAATCTGCAGGGGCACAAGGGGCAAATGAAGGCCTCTTGGGGAATAATTTCACAACCAATGAGGCTTATTGACTTAAGAACAGCAGAGGGAAATAATTAAAGGGCAGAGGACTTGAAGAGGCTTTCAAAGATGATGTGAATTCAGAGGGAAAGAATTCCTCGAAATTTTAGAGACAGTTTGACCCCCTGTTTGCTTGTCAAAATTTAATAGGGGGCTAACATGATCAACATGCACCTTGATTTTGACCGCTTCTGAGAGGCCCTTTCCTAGATCCACCTCAACATAGATTCATGCGCATGCCTGCATGTTGTCTTTGGGTTCACTTTTGTCGATGTATTTTCCCACCCCATTTCCTATTGCACGAACTGAGTCATCACTCCACCAGTGTAGAGGGAGGTGCAACAATCTTACCCATACTAGTACTGCACTGGGAACATCTAGTTCTGGATCAAAATCCAGAGTCCATCAGTTAAGGTACAAACCCCTTGTGTCCATGAAGTAAGGCCCGCTTCGGAATATAAGATCTCAATCACTTTTAGTCTCAAAATGAAAGGTATAACATCCCCGACCACAAAATATTATGGCGATTTTCCCTTGTATAAAATGGATCCAGTTCCTCTCAACCCATTTCTGCACTGTTTTGGGTGAGCGCCATAATCCTATAAATTGACCAACTAGTCCTTTTTCCGCCAGAGAGATTTCGGCTTTCCTTGGCACCGATGGAGGTAGGGAGATTTCTGGAATGGATTTCATCTTTTTAACAAACTTTGTGGTGGCTGGTCTAGTTCGTTGGGTTCCCAAAGAGCTTATGAGAGAGGAAAAAACAGCTGAATCTTCATCTGGTTGCTGGTTGTTCGATGTTGCAACTGTGAAAGCATGACATCGGCTAGGGCACGAACGCACAACAGGCAGCCTTACGAACCAAAATATGTTCAATTCGACATATAATTAAAAATATATTAGTAATAATAGTAAATACAAGTTTAATGTGAGCTAATAAAATGGCTCAATGCATGTGTTATGTAATCCCTATAACATTTAAAAATACGATTTAAATAATAATAAAATACACATTATTTTTTTGCACTCTAAAATAAGTTTGAACTTAAAGAAATTTGATCCTTCTCTGCTCATGCTACATCCATGCTTAATATGGATCCATGTTTGTATATTCTAACTGCTCATATATACCACAGCTTTACTTTAGATGTGTAATACATTTATGAGACCAAGATACTTATTTGGCATCAGATTTAATTAATTTGAAAATAGAGTCTCCTTACCTTAAATTATTAATCAAGTAATAGTTACTTCTTTCATTGATATTTATTTAGTTTAGATTTATTTGACATCACATTTGTTTGATTTGAAAATAAATTTCCCTTACCTTAAATTATTAATCATGTAGTAACTACTTCTTTTTTTTATGTTTATTTAGATGAGATGGTATTTGCATTGATCCATAATCATGTTTACCCTATCATCCACTTTATCAATCTTTCCTAAAACAATTTCAACTTTATATCTTGTGGGATGAAATCCTAATGGGTGGAGCCAATAAGTGAGTTTTTCAATCAAATTCAATAAGAAATTATCACCAACATATTAGGAGGAATAGGTCTTTCTTTTTTAGTAGAATCATTAAGTGATCTATGTTGTTTTAAAAAATTGTCATCAACATTGTGTTAAGCAACTTGGGTAATTTTTCAAAATTAAGCAAAATAATGGTCAATCAAAGTTAATATAAATTGAAAAGAAAAAACATAAATCAAAATTTTTTTTTTTTTGAAATACAATGAACACAAAAACATAAACATAAATCAAAATTAAAAGAAAAGAAAAGCAACCGAACTTTTTTGTTTTTTTAAGATGTAGACACAAAAAGCATAAATCCAAAAAAAAAAAAAAAAGCAGCAACATGTTAACTTTTTTTTTGCTGTCTTTTTAAACAAAATGAACTAAACCAATTTTAAGATTTCAAAAACGGTTATTCAATATATCCATTTTAAAATTATATATATAATTTTAAAATGGATATATTGAATAACTGTTTTTGAAATCTTGTGTGTGTGTGTGTGTGTTGTTCAATTAAAAACATTAAAAGAAAAATTACATAGATAGATATTGTTGCAAAATTTCTTTGATACAAAAATAGAAATATTTTATTAATATCTAAACATGTATATCCATAAAATGAGCTAATTCACTATTTCAAAAACAAGTAATAAAAAATAGTTAGCTATAACTTACAAGCTATAGTTGAAAAGTAATTTCCTAATTTTTCACTCATTTATAGCAGAAGTTGGAGAAATGTCTATGAAACGGTTATTCAAAAAAATAGGTCGATATATCCATTAAAGAAAAAATAAGAGATATGTATGTGAAATGGTTATTAAAAAAATAGGCCGGTATATACGTTAAAGAAACTTATGCTAACCAGTGTGACAATTCCATTTCTAATGTCTTAAAATTTTGGGTTCGGTTGGTTCGATTCCGCCCAGGTCATATGAAAATTATTCTAACTTTAAAAAAATAATGTCAAATGAAAGATCATAAAATAAAACACTAATAATGTGAAATGAAAGATCATAAAATAATAGTTTATGCATGCGACAAGACAACAACATTAATATTAGTTGTGAATAGAAATAGGATAAAAAAAATCATATATTTTATTCATCTATAATCCGATTATGATCTAACATGTGAAAAAACTATTTTATGCATAGCTCAATTGAGTCAATATATTCTCATGATTATACAAATATTAAACTTAAAATTAAATGTTGATAATAAAAGAGAATATGCACAATTTACAAACTAACATACTTAATTGAGAAATCAGATTCTATTACTAGTGATTCAAACTTCTTATGATTATTTAGATAGTAATGTCACTTAACTCCCTTTAGATCTAACACGTTTTAGATCTAACTCTCTTATCATAAGTTAGACAATCATGTCACCTAACGTCTACACCCTCTCAAGATAAAAATACAAACTTTCTTTATGAATTTATAATACGTAAATAGATATCTAGAATAGTTAATAAGTAACATTATATTTTGTCTATAATATTTTATATTATATAAAATAACAAATCATATAACAACATTACAAAAATGAATGAGATACCCTTCATCATATTTTTTTTCTTGAGGATCATTTTCTATATCATTAAAGTCTTTAAATATTACTTGTGTACTCATTTTTCTACACTTCAAAATATCAAGTGTGTTTTTCATGGATTTTTTTTCTATCACCACTCATATTAGACACATGGTGGATTTATTTTTCCAGACTTGAATAATATTCTC
The DNA here is from genome assembly GCA_034641835.2 of Pinus albicaulis. Lineage (NCBI taxonomy): Eukaryota > Viridiplantae > Streptophyta > Pinopsida > Pinales > Pinaceae > Pinus > Pinus albicaulis. Next base: position 714,761,794 of record CM076569.1, read on the forward strand.
TTCCTTGTTATTTACTTCACTTTCTTTATAAATTGAAGTGTTTCTTCCATGGATACACCTTCATATTAATATTTAGGATTAAGAACCATTTCAAAAACTCTTACATCCCTATATGAAAAAAATTCATGGAATTTTTATTATTATTATAAAACTTAAGAAAATCATTCCATCTAAAGGATTTCTGATACCTGATCAATTTTAAAAGATACTCATTCAGTGATTGATGGGATAGGCTCATTCTAAAGCCCACTGTGAAGGCTATGTGTAAGTGCGTTTGTCTCTTTTAAAATAAAATATTCTATGAATATAAAAATAATATGTGCTATAATAGAAAAGAATAAGAAAATATGATATGCATATTTAATTAGTTGCCCATATGATCTAATATAATTTCATAAAACATATATGAGTAAGATGTTTAAACTTTATACTTTTCAAAAATATATCAACTTCATATATATTTCTATATATAAACATGCTAAAATAACATACTTTAATGTTGTATAGAATAAAATATCAAATGTGAGTTTTGAGTAAAATATTTTAAAATAAATAAATATTGACATTTAATTAAAAATATATTAATAATTATAGTAAATGCAAGTTTAATGTGAGCTATTAAAATGGTTCAGTGCACGTGTTATGTACTCTCTATAACATTTACAAATAATATTTAAATAATAATACGATTTAAATAATAATAAAATACACATTATTTTTTTGCATTCTAAAAAAAGTTTGAAATTACAGAAATTTGATCTTTCTCTGCTCATGTTACATCCACAGTTAATATGGATCCATGTGGTATATTCTAACTACTCAAATATACCATGGCCTTACCTTAGATGTGTAATACATTTATGACACCGAGATTGTTATTTGGAATCATATTTGTTTTATTTGAAAATAGAGTCTCCTTACCTTAAATTATTAATCAAGAAATAATTACTTTTTTCACTGATATTTATTTGACATCACATTTGTTTGATTTGAAAATAGAGTTCCCTTACCTTAAATTATTAATTATGTAGTAATTAAGTCACTATTTTCTACCCTAATGGTTGTCTACGAGACATCGCTGGGCACTTTGGTTAGGAATTACTTAATTCCATTTTCAGGTGTAATTACTCTCCTCTTCGCTTTCTTGGGGAGTAAACGAGAAACCCTCATCACCTGTTCATCCAATCTCTATTCATATTATTCCAGATAGTTTATTTTCATCTGCATAATGTACGTTTAAGATTTCCAATGCGTTCAATGTTTGAGATAATGCCTCCATTATTAGGCTTACTTAGTTTGGATTGGTTTGTTGAGGAAGTTGAGAGATTCTCTCAACTTCTCTCTCTAAGATTAGGATTAGTTCACCTATATATATTTGATGTATCTCTGATTATTTGAATATAGAAATTAATTATTTGTGCGTGTATTTCTGCTCTCTCACAATTTCTAACTTGGTATCAGAGCAAGGTCTGGCTTAATTCCCTCACGGGAAGGCCAGGAAAATGTGAGAGTTTATGTTGCTGATTCTCTGTACATAAGAAATTCAGTGATTTTTTCTTTTTGTGTTCTATATAGCTGTTATTTGATTTCAATTTCCAGTGGTAGTTGTTTGTGTTTTCACCAATTTTAAATAGGCCGAAGGTTTCACAAGATTCTCACCGAGGAGGCCACGAAAAGGATGCCAAAATGCCAGTGACCAAGCAGCCCTTGGAGCATCTATCCCACGCAATTCTAAAGTCGAAGATCTGGAGAAGCAGATCTATGAATCCTGCTAAATATGACAGACCTCGAAAGGCGAGATTGGGATTCTATTAGCACAGGTGTTCAGTTCACTATTTTAGGCGGCAATCTCAACCATCTTTCTCAACTTGGGTTAAGCGCCCAACTAATTTGGCACTCATTTCGATTTTCTTAAAATTTGGAGCTACAATACAGAAAAGAATTAATGCTGGAGGTATTGAAAATCCTCCCGCTTCCACCACAATTATGATGACAAAGGTGAGTTGAGTCCTTCGCAGTTGGCCATGGTTCTGAAGCGCAGACAGCTTCTGAAATGTGGGTTGATCCAGGCAATTAAAACAAGGACAATGAATCCCCACATAAATTACACCAACGAGAAGAATGGTAGAGAATATTACAGCCAAAATGGCTTTCTTCCTCCATACTTTCTGTGGCTCATGGCTTGATGTAGCAGGTGAAATAAGAACGATTTTTTCGTAACCATTGTTCGACTTCATCTCGCTGTGTATATGCCAAACACAGATGTTTGGTTACTTGTATTTGGATCCATGTGCTGGACGATGTATTCTTAAAGTCGAAGGACCAGCAGTTACGGTCAACCCTGCCATAAAATCAACTCTTCCAACAGCTGGCACGTTGTTGGGGCCAGCGACGCAGTTTCAATGGCGCTTCCTCCGGGAGATTATGTGCATATACATACCTTCGATTTATTTTTGGGTTAATAAATTGAATTGCCCCACGTTTGTCCTAAGTCGATTTACAGGCGAAGAAGAATCGTGTTGATGGAGGGGAATGGACGGTGTTTGAAGTTCATTATTTTTTGTTTGTGTAGAGTATGTATTGTAGTGATTGGGTTATAGCTTATATTTGTTGTTATGAGATTTGTGTATTAGAGAACCAATTATTGAATAGATTTACACAATTTAAATTAGTCGTTCTTGACGTTCTACATGAACGAGAGAACAATTGGCTAATTTGATTGTGTGAATTTGTTATATGTTGATGTTGTTGTGCTACGGGCCAAGAGCATCAGTTACAGGTTACAGTATGATGAGAAGCAGGTCAAGTTGTTAGATTAGCTCTTGAACACATTCAGTATTCAGACCATTTGCCTAGCCACTGATGGATAGCCGAAAGCGAAATATCCGACAGATGGTGATTGGTCCATAGGATGGTTCATCATTTGTCAGCTCTTATCGCGGAAGCCCCGACGAGCGGAGTTGTCAATATTGTTGATCTTGCAAAGTTCATTATTGCTGGTCAGAAACAAATGTATTTTAAATGGGTTGAATGGTAGCTCGAAAATGGTGGAGAAAAGAGCGATTTCTATGAGATTTCAGAGTGGGTACAAATGTTAATGAAGACCAGGGCAGACAAATGTTTTTATTAATTTAGTGTGCTCTCCATTTCTGCAATGTAGGCATTAAGGGGGGGTGTTTGAGATAATGCCTCCATTATTAGGCTTACTTAGTTTGGATTGGTTTGTTGAGGAAGTTGAGAGATTCTCTCAACTTCTCTCTCTAAGATTAGGATTAGTTCACCTATATATATTTGATGTATCTCTGATTATTTGAATATAGAAATTAATTATTTGTGTGTGTATTTCTGCTCTCTCACAATTTCTAACTTTAAACTTTAGTTTCTCCTCTATTGTAGTTTCCGCGGAATTACTTCATAGTTTAGTTTTAGTTTGGTGTCACTTATAAAATTATTTGGTGTAATCTACGGCTCCAAAATACACATTTCATTGCTGCCCTTCTCTTCGAATTAAATCTATTTTTTGGAATGATGTGATTTTATATTAAACGGCAATATCCAAATATTTTGAATTAAGATATGTTACATTATATGATATATAAATTTATATGTTGAATTTTGTGTTTCAAGACATATATAATTTATATCTTTAAATTATCTTTATTATTTTTAATTTTTTAAGAATATTATATATTTTAGTTTTAAAAGTGGTAATTCACTATATCATCTTAGTTCAATACCCTATCAGTTTCTTCCAATAAGCCAGAGAATCTCATAAACACGAATTATATTTTTACTTCTTTTATTTTGAAATTCCACATACGATATCGTTGGGCAATTTAATTAAAAATTACTTACACAGGTTGTTGTTTTCTGGGACATGAGGTAGCTGCATCATGTCCTTGCATGCAGCAGAAATAACTCTCATCCACCCGTTTTGTTTTTCTGTTGATGATCAATGAATTAATCTTTCGGTTTTCCAATAGTGTACTGTGGTGTACGGTCCATGTAATTATTTTTGTATACTTTAGATTTATTTAAATTAAATGCAATGCATTTGGTGTGAGTTATAAACAATATAAATTAAATGCAATGCATTTGGTGTAAATGCAATGCATTTGGTGTGAGTTATAAACAATAGTTAGTCTAATCTGTGGCCTCAAAATCCATTTTTCGCGGCTACCCCTCCCTTATAACTAAATCTAGTCTCTTGAACGAACGTTGTGGTTTTGTATTAAATGGCTTTATTAAAAGATCTCCAATTGTACTTTTACCTATTTTGAATATATTTTTTATTAAAATCACAATGTTTTTACATTTAAATATATATTATAAAATTAAATTCTATGTAAATGTTTTTAACATTCACTTTGAATACTTGTTTTATTAATTGTCTCAATTATATATATATATATATATATATATATATATATATTTATAAATTTATTAGGCTAGATTAGCTTAGAATAGAGTAGGCAAAGGTAGGCTAGGCTAGGGTAGGCTACAGTAGGCTAGGCTAGACTAGAGTAGTCTAGTAGGCTACCGTAGAGTAAGCTAAGGTAGGCTAGGCTAGAGTAGGCTAGAGTAAGAGTTGAATATGATAGGCTAGAGTAGAGTAGGCTAGGCTAGGGTAAGTTAGAGTAGGTTAGGAGGCTAGGGTAGTGTAGGCTAGTAGGCTAGAGTAGGCTAAGCAATGCTAGGCTAGGTTAGGCTAAAGAGGACTCGGTTTAGCTAGGCTAGAGTAAACTAGTGGGCTAGAGTAGGCTAAGCTAAGTTATGGTAGAGTAGGCTAAGCTAGGGTAGAGTAGGCTATGTTAGGCTAGAATAAGCTAGGCTAGGCTAGAGTAGGGTAGTGTAGGATAGGCTAGACTAGGATATGATAGAATAGAGTAGGCTAAGGTAGGCTAGCCTAGGCTAGAGTAGCATAGTAGGCTAGAGTAGAGTAGGATAAGCTAAGCTAGGGTAGAGTAGGGTAGGGTAGGAAAGGCTAGAGTAGAGTAGGATAGAATAGGATAGGATAGTCTAGGATAGGATATGATAGAGTAGGCTAAGGTAGGCTAGGCTACGATAGGAAAGGTTAGGATAGAGTAGAGTATCGTAAGCTAGGTTAGCCTAGAGTAGGCTAGACTAGAATAGGCTAGGCTAGAGTAGGCTAAGGTAGAGTACGTTAGAATAGAGTAGGATAGAGTAGTCTACGCTAGGCTATAGTAGGTTAGAGTAAAATAGGGTATGATAGGCTATGCTAGATTAGGCTAGAGTAGTGTTGGCTAGGCTAGGATAGAGTAGGCTAGGATAGGGTAAGATAGGATAGAGTAGGTTAGAGTAAAATAGGGTAAGATAGGCTAGGCTAGTGTAGGCTAGAGTAGGCTAGGCTAGGCTAGGATAGAGTAAGTTAGGATAGGGTAAGATAGGATATAGTAGGCTAAGTTAGGCTAGGCTAAGGTAGTGTAGAGTAGGCTAGGCTAGGCTAGAGTAGAGTAAGCTAAGCTAGGCTAGGTTAAAGCGGGTTAGACTAGGATAGAGTAGGCTAGGATAGGGTAAGATAGTATAGAGTAGGTTAACTCAGGCTAGGCTAGGGTAGCGCAGAGTAGGCTAGGCTAGGCTAGAGTAGTGTAAGCTAAGCTAGGCTAGGTTAAAGCAGGTTAGACTAGAATAGGCTAGGCTAGAGTAGGCTAATCTAGGCCAGAGAAGGATAGACTAAGCTAGGTTATGCTAGGCTAGGCTAGGGTATCCTAGTAGGGTAGAGTAGAGTAGGCTAAGGTAGGCTAGGATACAGTAGGTTAGACTAGAATAGGATAGGCTACAATAGGATAAGCTAGAATAGCTTAGACTAGTGTAGGATAAAGTAGGGTAGGCTAGGCTAGAGTAGGTTAGAGTAGAATATGATATGATAGGATATAAATGGCTAGGAAAGAGTAGGCTAGAGTAGAGTAGGTTAAGCTAGGCTAGAGTAGGCTAGTAGGGTAGAGTAGGGTAGGGTAGGTTAGGATAGAGTAGGCTAGGATAAGTAAGCTAGGCTAAGATAGGATAGCATAGAGTAGGTTAAGGTAGGCTAGCCTAGGGTAGGCTAAAGTATGATAGGCTAGGATGGAGTGGCCTTGTCGGCTAGCGTAGAGTAAGCTAAGCTAGGTGAGGTTAGAGTAGAATAGGCTAAGTTAGGCAAGGCTAGAGTAGGTTAGACTCTAATATGATAAGCTAGAGTATACTAAGCTATGTTAGAGTAGGATAGAGTGGGTTAGGTGAGGCTAGAGTAATTTGGAGTAGAATAGGATAGGTTAGACTCGTCTAGGCTAAAGTAGGTTATGCTAGGCTAGATTAGGCTAGTAGGTTAGAGTAGACTAGTGTAGGATAGGATAAAACATGCTAGGATAGGCTAGGCTAGGATAAGATAGGCTAAAGTAAGGTGGGCTAGTCTAGAGTAGCCTAGTATTATAAAGTAGTGTAGGCTATGCTAGACTTGCCTAAATTAGGTTAATTTGAGCTAGAATAGGATAGAACATGCTAAGGTAGGTTAGGCCACGCAAGGCTAAAGTAGGCTAGGCTAGACTAAAGTATAGTAGGCTAAGCTATGCTACACAAGAGTAGGTAATACTAGAATAGGCCAGGTTAGTGTAGGCTAGGCTACAGAAGGATAGGTAAAAAAGGATAGGCTAGGCAAGGCTACGCAAGAGTAGGCTAACTTAGGTTAGGTTAGGTTAGGCCAGAGTAGGCTAGGATAGGATAGAGTATGCTCGAGTAGGCTAGGATAAACTAGGATACAATATGTTAGGTTAGGCTAGAGTAAGATAGAGTTGGTTGGGATAGTCCAGAGTAGCCTAGAGTAGGTTGGGCTAGGCTAGGCTAAGTTAGGGGAGAGTAAGCTAGGCTATATTATAGTAGACTAGGCTAGAGTAAGAGAGATTTGGCTAGGATAGTATAGGATAAAGTAGTCTAGGCTAGGCTAGACTAAGTTAGGCCAGAGTAGGATAGGCTACATTATAGTAGGAGGATAGGTTGGAGTAAATTAGGCTACAGTAAGCTAGGTTAGATTAGGATAGAGTAGGATAAAGTAGAATAGGATAGGCTAGAGTAGGCTAGGCTAGAGTAGGGTAAAGTAGGCCAGGCAAGGCAAGGTAATGGCAGGAAAGGCTAGGAAATAGTAGGCTAGCCCATGTTAGGGTAGGCAAGGCTAGAGTAGGATAAAGTAGAGTAGGTGAGGGTAGGCTAGGCTAGGCTAAGCTATACTAGAGTAGGATAAAGTAGGTTAGCGTGAGCTTGATTAGACTAGTAGGCTAGAGTAGAGTAGGCTAAGTTAGGCTAGCCTAGAGTAGTTTAGACTATAGTATACTAGGTTAGAGTATGATATGCTAGGATAGAGCGGGCTAGAGTAGGCTAGGCTAGGCTATAGTAGGTTAGAGTAGAATAATATAGGCTAGACTAGGCTAGGCTAGAACATGTTAGAGTAGAGTAAGCTAGCTTAGGCTAACTTAGAGTGGGTTAGTAGGCTAGGCTAACTTTAGATCTCCCCCAACAAGAAGGTTATCTTCTTGGTCGTCCCCAATTCTATCTTTTAAGGTTTCCCAGTATGTTTCCCTGTCCTTATAATGGTTGGGGGAGTATATGTTGTAGATGCTGACTATCCTGCGAGTTTCAACATTCTCCAATTTAGTGTTTATCCAGTGGTCTATCTTCGTGTGCTGTTGCAGTTTCCATTTCCCTTTTTTCCATGTAGTGCTTATTCCTCCTGAAGCTCCAGTAGCTGATATTACTTATCCTTCATAGATCCTAGATTTTTTACATCTCATCAATTTCTTGACTGCTTAGATTTGTCTCTTGAATTAAGAGGATGTCAGGTTTTTCACTTTTTATCAGGTCTTTTAAAAAGTTAATTTTGGAGGGGTGACCCAATCCTCTACAATTCCAAGAGACAAATATCATTATTTATTATTCGGGGTTGTTGTAGGACCCCTCCCTTTGTTTTCTTGCTGTACTTTTTCTTTATTCTTTGGTCCTTTTTCTAGAAAATTCTCCAATCCCTGTTGTGTTCCTAATGAGATATCTTTGGCTACTTCTTCATCTCTTATTTCTTTGTTCAATCTCCTTCCAAATTTTTTTGTATTCTCAATATTTTGAGGGGTTTCTTTTGTTTGGTTTCTTGTGAGGATTCGGTACGAATTTAGGAGGAGAGGCTTGTCCGGCTGAGGAGGGGAACCAAGAGGGGTAGGAATGGGAGATGAGAGGAGGGTGTGAATGGGGAAGGAGGAGATGATCAAGTCAGATGGGATGAGAGCAGATGAGAGGATGTCAAAGGATTTGTCCCCACAAGGGAGGTTGGTTGAGAGGGGAGGGGAGATCCTAGTGGAGGAGGAGGATGAGAGCCAGAGGCAGGTTTAGATGCAGTATTTTTCATTTTTACTTATTTCCATTTTGAATCTGATGTTTCTTCAATGTTTTTTTCAGGTTCCTCTCTTTTACTACATCTATTGGCGAAATGACCGTATTCTTGACATACCTTACATTTGAAGGGGATTTGTTCATAGTCTAGCTATTTAATGTCGATCCAGTTGTCCATTGTTTTAGTTCCTAGAGACAACCTTGAGTTGTCAAAGACCAGTGCCTAGGACATCTTATATATAGCAAGGAGAATAATGCATAACAGAGGAAGTTATCAATAAAAGGCTCTCATGCTATCTCCTGAAAACAGGGAATGTTAATTTTGAATGGGACCAAGACCCTCAGAAACTGACACAGAGAAGGGAGTACTGCAGAGGCAATGTGAAAAACTCTAATATAAAAGCAACAGACAATTCAGAGACAGCTTACTGTAAAGAGGGTCAGTTCAGAAATACCTCACAGAAATAAATTATCAGAAGGTGTTTGCTGTGAATGAAAGATTGAGAGGATACTAGTTGTCAATGAGCTGATATCCAGATACACAATATCACCATGTAATGGACTTACCAATTTAAGAATCCATACATGACAATAGCATTTTAAAAATAACCTCCCAAAGAAACTAATATAGCAGAAGTATGGGTTGAGTGAATAGTGAAACAGTATATCATGCCTGAGCCATATTTAAAGCACTTGACTAATCCGAGCATGAGTATCAACTAGGATAAATCCATACCAAAGGTGATGAAAATTTAATTTTCCTCATTAAGACAAGATGGCAGAAATGTGCACGCCCATATTGCTGGATGACTCTGTAGTGTTGTATGTACTCTACTGCCTGCTTACTGAAATAAATGCACTGGGTAGAAGTCTCTTCAGGAACACGGCAAAGAAGTAAAATCACATAGACATTCCTTCCTTTCATGAAAGAAAATGGTGCTGGAAAGAAAGCTTTAAGGTATTGTTTTCTGCAAATGGTACCCTCTGCCTGAATTACGGTTTAAGTTCTTCAATGCTAAACATTGAATTCCTCGATCATTCACTGATATTTCTCCGCTACTCCATTAATATCTCCATCTACACAATCTGTGCTTTGAATGACTCGGGAGGGTTTGACAGATTTTAACCCTGCTTCTTTAATGGAAGTCTTGTCGACATACCTTCCCAGGCCTTTCTCCATAATCACAGCCTCTGAAAAATGGTCCTTTAATGCACTCTCTATTACAGTAATAGAGACTGTAAGTCATGGTAGTTTTTCGCCACTGTAACCCTACAAAACCCGAAAACTCGTTAGGAAAACCAGGCATGGGGATGATGGACGTGGCGGGATCATTGAAAATAGTTGTTCGGACATGGCGAAATGATGGAACAATGCAGGGTGGCGATTAAAACACAGTGAAATGATGGAGGATGGACTGCTGGAGGTTTTTAACGTAAAAATTTAAATTTGACTAACGAATGAAATGTGTAATTGCAGAGGAAAAATATGACAAACACGTGGAACGGTGATGGGGCAGAGGACACGTGTCGACGGTGGGGAGGCAAGCAATCTGGACCGTCCGATCTCAGGAGGAGATCGACGGCTGAAGACGCGTTGGAGGGCGATGGATTGGCGGGCCAGGGGTACGGATACATTGGGTTAAATCCTGTGCATCTTCGAGGTGCGATGACAGTTGGATGGAGACCCCCAGATCAGACGATTGATATGAATATCGCGCTGGGTCATATGTTGAATGATAACCCATGATGGGGGGTAGTTTTGAAATAGTGACGGAGCCATGTGTCATGTGATGAGTGGAATCGCTCCGAAATGGAAAATACCGCCCGCCCTCCAAAGGCGGTGCGATGGATACCACCAGTTTTTGAAAAGTGCTTTTGGGCGTGGGGACCACAAGGGCGGGTGAGCTACTGACCGTTGATTTACAGATTGATCGGACGGTGGACAGGTGATCGGAGCGGTAAACGGGTTGGGCCATGGGTGCGACGCTAATCAATGAAGGTCGTCCGATCTGTACAGATCGACGGATAATACTGCACCCGATATCCGCCTGCGATAAGCGCTCTCCAGGCTAGCGCTTGGTCTAGCACCCAGGTTTCGTTGAGAAAAAGGTTGATGGGCTAGGGCCGAAAGGTGCTAAACCTTATATATTTTCGAATGTGGGTTTTCAGCCCTTTTTAATGCAATTTGGGGCCGGGAAAGAGTAATGATAAGGGGAATGAGGAGTTTTTTAAACCAAACAAGGGTGTGAGTATGGTTTAAAGGGGATTTTGGGAAATAATTAAAGGCCAGAGGACCTAAAGAGTCTTTCAAGGATGATGTGAACTCAGAGGGAAAGCATTCCTCGAAAGTTTAGAGAAAGTTTGACCCCTGTTTGCTTGTCAAAATTTAATAGGGGGCTAACATGATCACATTGGCTCCACCTGGGGACGACACGTTCATCCTTGGGTGTTTCGAGAACTTCAAAAACCACCTACATCATCAATTTTTACAGATAGGAAAAATAAACCTATTCTACTCCTACCCTTATTACTCCATGAGACCAGATTACACTATTGGTCTCACATTTTCTCTACCTAAACTACATCTGCTAGGATTAAACTGTCTAGCATATTTCTTCTCTACATTCTAAAAAAAAGATTGAAAAACAACCAAGCCCTGATTAGACTGTCTGGCTTGATAGACCTTGCAGAAATTAAAACAACTAACTACATGCTCACAGGCTGAGCTTTATTTCAGTCTTCCTACCTACTCTAATCTAACCTGGAAATCTCTAATGTTCTAGGTGATACAATAATGCCAATGCAACTAGTTAAGAAGTATAAGAAAAGGATAGGAGCACTGACTTCCTGTCAAAGATAACCACAGGGTGTTCTTCTGGTGGTCCTTCAAAACTGAGGTCACCATCAGTGGTGACCACTCCTGATGAATCTGGAACTTGGGAAGGACCAATGCTGGAGAATTTGGACTGATCAGGGCCTCCATGTACTCTACCATAGGATCAAAGAACATATGGTGTAAGCTTTCTTCTTTTAGGCCTGCCATGACTGGTAGGCTATCTGCATCCTGGGCAACTTTGATTATTGCATCTTGCTGCATCTTCAATGTGGCTCTTGAAAATCCAATCACCTTCTTCTTGTATTTCGAAAGGCAGTGGGATCTCTTCTTTTTTAGGAGGAGGGAGAATTTCAAAAAAGGCTTTGGGGTCTCTGAACTGATATGATTTTTCTTGTGAGTTCAGAAATTCAACCTCGGCTTCATATCTTTCAACCAACAATTCTAGAAAGATTTTCTTAAGCACAGGTTTAGAACTTAAGCTGGGAAAAAGAATAGCCTATGGAAGCTCCTCCACTTCCATTTTTTCCAAGACACATGACATTTCATCTCGACACTCTGCTACGAAACCTGGATGCATTTTTGCAAACTGCTCAGAGTCTTACATTGGTGAAGTGGCTTGGTCTTCAGCACGGCTGATGCTGTATTGTGACAGGATCTCTTAGTGGAGTCTCGTGAAACCAAGATAATCAGCGGCCTACTGATCACCAATGGAGTATTTTAATCATTTAGGAACTGTTGAGTCACCAAGGTGAGAGATCTACAACTCTCAACTCTTCATGCTCACCTTTCTGAAGAGTGAATTAGGTTTTGTCGAGGCCCAGGGATTTATATTTTCTCAACTTCGTTCCCTGATAACGGTGCCAAAAAGATGTTGTAGTTCCTAGAGACAACCTTGAGTTTTGAAAGACCAGTGCCTAGGACATCTTATATATAGCAAGGAGCATAATGTATAACAGAGGAAGATATCAATAAAAGGCTCGCATGCTATCTCCTGAAAACAGGGAATGTTAATTTTGAATGGGACCAAGACCCTCAGAAACTGACACAGAGAAGGGAGTATTGTAGAGGCAACATGCAAAACTCTAATATAAAAGAAACATACGATTCAGAGACAACTTACTGTAAAGAGGGCCAGTTCAGAAATACCTCACAGAAATAAATTATCAGAAGGTGTTCGGTATGAATGAAAGATTGAGAGGATACTAGTTGTCAATGAGCTGATATCCAGATACACAATATCACCATGTAATGGGCTTACCAATTTAAGAATCCATACATGACAATACCGTTTTAAAAATAACCTCCCAAAGAAAATAATATAGCAGAAGTATGGCTTGAGTGAATAGTGAAACAATATATCATGCCTGAGCCATATTTAAAGTGCTTGACTAATCCGAGCATGGGTATCAACTAGGATAAATCCATACCAAAAATCAGTGAGCCACTCGCATTCCAGAAACATGATACGAGAAAGATGGATGAAATGAAATGATCTATTAAAGTAACACATATAAGAGATAGTTACAAACTATGAAATACCAAAGACCAGAATCCTCTTAACAGATGGAACTCCTCCTCACTGAGACCCTACTGATCACCAGTGGATTATTTTAATCATTTAGGAGCTGTTGACTCACCAAGTTGAGGGATCTACAACTCTCAACTCTTCATGCTCACCTTTCTAAAGAGTGAATTAGGTTTTGTCAAGGCCCAGGGATTTATATTTTCTCAACTTCGTTCCCCGATAACGGCGCCAAAAAGATGTTGTAGTTCCTAGAGAGAGCCTTGAGTTGTGAAAGACCAGTGCCTAGGACATCTTATATATAGCAAGGAGCATAATGTATAACAGAGGAAGATATCAATAAAAGGCTCGCATGCTATCACCTGAAAACAGGGAATGTTAATTTTGAATGGGACCAAGACCCTCAGAAACTGACACAGAGAAGGGAGTACTGTAGAGGCAACATGCAAAACTCTAATATAAAAGAAACATACAATTCAGAGACAGCTTACTGTAAAGAGGGCCAGTTCAGAAATACCTCACAGAAATAAATTATCAGAAGGTGTTTGCTATGAATGAAAGATTGAGAGGATACTAGTTGTCAATGAGCTGATATCCAGATACACAATATCACCATGTAATGGGCTTACCAATTTAAGAATCCATACATGAAAATACCATTTTAAAAATAACCTCCCAAAGAAACTAATATAGCAGAAGTATGGTTTGAGTGAATAGTGAAACAGTATATCATGCCTGAGCCATATTTAAAGCACTTGACTAATCCGAGCATGGGTATCAACTAGGATAAATCCATACCAAAAATCAGTGAGCCACTCGCATTCCAGAAACATGATATGAGAAAGATGGATGAAATGAAATGATCTATTAAAGTAACACATATAATAGAAAGTTACAAACTATGAAATACCAAAGACCAAAATCCTCTTAACAGATGGAACTCCTCCTCACTGAGACCCTGCGGGCTTTGAGCCTTCATACAAGAGTTCACAAAATGTATACAAAAAATACTTTCACTGCATAATTTTCTGATAAAATCTGGAACCCTAAATCATCTGTTCTTCGGGAGCTTTATAGGAGAAAAATAAAGCTTGAAAAGGGAGTAGGTGATCAACATTTAATTTGCATCATTAAGACAAGATGGCGGAAATGTGCACGCCCATATTGCTGGATGAATTTGTAGAGCTGTATGTACTTTGCTGCCTGCTTACTGAAATAAATGCACTGGGTAGAAGTCTCTTTAGGAACACGGCAAAGAAGTAAAATCACATAGACATTCCTTCCTTTCCTGAAAGAAAATGGTGCTGAAAAGAAAGCTTTAAGGTATTTTTTTCTGCGAATGGTACCCTCTGCCTTCTAAACCCTGAATTACGGTTTAATTTCTTCAATGCTGAACGTTTAATTCCTTGATAATTTACTGATATTTCTCCGCTGCTCCATTAATATCTCCATCTGCGCAATCTGTGCTTTGAATGACTCGGGAGGGTTTGACAGTTTTTAACCCTGCTTATTTAATGGAAGTCTTGTCGACATACCTTCCCAGGCCTTTCTCCATAATCACAGCCTCTGAAAAATGATCCTTTGATGCGCTCTCTATTACAGTAATAAAGACTGTAAGTCATGGCAGTTTTTCGCCGCTGTAACCCTGCAAAACCCGCAAACTCGTTAGGAAAACTAGGAATGGGGATGATGGACGTGGCGGGATCAATGAAAATGGTTGTGCGGACATGGCGAAACGATGGAACAATGTAGTGTCACGATTAAAACACAGTGAAATGATGGAGGATGGACTGGTGGAGGTTTTTAACATAAACATTGAAATTTGACTAACGAATGAAATGTATAATGGTAGAGGAAAAATATGACAAACACGTGGAACGGTGACAGGGCAGAGGACACGTGTCGATGGTGGGGAGGCAAGAAATCTGGACCGTCCGATCTCAGGAGGAGATCAATGGCTGAAGACGCGTCAGAGGGCGACAAATTGGTGAGCCAGGGGTACAGATAGATCGGGTTAAATCCCGTGCATCTTCGGGGTGCGATGACCGTTGGATGGAGAGCCCCAGATCGGACAGTTGATATGAATATCACGCTGAGTCAAATGTCGAACGATAACGTGCGATGGGGGGGCAGTTTTGAAATAGTGATGGAGCCACGTGTCGTGCGATGAGTGGAATCGCTCCGAAATGGAAAATACCGCCCGCCCTCCAAAGGCGATGCGATGGATACCACTGGTTTTTGAACAGTGCTTTTGGGGGCGGGGACCACAAGGGCGGGAGAGTTGTTGACCGTTGATCTACAGATTGATAGAATGGTGGACAGGTGATCGGAGCGGTAAACGACTTGGGCCACGGGCGCGACGTTGATCAATGAAGGCCGTCCGATCTGTACAGATCGACAGCTAATACTGTGGCCGATATCCGCCTGGGATAAGCACTCTCCGGGCTAGCGCTTGGTCTAGCGCCCAGGTTACGTGGATAAAAAGGTTGAGGGGCTAGGGTTGAAAGGTGCTAAACCTTATATATTTTCAAATTTGGGTTTTCGACCCTTTTTAATGCAATTTGGGGCTGGGAAAGAGTAACAATAAGGGGAATGAGGGGTTTTTTAAACCAAAAAATGGTGTGATTATGGTTTAAAGGGGATTTTGGGATGGTTTAGAAGGATTAGGCGGAGGGATTTTGGGGTAGAAAGAGAGGCTATGAAAAAGAGGAAGAGGGGATGAAATGGAGAAATCTGCAGGGGCACAAGGGGCAAATGAAGGCCTCTTGGGGCATAATTTTTCACAATCAATGAGGCTTATTGACTTGAGAACAGCAGAGGGAAATAATTAAAGGACAGAGGACCTGAAGAAGCTTTCAAGGATGATGTGAATTCAGAGGGAATGCATTCCTCGAAAGTTTAGAGACAGTTTGACCCCCTGTTTGCTTGTCAAAATTTAATAGGGAGCTAACATGATCAACATCCACCTTGATTTTGACCGCTTTCGGGAGGACCTTTCCTAGATCCACATCAACACAGATTCATGCGCATGCCTGCATGTTGTCTTTGGGTTCACTTCTGTCGATGTATTTTCCCACTCCATTTCCTATTGCACGAACTGAGTCATCACTCAACCAGTGTAGAGGGAGGTGCGGCAATCTTACCCATACTGGTACTGCACTGGGAACATCTAGTTCTAGATCAAAATCGAGAGTCCATTGGTTAAGGTACAAACCCCTTGTGTCCATGAAGTAAGGCCCACTTCGGAATATAAGATCTCAAAATGAAAGGTATAACATCCCTGGCTACAAAATATTATGGCGATTTTCCCTTGTATAAACTAGATTCATTTCCACTCAACCCATTTCTACACTGTTTTGGGTGAGCGACATAATCCTATAAATTGACCAACTAGTCCTTTTTTCGCCAGAGAGATTTCAGCTTTCCTTGGCACCGATGGAGGTAGGGAGATTTCTGGAATGGATTTCAGCTTTTTAACAAACTTTGTGGCAGTTGTTCTAGTTCGTTGGGTTCCCAAAGAGCTTATGAGAGAGGCAAAAACAGCTGAATCTTCATCTGGTTGCTGGTTGTTCGATGTTGCAACTGTGAAATCACGACATCGGCTAGGGCACAAACGCACAATAGGCAGCCTTACCAACCAAAATATGTTCAATTCGACATATAATTAAAAATGTATTAATAATAATAGTAAATACAAGTTTAATGTGAGCTAATAAAATGGCTCAATGCATGTGTTATGTAATCCCTATAAAATTATTAATACGATTTAAATAATAATAAAATACACATTATTTTTTTGCACTCTAAAATAAGTTTGAACTTAAAGAAATTTGATCCTTCTCTGCTCATCTTACATCCGTGCTTAATATGGATCCATGTTTGTATATTCTAACTGCTCATATATACCACAACCTTACTTTAGATGTGTAATACATTTATGACACCAAGATTTTTATTTGGCATCATATTTGTTTAATTTGAAAATAGAGTCTCCTTACCTTAAATTATTAATCAAGTAATAGTTACTTCTTTCATTGATATTTATTTAGTTGAGATTTATTTGACATCACATTTGTTTGATTTGAAAATAAAGTTCCCTTACCTTAAATTATTTATCATGTAGTAACTACTTCTTTTTTTAATGTTTATTTAGATGAGATGGCATTTGCATTGATCCATAATCATGTTTACCCTATCATCCACTTTATCAACCTTTCCTAAAACAATTTCAACTTTATATATTGTGGGATGAAATCCTAATGGGTGGAGCCAATAAGTGAGTTTTTCAATTAAATTCAATAAGAAATTATCACCAACATATTAGGAGGAATAGGTCTTTCTTTTTTAGTAGAATCATTAAGTGATCTATGTTGTTTTAAAAAATTGTCATCAACATTGTGTTAAGCAACTTGGGTAATTTTTCAAAATTAAAAGAAAAGAAAAGCAACCAAACTTTTTTGTTTTTTTAAGATGTAGACACAAAAAACATAAATCCAAAAAAAAAAAAACATCAACATGTTAACTTTTTTTTGCTGCCTTTTTAAAAAAAATGAACTAAGCTAATTTTAAGATTTCAAAAATGGTTATTCAATATATCCATTTTAAAATTATATATATATATATATATATATAGTTCAATTAAAAACATTAAAAGAAAAATTACATATATAGATATTGTTGCAAAATTTCTTTCATACAAAAATAGAAATATTTTATTAATATCTAAACATGTATATCCATAAAATGAGCTAATTCACTATTTCAAAAACAACTAATACAAAATAGTTAGCTATAACTTACAAACTATACTTGAAAAGTAATTTCCTATTTTTTCACTCATTATAGCAGAAGTTGGAGAAATGTCTATGAAACTGTTATTCAAAAAAATAGGTCGCTATCTCGATTAAAAAAAAATAAGAGATATGTATGTGAAACGGTTATTAAAAAAATAAGCCGGTATATCCGTTAAAGAAACTTATGCTAAGCAGTGTGACAATTCCATCTCTAATGTCTTAAAATTTTGGGTTCGGTTGGTTCGATTCCACCCAGGTCATATGAAAATTATTCTAACTTTAAAAAAATAATGTCAAATGAAAGATCATAAATTAAAACACTAATAATGTGAAATGAAATATCATAAAATAACATTTTGTGCATGTGACAAGACAACAACATTAATATTACTTGTGAATACAAATAAGATTAAAAAAATCATATATTTTATTCATCTATAATCTGATTATGATCTAACATGTGAAAAAACTATTTAATGCATAGCTCAATTGAGTCAATATATTCTCATGATTATACAAATATTAAACTTAAAATTAAATGTTGATAATAAAAGAGAATATGCACAATTTACAAACTAACATACTTAATTGAGAAATCAGATTCTATTACTAGTGATTCAAACTTCTTATGATTATTTAGATAGTAATGTCACTTAACTCCCTTTATATTTAACGCGTTTTAGATCTAACACTCTTATCATAAGTTAGACAATCATGTCACCTAACGTCTGCACCCTCTCAATATAAAAAAAACAAACTTTGTTTATGAATTTATAATAAGTAAATAGATATCTAGAATAGTTAATAAGTAACATTATATTTTGTCTATAATATTTTATATTATATAAAATAACAAATCACATAACAACATTACAAAAATGAATGAGATACCCTTCATCATATTTTTTTTCTTGAGGATCATTTTCTATATCATTAAAGTCTTTAAATATTACTTGTGTACTCATTTTTCTACACTTCAAAATATCAAGTGTGTTTTTCATCGATTTTTTTTCTATCACCACTCATATTAGACACATGGTGGATTTATTTTTCCAGCCTTGAATAATATTCTCTTCCTTGTTATTTACTTGAATTTCTTTATAAATTGAAGTGTTTCTTCGATGGATACACCTTTATATTAATATTTAGGATTAAGAACCATTTCAAAAACTCTTACATTCCTATATGAAAAAATTGCATGGAATTTTTATTATTATTATAAAACTTAAGAAAATCATTCCATCTAAAGGATTTCTCATACCCGATCAATTTTAAAAGATACTCATTGAATGATTGATGGGATAGGCTCATTCTAAAGCCCACTGTGAAGGCTATGTGTAAGTGTGTTTGTTTCTTTTAAAATAAATTATTTTATGAATATAAAAATAATATGTGCTATAATAGAAAATAAAAAGAAAATATGCTATGCATATTTAATTAGTTGTCCATATGATCTAATATAATTTCATAAAACATATATGAGTAAGATGTTTAAACTTTATACTTTTCAAAAGTATATCAACCTCATATATATTTCTATATATAAACATGCTAAAATAACATACTTTAATGTTGTATAGAATAAAATATCAAATGTAAGTTTTGAGTAAAATATTTTAAAATAAATCAATATTGACATATAATTAAAAATATATTAATAATAATAGTAAATAAAAGTTTAATGTGAGCTATTAAAATGGTTCAATGCACGTGTTATGTAATCTCTATAACATTTAAAAATAAGATTTAAATAATAATACAATTATTTTTTTGCATTCGAAAAAAAGTTTGAAATTACATAAATTTGATCTTTTCACTGATATTTATTTGACATCACATTTGTTTGATTTGAAAATAGAGTTCCCTTACCTTAAATTATTAATTATGTAGTAATTACTTCTTTTATTGATGTTTATTTAGTTGAGATTGTCTATAATAAATAAAAAAATTATTTACGTGAATCCATAATCATGTTTACCCTATTATCCACTTTATCAACCTTTCCTAAAACAATTTCAACTTTATATATTGTGGGATGAAATCCTAATGGGTGGAGCCAATAAGCGAGTTTTTCAATTCAATTCAATAAGAAATTATCACTAACATATTAGGGGGAATTGGTCTTTGCCTTTTAGTTGAATCATTAAGTGATCTATGTTTTAAAGAATTGTCAGCTACATTGTGTTAAGCAACTTGGATTATTTTTCAAAATTAAAAAAAAAATAATGGTCAATCAAAGTAAATATAAATTGAAAACAAAAAACATAAATCAAAATTAAATGTTATTTTGAAAAACAATGAACACAAAAACATAAATTAAAATTAAAAAAAAAAGAAAAAAGAAAAAGCATGGAAATTTTTTTTGCTTTTTTATTTTTAGAATGTGGACACAAAAAGCATAAATCAAAATTAAAAGAAAAGAAAGCATGTTAACTTTTTTCTGGCTGCGTTTTTGAAGAAGGTGGACTAAAACTTATTTTTTTGGTTGTGTTTTAAAAGAAAGTTGACTAAAACTTTTTTTTGGCTGCTTTTTTAAAGAAGGTGGACTAAACCAATGATATATATATATATATATATATATATATATATAGAGGGAGAGAGAGAGAAGATGTAAAGGTAGACTAAAGCTATTATATATATATATATATATATAAAAGATGTGAAGGTGGACTAATGCAATTTTATTTAAAATTATATATATAGAATGTTTGATTAAAGAAATTAAAAGAAACGTTTATATATATAGATATATATATATATTTATTTATTGTTGCGGAAATTCTCTATACAAAAATAGAAATATTTTATTAATATCTAAATCTGTATATCCATAAAAATGAGCTATTTCAAAAACAATTAATACAAAATAGTTAATTATAATTTACAAACTATAGTTAAAAATTAATTTCTTAATGTTTCACTCATTTATAGGAGAAATAAGAGATTTGTCTATGAAACGGCTATTCAAGAAAATAGATCGATATATCCGTTAAAAAAACTTATGCTAATCAGTCTGACAATTGAAATGTATTAAAATTTTGGGTTAGGTTGGTTTGATTCTGGCCAGGTCATATGAAAATTATTCTAACATTTAAAAAAATAATGTCAAATTCATAAAATATAACACTAATAATGTCCAATGAAAGATCATAAAATAAAACACTGTGATTAAAACAAAGTAAAAAACAAAAAGCATGAATCTAAATGAAAGGAGAAAAAGCATGCGACCGTTTTACGCCTGCTATTTTTAGGACGGTGGGGTGGACCAATTTTAAATTCTCCCTCATTTGTGGAAGAGACGAGACACGGGATTTGTCTCTGATTCGAATTAAAAAGGCCAATATTTCCATTGAAAAAATCCTACATATATCTTTCGAAGGTTGCAGAAATTTCCCACTTCGTCATGTATCTCTGGTCTGGTCCGATATTTCTATGTGTGCTCTGATATGTCTGTGGTTGGGCGTCTGTGTATGTGTGATGAGGTGTCAGATTCATGCAAAGTCGATCATGTCGTTTGTGACACGCGATGGGAGGAGGTGCAAAACAATCAAACGAAAGGACTACTCGTACCTAACACTCACTGCTAGGTACGATTCAGTTTTCGTTTCGTTTCGTTGCATAAATGCCCTAACCTTTTTATTTTCTTATTTTGACATTCTGTTCTTTTGGCCGTCTATGCAGCTAGCTTTCCCAAATGCTCTACTCCAGGTAGATTCGTGAATTACTTTCTTTGCTAGTTTTTTTTGTTTCTTTTGTAATTTTAGTTCCAGGTCTCACATGATAATTATAAAAGGAAAATTTGCATGGATAATTTAAAAATGATTAAATAAAGAAAGCTTAGTTAGAATTGTCCTTGTCATTTTAATTGCAGTTCTGAGAAATATTTTCTTTGCTACTTCTTTATTGGTTAAATAAAAAAGACATAGTTAGATTTTTCTTTATCTTATTGCTTTTCCATACATTTTAGTACCTTAGGGCAAGAAATCCAAGAGACCAGCTGCATTTATTTATTTGTGTGCTGCACACATTTCTGGCGGTTGCGTGCAGCACATAGAGAAGCCTAATTCCACCCTAATGAAGTCACTATTTTCTACCCTAATGGTTGTCTACGAGACATTGCTGGGCGGTTTGGTTAGGAATTACTTAATTCCATTTTTAGGTATAATTACTCTCCTCTTCGCTTTCTTGGGGAGTAAACGAGAAACCCTCATCACCTGTTCATCCAATCTCTATTCAGATTATTCCAGATAGTTTATTTTCATCTGCATAATGTACGTTTAAGCTTTCCAATGCGTTCAACTTTCGTTTCTCAGCTGTTGTAGTTTCCGCGGAATTACTTCATAGTTTAGTTTTAGTTTGGTGTCACTTATAAAATTATTTGGTGTAATCTACGGCTCCAAAATAGACATTTCATTGCTGCCCCTCTCTTCCAATTAAATCTAATTTTTGGAACGATGTGATTTTATATTAAACGGCAATATCCAAATATTTTGAATTAAGATATGCTACATTATATGATATATAAATTTATATGTTGAATTTTGTGTTTCAACACATATAATTTATATCTTTAAATTATTTTTATTATTTTTAACTTTTTAAGAACATTATATATTAATTATTATTATAACCTATAACTATCTAGGATATATTTGGTCGATATTTTATATTAATATTAAGATATATCTATATTTTATATAGGTATAATGTATAATATTGATTAATATCATAATAATCTTGAGGTCAGAAACAACTAATATCTTTGAATGAACAAAGATATTTTAGGGATTGGTAATACTTTCTATTGATTCAATAGATTTGGTCTTATACATACGCGAGGAAGGTAATAAAAAAATGAATCAATTTATTATTTTCTTCCTTCTTTATCACTTAGGAACCACGCGAGGTTCGAGTCCCATGCACGGTTCTGAATGAGAGAAAGGAGTGAGGGGTCCTATTTTTGAAAACTCTATCATTCCAGTCGTTGCTTTTCTTTCGTTCCAAAATAGCTTCTCCAGCCGCTAAACGCATAGCAATGCATATATATGGACATATAGAACGGATAGGATCCTTGACATATTGTTATTTTGTACAATATTCAATTTTTTAGGTTTCTATTGAATTGAAAAAGAAAGGATGTTCAGTCGTCTTCTTTATGTATATGAAATCTCCTTCAGATAATGAAAATAAAAATAAATTTGGATGATATATGATGAACCTATATGACCAATCTATATCAATACTTGAATACGCTATCTATAACATATATTCTATATTCATAGATCAGAATATTTTTCATATATATATATATATATATATATATATATGCATGGAATAGAATTCACTTTTGGGATGCCTTGATGGTGAAATGGTAGAGTGCTTAAGAGCGTGGAGGTTTGAGTCCTCTTCAAGGCATAATATTGCTCATGCTTATTGAATGAGCAATTCAATGGCAAATCTCGTACGAGAGTCTCTCAATATATTGGGATATATTCTCTGTTTATACGAGGTATACCGACGATTACCTACAAGTTAACGCTGTTGGAATAGGACAATGGATCACAGGTAGGATCAGATCTTCTCTACCTAATGAGGAGTCCATTCCGAATCCACCCTCGTATTATAAGGTATATTTCATTAAGGCCACAGATTGAGAAGATCGATACATAGATTGACCATATACCACCTCTCTCAAGATCTTGCAAGATCCACGAATTATGACCGAACCTCAACAACTATATCCATGTCGGATCCTATGAATCTATCCTTTCCTCTCTTCCGAATAGTGTGGGAAAAAAGAATGCTCGAACCAAAATAGACGAAATAAGGAGTAAGCATAGTCTAGTAGAGAATATCTCTCTCATTAAGTTCAAGAAAATTGGCTTGTCTTTACTATGCTTACTCTTACATGGTCGAAATCTCGGAGTGAGGAACCTATCTTCAAATTAAAGATCTATCAAGTCTTTTTTTTTTCCTCCAACATACTTACTATATTTGTACAATACCAAGAAAGGATTCATTATAGGATCTTAAATTGGAGCATATATAGAACAGAACCTCTCATTGATTCCCACGACCCTACTGCCCGGTCAATTTTCTTTTACTTCATTCCAGATTCTCCCAGCTGATATCAAATCTTAATCCTGTTGTATAAATTGAGTGTTCAATTTCATTCGGAAAAAGACATTCCTTCTCCAAGAATGTCTTTGTAATTTGATCCAATAACACTCTGTTAGATAGGAACAGATTTGATAAATATTGATAACTCTCGAATAGAGTATTATAAAGAAAAGATTCATTAGATAATAAACTATTGGTTCCGAGCCATCTTTTTTGGCGATGAATTAACGATTGGAAGCGGTCAACCCTTTCTCTCGAATTTTTGATCAACCAACATTTATATAAATATGGAGAAGAATATGGCTGTATACGTTCCAAGTGGATACCAATTTCTTGAATGTGTTTGAAATGCTCGATATGTCTATGTCTAAGAGACAATGGTTTCCACGAATTAATAATCAAACCCGGATTGATCCTGTATTTTTAATCATATCTATGAAAAGCACTTTGGAAACTTTGTTTATATATTTTAGTTTTAAAAGTGGTAATTGACTAAATCACCTCAGTTCAATACCCTATCATTTTCTTCCAATAAGCCAGAGAAATCTCATAAACACGAATTATATTTTTACTTCTTTTATTTTGAAATTACACATACGATATCGTTGGGAAATTTAATTAACAATTACTTACACAGGTTGTTGTTTGCCGGGACATGAGGTAGCTGCATGATGTCCTTGCATGCAGCAAAAATAACTCTCATCCACCCATTTTTTTCTGTTGATGATCAATGAATTAATCTTTTGATTTTCCAATAGTGTACAGTGGTGTACGGTCCGTGTAATTATTTCTGTATACTTTAGATTTATTTAAATTAAATGCAATGCATTTGGTGTGAGTTATAAACAATAGTTAATCTAATCTGTGGCCTCAAAATCCATTTTTCGCGGCTACCCCTCCCTTATAACTAAATATAGTCTCTTGAATGAACGTTGTTGTTTTGTATTAAATGGCTTTATTAAAAGATCTCCAATCGTGCTTTTACCTATTTTGAATATATTTTTTATTAAAATCATAATGTTTTTACATTTAAATATATATTATAAAATTAAATTCTATGTAAATGTTTTTAAAATTCACTATGAATACTTTTTTTAATAATTGTCTCAATTATAATATATCTACATATTCTTATAAATTTATTAGGCTAGATTAGCTTAGAATAGAGTAGGCAAAGGTGGGCTAGGGTAGGGTAGGCTAAACTAGGCTAGGCTAGACTAGAGTAGATTAGGCTAGGCAAGGGTAAGTTAGAGCAGGTTAGTAGGCTAGGGTAGAGTAGGCTAGTAGGCTAGAGTAGGCTAAGCAATGCTAGGCTAGGTTAGGCTAAAGTAGACTCGGTTTAGCTAGGCTAGAGTAAACTAGTGGGCTAGAGTAGGCTAAGATAAGTTATGGTAGAGTAGGCTAAGCTAGGGTAGAGTAGGCTATGTTAGGCTAGAATAAGCTAGGCTAGGCTAGAGTAGGGTAGTGTAGGATAGGCTAGACTAGGATATGATAGAATAGAGTAGGCTAAGGTAGGCTAGCCTAGGCTAGAGTAGCATAGTAGGCTAGAGTAGAGTAGGATAAGCTAAGCTAGGGTAGAGTAGGGTAGGGTAGGAAAGGCTAGAGTAGAGTAGGATAGAATAGGATAGGATAGTCTAGGATAGGATATGATAGAGTAGGCTAAGGTAGGCTAGGCTACGATAGGAAAGGTTATGATAGAGTAGAGTATCGTAAGCTAGGTTAGCCTAGAGTAGGCTAGACTAGAATAGGCTAGGCTAGAGTAGGCTAAGGCAGAGTACGTTAGACTAGAGTAGGATAGAGTAGTTTACGCTAGGCTATAGTAGGTTAGAGTAAAATAGGGTATGATAGGCTACGCTAGATTAGGCTAGAGCAGTGTTGGCTAGGATAGGATAGGGTAAGATAGGATAGAGTAGGTTAAGTTAGTCTAGGCTAAGGTAGCGTAGAGTAGGCTAGGCTAGGCTAGAGTAGAGTAAGCTAAGCTAGGCTAGCTTAAAGCGGGTTAGACTAGGATAGAGTAGGGTAGGATAGGGTAAGATAGGATAGAGTAGGCTAACTTAGGCTAGGCTAGGGTAGCACAGAGTAGGCTAGGCTAGGCTAGAGTAGTGTAAGCTAAGATAGGCTAGGTTAAAGCAGGTTAGACTAGAATAGGCTAGGCTAGAGTAGGCTAATCTAGGCCAAAGTAGGATAGACTAAGCTAGGTTATGATAGGCTAGGCTAGGGTGTCCTAGTAGGGTAGAGTAGAGTAGGCTAAGGTAGGGTAGGATACAGTAGGTTAGACTAAAATAGGATAGGCTACAATAGGATAAGCTAGAATAGCTTAGACTAGTGTAGGATAAAGTAGGGGAGGCTAGGCTAGAGTAGGTTAGAGTAGAATATAATATGATAGGATATAAATCGCTAGGATAGAGTAGGCTAGAGTAGAGTAGGCTAAGCTAGGCTAGAGTAGGCTAATAGGGTAGAGTAGGGTAGGGTAGGTTAGGATAGAGTAGGCTAGGATAAGTAAGCTAGGCTAAGATAGGATATCATAGAGGAGGTTAAGGTAGGCTAGCCTAGGGTAGGCTAAAGTATGATAGGCTAGGATGGAGTAGCCTTGTCGGCTAGCGTAGAGTAAGCTAAGCTAGGTGAGGTTAGAGTAGAATAGGCTAAGTTAGGCGAGGATAGAGTAGGTTAGACTCTAATACGATAAGCTAGGTTAGAGTAGGATAGAGTGGGTTAGGCGAGGCTAGAGTAATTTGGAGTAGAATAGGATAGGCTAGACTCGTCTAGGCTAAAGCAGGTTATGCTAGGCTAGATTAGGCTAGTAGGTTAGAGTAGACTAGGGTAGGATAGGATAAAGCATGCTGGGATAGGATAGGCTAGGATAAGATAGGCTAAAGTAAGGTGGGCTAGCCTAGAGTAGCCTAGTATTATAAAGTAGTGTAGGCTAAGCTAGACTAGCCTAGATTAGGTTAATTTGAGCTAGAATAGGATATAACATGCTAAGGTAGGTTAGGCCACGTGAGGCTAAAGTAGGCTAGACTAGACTAAAGTATCCTGGTAGTCTAGAGTATAGTAGGCTAAGCTATGCTACTCAAGAGTAGGTAATACTAGAATAGGCCAAGTTACTGTAGGCTAGGCTACAGAAGGATAGGTAAAAACGGATAGGCTAGGCCAGGCTACACAAGAGTAGGCTAACTTAGGTTAGGTTAGGTTAGGCCAGAGTAGGCTAAGATAGGATAGAGTATGCTCGAGTGGGCTAGGATAAACTAGGATACAATATGTTAGGTTAGGCTAGAGTAAGATAGAGTTGGTTGGGATAGTCCAGAGTAGCCTAGAGTAGGCTGGGCTAGGCTAGGCTAAGTTAGGGGAGATTAAGCTAGGCTCTATTATAGTAGACTAGGCTAGAGTAAGAGAGATTTGGCTTGGATAGTATAGGATAAAATAGTCTAGGCTAGGCTAGACTAAGTAGGAGGATAGGTTGGAGTAAATTAGGCTACAGTAAGCTAGGTTAGATTAGGATAGAGTAGGATAAAGTAGAATAGGATAGGCTAGAGTAGGGTAAAGTAGGCTAGGCAACGCAAGGTAATGCTAGGAAAGGCTAGGAAACAATAGGCTATCCCATGTTAAGGTAGGCAAGGCTAGAGTAGGATAAAGTAGAGTAGGTGAGGGTAGGCTAGGCTAGGCTAATCTATACTAGAGTAGGATAAAGTAGGTTAGCGTGAGCTTGATTAGAGTAGTAGGCTAGAGTAGAGTAGGCTACGTTAGGCTAGCCTAGAGTAGTTTAGACTATAGTATACTAGGTTAGAGTATGATATGCTAGGATAGAGTAGGCTAGAGTAGGATAGGCTAGCCTATAGTAGGTTAGAGTAGAATAATATAGGCTAGACTAGGCTAGGCTAGAACATGTTAGAGTAGAGTAAGCTAACTTTAGATCCCCCCCAACAAGAAGGTTATCTTCTTGGTCATCCCCAATGCTATCTTTTAAGGTTTCCCAGCATATTTCCTTTTCCTTATAATGGTTGGGGGAGTATATGTTGTAGATGCTGACTATCCTACGAGTTTCAACATTCTCCAATTTAGTGTTTATCCAGTGGTCTATCTTCATGTGCTGTTACAATTTCCATTTCCCTTTTTTCCATATAGTGCTTATTCCTCCTAAAGCTCCAGTAGCTGATATTGCTTATCCTTCATAGATCCTAGATTTTTCTGATCACATCAATTTAGAGTAGGCTAGGCTAGGCTATAGTAGGTTAGAGTAGAATAATATAGCCTAGACTAGGCTAGGCTAGAACATGTTAGAGTAGAGTAAACTAGCTTAGGATAACTTAGAGTGGGTTAGTAGGCTAGGCTAAATTTAGATCTCCCCCAACAAGAAGGTTATCTTCTTGGTCATCCCCAATGCTATCTTTTAAGGTTTCCCATCATATTTCATTGTCCTTATAATGGTTGGGGGAGTATATGTTGTAGATGCTGACTATCCTGCGAGTTTCAACATTCTCCAGTTTAGTGTTTATCCAGTGGTCTATCTTGATGTGCTGTTGCAGTTTCCATTTCCCTTTTTTCCATATAGTGCTTATTCCTCCTGAAGCTCCAGTAGCTGATATTGCTTATCCGTCATAGATCCTAGATTTTTCTGATCACATCAATTTCTTGACTACTTAGCTTTGTCTCTTGAATTAAGAGGATGTCAGGTTTTTCACTTTTTATGGGGTCTTTTAAAAATTTCATTTTGGAGGGGTGACCCAACCCTCTACAATTCCAAGTGACAACTATCATTATTTATTATTTGGGGTTGTCGTAGGACCCCTCCCTTTGTTTGCTTGCTGTAATTTTTCTTTATTCTTTGGTCATTTTTCTAGAAAATTCTGCAATCCCTCTTGTGTTCCCAATGAGATATCTTTGGCTACTTCTTCATCTCTTATTTCTTTGTTCAATCTCCTTCCAAATTTTTTTGTATTCTCAATATTTTTAGGGGTTTCTTTTGTTCAGTTTCTTGTGAGGATTCGGTCTGAATTTAGGAGGGGAGGCTTGTCCGGCTGAGGAGGGGAACCAAGAGGGGTAGGAATAGGAGATGAGAGGAGGGTGTGAATGGGGGAGGAGGTGATGATCAAGTCAGATGGGATGAGAGAAAATGAGAGGATGTCGAAAGGATTTGTCCCCACGAGGGAGGATGGTTGAGAGGGGAGGGGAGATCCTAGCGGAGGTGGAGGATGAGAGCCAGAGGCGGGTTTAGATGCAGTATTTTTCAATTTTACTTATTTCCATTTTGAATCTGATGTTTCTTCAATGTTTTTTTTAGGTTCCTCTCTTTTACTACATCTATTGGCGAAATGACTGTATTCCTGACATGCCTTACATTTTGAGAGGATTTTTTCATAGTCCAGCTATTGAATGTGGATCCAGTTGTCCACTGTTGTAGTTCCTAGAGAAAGCCTTGAGTTGTGAAAGACCAGTGCCTAGGACATCTCATATATAGCAAGGAGCATAATGTATAACAGAGGAAGTTATCAATAAAAGGCTCTTATGCTATCTCCTGAAAATAGGGAATGTTAATTTTGAATGGGACCAAGACCCTCAGAATCTGACACGGAGAAGGGAGTACTACAGAGGCAATGTGAAAAACTCTAATATAAAAGCAACAGACAATTCAGAGACAACTTACTGTAAAGAGGGTCAGTTCAAAAATACCTCACAGAAATAAATTATCAGAAGGTGTTTGCTGTGAATTAAAGATTGAGAGGATACTAGTTGTCAATGAGCTGATATCCAGATACACAATATCACCATGTAATGGGCTTACCAATTTAAGAATCCATACATGACAATAGCATTTTAAAAATAACCTCTCAAAGAAACTAATATAGTAGAAGTATGGTTAGAGTGAATAGTGAAACAGTATATCATGCCTGAGCCATATTTAAAGCGCTTGACTAATCTGAGCATGGGTATCAACTAGGATAAATCCATACCAAAAATCAGTGAGCCACTCGCATTCCAGAAACATGATACGAGAAATATGGATGAAATGAAATGATCTATTAAAGTAACACATATAAGAGAAAGTTACAAACTGTGAAATACCAAAGACCAGAATCCTCTTAACAGATGGAACTCCTCCTCACTGAGACCCTACGGGCTCTGAGCCTTCATACAAGAGTTCACAAAATGTATACAAAGAATCATTTCACTGCATAATTTTCTGATAAAATCTGAAACCCAAAATCATCTGTTCTTCGGGAGCCTTATAGGATTAAAAGAAAGCTCAAAAAGGGAGTAGGTGATGAAAATTTAATTTTCCTTATTGAGAAAAGATGGTGGAAACATGCACGCCCATATTGTTGGATGACTCTGTAGTGTTGTATGTACTCTAATGCATGCTTACTAAAATAAATGCACTGGGTAGAAGTCACTTCAGGAACACGACAAAGAAGTAAAATCACATAGACATTCCATCCTTTCCTGAAAGAAAATGGTGCTGAAAAGAAAGCTTTAAGGTATTGTTTTCTGCGAATGGTACCCTCTGCCTTCTAAACCCTGAATTAAATTTTAAGTTCTACAATGTTGAACATTGAATTCCTCGATCATTCACTGATATTTCTCCGCTGCTCCATTAATATCTCCATCTGCGCAATCTTGTCGACATACCTTCCCAGGCCTTTCTCCATAATCACAGCTTCTAAAAAATGGTCCTTTGATGCACTCTCTATTACAGTAATAGAGAATGTAAGTCATGGTAGTTTTTCGCCACTGTAACCCTGCAAAACCCGTAAAATTGTTAGGAAAACGTGTCGTGCGATGAGTGGGATCGCTCCGAAATGGAAAATACTGCCCGCCCTCCAAAGGCGGTGCGATGGATACCACCAGTTTTTGAAAAGTGCTTTTGGGCGTGGGGACCACAAGGGCGAGTGAGCTGCTGACCGTTGATTTACAGATTGATCAGACAGTGGACAGGCGATCAGAGTGGTAAACGAGTTGGGCCACGGGTGCGACGCTGATTAATGAAGGTCGCCCGATCTGTACAGATCGACAGATAATACTGCACCCGATATCTTCCTGGGATAAGGGCTCTCCAGGCTAGCGCTTGGTCTAGCACCTAGGTTACATGGAGAAAAAGGTTGAGGGGCTAGGGCCGAAAGGTGCTAAACCTTATATATTTTCAAATGTGGGTTTTCGGCCCTTTTTAATGCAATTTGGGGCTAGGAAAGAGTAACGATAAGGGGAATGAGGGGTTTTTTAAACCAAACAAGGGTGTGAGTATGTTTTAAAGGGGATTTTTGGATGGTTTAGAAGGATTAGGGGGAGGGATTTTGGGGTAAAAATGGAGGTTATGAAAAAGAGGAAGAGGGGATGAAATGGAGAAATTTGCAGGGGCACAAGGGGCAAATGAAGGCCTCTTGGGGCACAATGTTGCATAATAAATGAGGCTTATTGAACTAAGAACAACAGAGGGAAATAATTAAAGGGCAGGGGACCTGAAGAGGCTTTCAAGGATGATGTGAATTTAGAGGGAAAGCATTCCTCAAAAGTTTAGAGACAGTTTGACCCCCTGTTTGCTTGTCAAAATTTAATAGGGGGCTAACATGATCAACATTGGCACCACCTGGGGACAGCACGTTCATCCTTGGGTGTGTTGAGAACTTCACAGACCACCTATATCATCAATTTTTACAGACAGGAAAAATAAACCTATTTTACTCCTACCCTTATTACTCCATGAGACCAGATTACACTGTTGGTCTCACATTTTCTCTACCTAAACTACATCTGCTAGGATTAAACTATCTAGCAGATTTCTTCTCTACATTCTAAAACAGAAATTGAAAAATAGCCAAGCCATGATTATACTGTCTGGCATGCTGGACCTTGCAGAAATTAAAAAAAATAACTACATGCTCACAGGCTGAGCTTTATTTCAGTCTTCCTACCTACTCTAATCGAACCTGGAAATCTCTGACGTTCTGGGTGATACAATAATGCCAATGCAACCAGTTAAGAAGTAGAAAAAAAAGATAGGAGCACTGACTTCTTGTCAAAGATAATCACAAGGTGTTCTTCTGGTGGTCCTTCAAAACTGAGGTCACCATTAGTGGTGACCAATCTTGATGAATCTGGCCCCTGCGAAGGATCAATGATGGAGCATTTGGACTGATCAGGGCCTCCATGTACTCTGCCACAGGATCAAAGAACATATGGTGTAAGCTTTCTTCTTTTAGGCCTGCCATGACTGGTAGGCTGTCTGTATCCTGGGAAACTTTGATTATTGCATCTTTCACTGCATCTTCGATGTGGGTCTTGGAAGTCCAATCACCTTCTTCTTGTATTTTGGAAGGCAGTGGGATCTCTTCTTTTTTAGGAGGAGGGTGACTTTCCAAAAAGGCTTTGGGGTCTCTGAACTGATATGATTTTTCTTGTGAGTTCAGAAATTCAACCTTGGCTTCATATCTTTCAACCACCAATTCTTGAAAGATTTTCTTAAGAATGGGTTTAGAACTTAAGCTGGGAAGAAGAATAGCCCGTGGAAGGTCCTCCACTTCCAGTTTTTCCAAGGAATGTGACAGTCCATCTCGACACTCTCCTACGAAACCTGGATGCATTTTTGCAAACTGCTCAGAGTCTTACATTGGTGAAGTGGCTTGGTATTTAGCACGGCTGATGCTATACTGTGACATGATCTCCTAGTGGAGTCTCGTGAAACCAAGATAATCAGCGGCCTACTGATCACCAGTGGAGTATTTTAATCATTTAGGAAATGTGGAGTCACCAACGTGAGGGATCTACAACTCTCAACTCTTCATGCTCACCTTTCTGAAGATTGAATTAGGTTTTGACGAGGCCCAGGGATTTAGATTTTCTCAACTTCGTTCCCTGACAACGACGCCAAAAAGATGTTGTAGTTCCTAGAGACAAACTTGAGTTGTGAAATACCAATGGCTAGGACATCTTATATATAGCAAGGAGCATAATTTATAACATAGGAAGATATCAATAAAAGGCTCTCATGCTATCTCCTGAAAACAGGGAATGTTAATTTTAAATGGGACCAAGACCCTTAGAAAATAACACAGAGAAGGGAGTACTGTGGAGGCAACGTGCGAAACTCTAATATAAAAGAAACAGACAATTCAAAGACAGCTTACTGTAAAGAGGGCCAGTTCAGAAATACCTCACAGAAATAAATTATCAGAAGGTGTTTGCTATGATTTAAATATTGAGAGGATACTAGTTGTCAATGAGCTGATATCCAGGTACACAATATCACCATGTAATGGGCGTGCCAATTTAAGAATCCATACATGAAAATAGCATTTTAAAAATAACCTCCCAAAGAAACTAATATAGTAGAATTATGGTTTGAGTGAATAGTGAAACAATATATCATTCCTGAGCCATATTTAAAGCGCTTGACTATTCTGAGCATGGGTATCAACTAGGATAAATCCATACCAAAAATCAGTGAGCCACTCGCATTCCAGAAACATGATACGAGAAAGATGGATGAAATGAAATGATCTATTAAAGTAACACATATAAGAGAAAGTTACAAACTGTGAAATACCAAAGACCAGAATCCTCTTAACAGATGGAACTCCACCTCGGTGAGACCCTACGGGCTTTGAGCCTTCATCCAAGAGTTTAAAAAATGTATATAAAAAATCCTTTCACTGCATAATTTTCTGATAAAATTTGGAACCCTAAATCATCTGTTCTTTGGGAGCTTTATAGGAGAAAAATAAAGCTCGAAAAGGGAGTAGGTGATGAACATTTAATTTTCCTCATTAAGACAAGATGGGGGAAATATGCACGCCCATATTGTTGGATGAATCTGTAGCGCTTTATGTACTTTACTGCCTGCTTACTGAAATAAATGCACTGGGTAGAAGTCTCTTTAGGAACAATGCAAAGAAGTAAAATCACATAGACATTCCTTCCTTTCCTGAAAGAAAATGGTGCTGAAAATAAAGCTTTAAGGTATTGTTTTCTGCGAATGGTACCCTCTACCTTCTAAACCCTGAATTATAGTTTAAGTTCTTCAATGCTGAACGTTGAATTCCTCGATAATTTACTGATATTTCTCTGCTGCTCCATTAATATCTCCATCTGCACAATCTTTGCTTTGAATGACTAGGGAGGGTTTGACGGATTTTAACCCTGCTTCTTTAATGGAAGTCTTGTCGACATACCTTCCCAGGCCTTTCTCCATAATCACAGCCTCTAAAAAATAGTCCTTTAATGCACTCTCTATTATAGTAATAGAGACTGTAAGTCATGGTAGTTTTTTTCTGCTGTAACCCTGCAAAACCCGCAAACTCGTTAAGAAAACCAGGCATGGGGATGATGGACGTGGCGGGATCAATGAAAATGGTTGTGACGACATGGCGAAATGATGGAACAATGCAAGGTAGTGATTAAAATAATGTAAAATGATGGAGGATGGACTGGTGTAGGTTTTTAATGTAAACATTCAAATTTGACTAACGAATGAAATGTATAATGGCGGAGGAAAAATACGACAAACACGTGGAACGGTGATGGGGCAGAGGACACGTGTCGATGATGGGGAGGCAAGAAATCTGGACCGTCCGATCTCAGGAGGAGATCGACGGTTGAAGACGCATCAGAGGGCGACAGATCGGCGAGCCAGGGGTACAGATACCTTTGGTTAAATCCCGTGGATCTTCGGGGTGCGATGACTGTTGGATGCAGAGCCCCAGATCATACGGTTGATATGAATATCACGCTGGTTCAAATGTCGAATGATAACACGCAATGGGGGGGGGGGGGGGGGTAGTTTTATAATAGTGACGGAGCCACGTGTCGTGTGATGAGTGGAATCGCTCTGAAATGGAAAATATCGCCCGCCCTCCAAAGGTGGTGCGATGGATACCACCGGTTTTGAACAGTGCTTTTGGGCGCGGGGACCATAAGGGCGGGTGAGCTGCTGACCATTGATTTACAGATTGATCGGATGATGGATAGGCGATCGGAGCGGTAAACGGGCTGGGCCACGGGCGCGACGTTGATCAATGAAGGCCGTCCGATCTGTACAGATCGACGGATAATACTGCGCCCGATATCCGCCTGGGATAAGCACTCTCCAGGCTAGCGCTTGGTCTAGCGCCCAGGTTACGTGGAGAAAAAGGTTGAGGGGCTAGGGCTGAAAGGTGCTAAACCTTATATATTTTCAAATGTGGGTTTTCGGCCCTTTTTAATGCAATTTGGGGCTGGGAAAGAGTAACAATAAGGGGAATTAGGGGTTTTTTAAACCAAAAAAGGGTGTGAGTATGGTTTAAAGGGGATTTTGGGATGGTTTAGAAGGATTAGGGTGAGGGATTTTGGGGTAGAAAGGGAGGTTATGAAAAAGAGGAAGAGGGGATGAAATGGAGAAATCTGCAGGGGCACAAGGGGAAAATGAAGGACTCTTGGGGAATAATTTTTCACAATAAATGAGGCTTGTTAACTTAAGAAATGCAGAATGAAATAATTAAAGGGTAGAGGACCTAAAGAGGCTTTCAAGGATGATGTGAATTCAGAGGGAAAGCATTCCTCAAAAGTTTAGAGACAGTTTTACACCTTGTTTGCTTGTCAAAATTTAATTGAGGGCTAACATGATCAACATCCACCTTGATTTTGACTGCTTTCAGGAAGCCCTTTCCTAGATCCACCTCAACACAAATTCATGCGCATGCCTGCATGTTGTCTTTGGGTTCACTTCTGTCGATGTATTTTCCCACTCCATTTCCTATTGCACTAACTGAGTCATCACTCCACCAGAGTAGAGTGAGGTGCGGCAATCTTACCCATAGTGGTACTGCACTGGGAACATCTAGTTCTGGATCAAAATCCAGAGTCCATCGGTTAAGGTACAAACCCCTTGTGTCCATGAAGTAAGGCCCACTTCGGAATATAAGATCTCAATCACTTTTAGTCTGAAAATTGAAGGTATAACATCCCCAACCACAAAATATTATGGCGATTTTCCCTTGTATAAACTGGATCCAGTTCCTCTCAAACCATTTCTGCACTGTTTTGGGTGAGCGCCATAATATTATAAATTGACCAACTAGTCCTTTTTCCGCCAGAGATATTTCAGCTTTCCTTGGCACCGATGGAGGTAGGGAGATTTCGGGAATGAATTTCAACTTTTTAACAAACTTTGTGGCGACTGGTCTAGTTCGTTGGGTTCCCAAAGAGCTTATGAGAGAGGCAAAAACAGCTGAATCTTCATCTGGTTGTTGGTTTTTCGATGTTGCAACTGTGAAAGCACGACATCGCCTAGGGCACGAACGCACAACAGGTAGCCTTACCAACCAAAATATGTTCAATTCGACATATAATTAAAAATATATTAATAATAATAGTAAATACAAGTTTAATGTGAGATAATAGAATGGCTCAATTCATGTGTTATGTAATCCCTATAACATTTAAAAATACGATTTAAATAATAATAAAATACACATTATTTTTTTGCACTCTAAAATAAGTTTGAACTTAAATAAATTTGATCCTTCTCTCTGCTCAGTGTTACATCCATGCTTAATATGGATCCATGTTTGTATATTCTAACCGCTCACTATATACCACAAATTTCCTTACTTCTTTAGATGTGTAATACATTTATTACACAAGATTGTTATTTGGCATCGCGTTGTGTTTAATTTGAAAATAGAGTCTCTCATTACCTTAAATTATTAATCAAGTAATAGTTACTTCTTTCATTGATATTTATTTAGTTGAGATTTTATTTGACATACACATTTTGTTTGATTTGAAAAATAAATTTCCCTTACCTTAAATTATTAATCATGTAGTATCTACTTTTTTTTATGTTTATTTTCAGATAGAGATGGTATTTTCCATTGATCCATAATCATGTTTACCCTATCTATCCACTTTATGCATACTTCTAAAAACAATTTCAACTTTATATCTTGTGGGATGAAATCCTAATACGATTCAATAGTGGAGCCAATAAGTGATGATTTTCAATGTAAATTCAATAAAAAATTATCACCAACATATTGTGGAGGAATAGGTCTTTCTTTTTAGTAGAATCAGTAGTAAGTGATCTATGTTGTTTTAAAAAATTGTCATCACACATTGATGTAAGCAACTTGAGTAATTTTTCAAAATTAAGAGAAAATAATAATGGTCAGTAAAGTTAATATAAATTGAAAAACGAAAAAACATAAATCAAAATTAAATGTTTTTTTAAATGCAATGAACACAAAAACATAGAGAAACATAAATCAAAAATTAAAGAAAAGAAAAGCAACAAACTTTTTTGTTTTTAAGATGTAATTTCATATAAATCCAGCTTGTGATAACATGTTAACTGCTATATGCTAAAAAAATGAACTAAAACTCAGTTTTAAGATTTCCCAACGTTATGCAGTATATTCATTTAAATATATATATATATATACACATATATATATATATATACATATATATATATATATATATATATATATATGTATACATATATATATATATGTTTATGTTGTCTAATTAAAACGTTAAAAGAAAAAATTACATATATAGATACTTGTTGGAAAATTTCTTTGATACAAAAATAGAAATATTTTATTAATATCTAAACATGTATATCCATAAAATGAGCTAATTCACTATTTTCAAAAACAAGTAATACTAAAATAATTGGCTATGAACTTTACAAACTATACTGCTGAAAAGTAATAATTTCCTAATTTTTCACTCATTTATAGCAAGTTGGATGAAATGTCTAGTGAAACGGTTATTCAAAAAAAATAGGTCCAATACCTATCCATTAAAGAGAAAAATAAGAGAGATATGTATGTGAAATAGTTTATATAAAAAAAATAGGCCGGTGATATCCGTCAAGAGAAACTATAACGCATACATGTGATTTGACAATTCATTTCTAATGTCTTAAAAATTTTGGGTTCGGTTGGTTCACTATCTCCAGCTCGACGTCATATGAAAAATTATTCTAGCTTTAAAAAAATAATGTCAAATGAAAGATCATAAAATAAAAAACTGATAATGTGAAATGAAAGATCATAAAAACAATAGTTTATGCATGTGAACTATATATTAATATTAGTTGTGAATAAGAACGGGTTAAAAAAATCATATATTTTATTTCATCTGTAATCTGATATAATTAGGACTACCTTTTGAGTCATATAGAAAATGTCTATTTCTAACTTTTAAAAAAATAATGTCAAATAAGGGATCTTAAATAAAAATACTAGTGAAAAAATCTTTAAAGTATGAAAAACAAAAAAAGCATGAATCTAAATTAAAGGAGAAAAAACTGTGACCGTTCTATGCCTTTTCTTTTTAGGACAGTGGGCTGGATAATTTAAATTCTCCTCATTTGTGGAAGAGACAGACACAGGGATTTGTCTCTGGATTCAAATGAGCTGGCCCTGTCCGTTGAAACAATCACTACATACCTCTCACTAAGGTTGCAGAAATTTCCCACTTCAAATGTGTATCTGGTCTGGTCAAATATTTCTATGTATGTTTCTGTGGTTGGGCGTCTACTTCTTGTGATGAGTGTCAGATTCATGCAAAGTCGATCGTATAGATTTTGACATGAATGGGAGGAGGTACAAAACAATCAAACGAAAAGTTCTCATGCCTAACACTGCTGCTAGGTACGATTCGGGTTTTTAATTTCGTGGCATAAATGCCCTAACCTTTTTATTTCTTATTTTGTGTTCTGTTCATTTGTGCATGAATTACTTTCTGCTTTGCTAGTTCTTTTTTTTGTTTTCTTTTGTAATTTTAGTTTAGGTTGATAAATTGCTAAAGGAAAAGGCTTGCATGAACAATTTAAAAATATTAAATAAAGAAAGCTTAGTTAGGGTGTCCTTGTCATTTTTAATTGCATTTTAAATGTTTTCTTTGCTGCTTCTTTATTGGTTAAATAAAGAAGACAGAGTTAAATTTTTCTTTATCTGGTTCTTTTCCATACATTTTAGTGCCTTGGAACTGAAAATCAGACCAGCTGCATTTATTTGTGTGCTGTTTTTACGGTTGCGTGCAGCACATGAAAACCTAATTTACCCTAATGTAAGTCACTATTTTCTACCCTATTAGTTGTCTTAAAGACATCGCTGGGCAGTTTAGTTAGGAATTACTTGTTCATTTTCAGGTATGTTACTCTCCTCTTCGCTTTCTTCAGGGTAACGAAAACCTCATCACCTGTTCTATCTAATCTCTATTCAGATTATTCCAGACGTTTCTTTCATCTCTGCATAATGTACGTTTCTTACTTTCAATGTACGTTTCCTTTGAACCTTCTCTCTTGTTGTAGTTTCAGGATTACTTCATAGTTTAGTTTTAGTTTGGTGTCATATAAAATTATTTTGTATAATCGGCTCAAAGTAGACATTTTCATGCTGCCCTTCTATCTTCCAATTAAATCTAATTTTTGGAACGATGTAGTTTTATATTCATGACAATATCCAAATATTTTGAATTAAGATATGTTACATTATATGATATATAAATTTATATGTTGAATTTTTGTGTTCTTACATATATAATTTATGTCTTTAAATTATTTTTAACTTTTAAAAATATTGGTGCTGTTTTAGTCTTGAAAAGTGATAGAACAGCTAAATCACCTTCGTTCCAATACCCTATCAGTTGCTTCAATAATAAATCTCATAACACGAATTATATTTTTACTTCTTTTATTTTGAAAATTCATACGATGTCGTTTGAGCAATTTAATTAACAGTACTTACGGAAGTTGTTGTTTGCCGGGACATAGAGGTAAGCTGCATCATATTGTACATACAACGAAGTACTCTCATCACGAACTTTGTTTTTCTTTTGATGATCAATGAATTAATCTTTCGGTTTTCCAATAGTGTGCTGTGGTGTTATTGCGGTCCAAATGTAATCATTTCTCTGTCGCTGGTTTATTTAAGTCGTGCAATGCATTTTGGTGTGAGTTATAAACAATAGTTAGTCTAATCTATTGTTATCAAATCCATTTTGCGGCTACCTCCATTCTTTTCTCTTCAATCTAGTCTCTTGAACGAACGTTGTGGTTTTATATTAAATGGCTTTATTAAAGATCTCCAATTGTGCTTTTACATATTTGAATATATAACAAAAATGCAATGTTTTTACATATTTTATAAAATTAAATTCTATGTAAATGTTTTTAACATTCACTTTGAATACTTGTTTTTTATTAATTGTCTCAATTACATATATATATATATATATATTTCTTATAGATTTATTAGGCTGGACTGGCTTAAATAAGTAGGCAAGAGTAGGCTAAAGTAGGCTAGGCTGAACTGGAAGTGATCTGGTAGGCTGAGGCAAATGTTAAGCTGAGCCCTGGAGGCTGAAGTGACTAGGCAAGCTAGAGCAAAAGCTAAATAAATGAGCTGAAGCTGGGGTAAGTTAGAGTAGGTTAGTGAGCTGGGTAGAGACAGAGCAGTAGGCTAGAAACATTTAAACAATACTGAAACAAGTTAGGCTAAAAGTGACTGGAACTTGCTGAAGCTAGAAGTAGGGTGGTGGGCTAAGTAGGCTAAGCTAAGTCATCGTAGAGTAGGCTAAGCTAGGGTAGAGTCGTATGTGGGCTAGAATAAGCTGAGCTGAAGCTACGGTGGGGAGGTAGTGTGGGATAGGCTACACTAGAAAGGATGTGATGAAATGAGTGGGCTGGGCCAGGCTAACTGAGCTGAGAGTAGAGAGTGAGAATGGCTAAGCTGGGGTGAGTAGATGGGGGTATGGAAAGGCTGGGGGAAGTGAGAGTGAAGTGGGATAGAATAGGATAGGATAATCTGGGATGGGATATGATGAGAGTAGGCTAAGGTAGGCTGAAGCTGCGACAAAGGCATGGGGACGGTGAGTGTACGTAAGCAGAGTTCAGCACAGAAATGGAAGCTGAACTAGAATAAGCTGAGCTGAAATGGCTTAAGGTAGAGTACGTTTAGACTAGAAGTAGGATGAGGTAGTCTCATTCTAGGCTATAGTGAGTTGGGGTAAAATAGGGTATGATGGGCTATGCTAGGTTAATTTTGAAAGTAGTGTTGGCTGAAAGCTGGGATGAGTAGGCTAGGATGAGGTAAGATAGGATAGAGTAGGTTAAGTAAAAATAGGGTAAGATAGGCACCTGTTAGTGTAGGCTGAAATGCAGGCTGAGCTGAGGCTGAGATGAGTGAGATTGGACGGGTAAGATAGGATAGAAGTGAGTTAAGTTAGGCTGAGCCTAAGGTAGCGTGAAAGTAGGCTGGTCTGTAGGCTAGAGTGGGGTAACAGCTAAGCTGGGGTAGGTTAAAGCGGGGTGCAGGCTAACAGGATAGAGAGTGAAGCTGGGATGAGGGTGAGATGTGATAGAGTAGGTTAACCCAGGGCTGAGCTGAGATGGCGTAGAGAGTGAAGGCTAGGTGACTGGGGAGGTGGTGGCAAGCTAAGCTTCAGGCTGAGTTAAGCAAGGTTAGACTGAGAATAGCTGGTACAGAAGTGAGCTAATGTGAGCTGCAGAAGGCGGAGATGGTGCAATGGGTTGTGCTAGGGCACAGGCTTTAGGGTATCCTAGTGGGGTGAAGGTAGAGGAGGCCAGGCTATTTGGTGAGCTGAGATGCGATGGGTTGAACTAAGAATAAGTAAGAAGCTGCAATAGAATGTGGCTGGGAATGACTTGGGGCAGCATGAGATGAAGTGAGGTCAGGCTGGGGTGAGGTAGGTTAAGTGAGGCTGTGATGTGATGAGATGTAAACATTGCGGATAGAGGTGAGCTGGTAGAAATGCCAGGCTAGCTGAGCTGAAGTGGGCTGATAGTGAAGGTAGGGTGAGGTAGGTTGGGATGAGAGTGAGCTGGGATGGATAAGCTGAGCTGAGGCAGGATGGCACTGGGGTGAGTTGGGTGAGCTGACTGGGTGAGCTAAAGTACGATAGGCTGGGATGGAGAATTGTTGCTTGTCGGCTAGAGTAGAGTAAGCTAAGCTGGCGAGGTTGGGGGTAGAGAGTAGGCTAAGTTGGTAAGGCTGAAGTGAGTTTAAGCTCTAATACGAATAGCTAAGTGTGCTAAGCTGAGATTAAGTGAGATGAAATTGGGTTGAAGCAGGCTAGGTGGTGGAAGTGGGAACGGATAAGCTGAGCTGTTAGAAGCTAAGCTAGGTATGTTAGGCTAGATTGAGCTGGTAAGTTAGAAATGAACTAGGGTAGGATAGGATAAAACATGTTGCTAGGATAGGCTGAGCCCAAGACAGGTAGGCTAAAGTAGGTGGGGTGGGTCTAGAGTAGCCTAGTTTATAAAATAGTTTAGGCTAAGCTAGATAGCCTAGATTAAGTTGGTGCCAGGCTGAAAATAACATAGAACATGCTAAGGTAGGTTGAGCACGCGAGGAACTAAGCTAAGCTGAAGCTGAACCTAAGTATCTGGTAGTCTGAAGTATAAAGTAGGCTAAACTATGCTACTACGAAAATGCATTAATACTAGAATAGGCCCGGTTAATTAACCAAGCTGAGCTACGAAGGAATGAGTAAAGAAAAAGATGAAGCTGAAAACGAAAAGGCACAAGAGTAGGCTAACCCAAGACTAGGTTGGGATTGAGCGAGTGAGCTGAGATAGGATAGAGTAATAACAAAATGAAGTTGGGCAAACTAGGATACAATATGTTAAGTTAGGCTGGAAATGAGTAAGTTGGTTGAGATAGTCCAGAAAATGACACAAAATGCATTTGGCTAAGCTACTAAACTAAGTTAAGGAAAACAAAGCTAAGCAACATGTGCCAAACTAGGCTAGAGTAAGAGAGATTTGGGTAGGATAGTATAGGATAAAGTAGTCTAGGCTGGGCTAGACTAAGTTAAACCGAGTAGGATAGGCTACCACATTATAACGTGAGATAGGTTAGAGTAAATTAGGCTACGGTAACTGCGGTTCGATTAGGATAGTTAGGATGGTAGAATAGGATAGGCTGAAATGATACAAACCAAGTGAGGTTGATGGGAGCATCGGGGGGCATTTCATTTGTAAATATGTTAGAAAAAGGGGTGTAAAAAATTTTAATATTTTATTAATTAATTTGTTATTTTTAATAAAAAATAGGAGACAATTATGAAAGTGAGGATTGTGTAAATATTCTTCAATAAGTAAAAGGATATGGAAAGAAATAGTTTAGGAGCAAAATTTGGGATTAGGATTTCTGTGAGATTAGTTGAGATAAGGGTGGAGAGATATTTTGGAGTGAATTCATTTTACATTGTTTGTTGTATAATAAGGTGGTTTTTGTGAGGAAAATAGGCTTGAATAGTGAGAGTGGTTGAAGTGGGTTTTGAGCAGCCCAGAAATTGTAAGCCTTGTTGATTGTAAGGGCCAATGGATGTAATCGAATCCGGAAGGGGTATTCTTGTAAGTAAATTCATATTGTAAGTGTTGGTTTTGGGTTATGCCTTAACTTGGTAAAATTTTGAAGTATCGTTTAATTTCTATGTTGAAATAAGTAGTTGTTTTGTTATTTCGTTTGTAATGTTAGTGGTTAATTCATGAAAAAGTAGTTTAGCACGGATTAATTCAGCAATATGAAACATTGTATCCCGGAGACTTCAAAGCAATAAAATCGTATACGATATTGGATATACGCGTCACAACATATAATACGTGAATTGAATGTGTATTGTTGAAAACGGTAGGAATAGTGTAAGTCCTCTTCAGAAGGTGAATGAATGTCAATTGAATA
The DNA here is from genome assembly GCA_034641835.2 of Pinus albicaulis. Taxonomy (NCBI): domain Eukaryota; kingdom Viridiplantae; phylum Streptophyta; class Pinopsida; order Pinales; family Pinaceae; genus Pinus; species Pinus albicaulis. Next base: position 714,805,120 of record CM076569.1, read on the forward strand.
AGCAGCACATCGACTTGGAGGTGACTTTATGGAAAAGCATTACTAGTATCAACATAGTTACTTTTATACGTTAATATCACATTTGACTATGACGAACGTAAATTGATGTAGAAATGATGGCGATTTAAGTCGATATCTTGTGGATCGTAAGGTGACACAGGCGTAGAAAGTTTGTTATTTAACGTTGAAGAATTAATCGTTTGTAAATTAGGTTGATTGACCCGAGCGTTATGAAGAAATTGGATCGAAAAGATATTTTATTGAATTGAAAATCAAATACGAATTGTTTTCACATTTGAACGATTTTAGCGATATTATTGGGTAAATTGATGGGGTTTATCATGAGTTTACTGACTTGTTGAAGTTTGAACAAAAAGCGCGATTTCATTCAATTCGGTAGCAACGTATACGATGGAAAACAAAAATCGGTTTCATTCATGCTACTGTAAGTTTTATGGTGATGCGGAATAGTTTTATGTTGAATCGATGGTCACAGTAATGGGTAAGCAGCATTAATGACGATGTTTGTTACACTGGCTCGTTAACAGGCAGTGAAGGAGAATACGTCATGAATACGGAAAGTTGGAATGTTAAATAGCGATCCGGAGATGGAGAATTGTAAACTAGTGGGCAAGTTTGTCAGCCAGCTAAGTCCCAAGCCCTGGATGCTGGGCAAACTACATTGTTGTGGTGAATCAGAGGTCTTTAAACAGGTGTGGAAAAATCTAATATGACAACAAACCTTAGTGATCAACTTTCAAAATAAGGTCAATGGTTTTAAAATAAGTTCAATTTATTCGATTACGGTACAGTGGGGTGAATGGTTAAATTCTTTGGTAAAAGACGAGAATTTGGCGGTCTAGGTGGTACAAAAAATTCGAACGGGTAGATATATTGGTGTTGCATAAAGATGATATGGTGTATTAAATTGCTAAACTCGGTCTTCACATAGGCATTGTTTATGGAAATTTGTTTGGAAATCCGTATTTGCGGAGTTGAGGAATAAATGATATAGCGGGTATGACGATTTGGTGTTTAAATGTTAAAAACCAAAAAAGTAATGTGTTTAAATTTAATTGGAAAACGTGTGGGAATTAAGCATTGGGGTTTAAATTATATAAGTTTCCATTGAATATAAAAGTAAGGGTGCACTCTTTGGTGAGTCAAGGCACATGTAGATATGGTGTGATGGTGTATGAAATACAATAATGGGTATGAATGATGGGAGGCTGTTGAATGTTAATTGGATTGGGAATGAAAAAAGCGTAACCTGAGTTCAGCTTCGGTTTTGGATTGAATTGTGTTTGAATCTTATGTTTTGATAAGTTTCAATTGTAGAAAACTTGCCTTAGAAAATGGTTGGTTACGGTTACGAACCATATGATAGCTTCTCGCAATTGGGAAATGTGCTTAAGTACCCATATTGGAATCTTAATTGACGATGGTTACAATACATGTTTAAATACCACAGTGAAAAGAATTTTGGGGTTTACAAGCCACCACCATCATTTGATATGAGGCTGCTTTCTGTTGAAATTAAAGATATTTGTTTTTTGAATGAGGGCCAGAGGGTTTTATTTGAAAACTAAAATTGTGTTTCTTTGAATGTGTGATGAATAGTGAAAGGAAAATTGATTTTTAAGTGATATATAAACTACCCACAATTACATAGGCGAACATGAAATTTGCCTAACGATGGAGAACAAGATCCTACAATATCTTCAAAATTGATTGATTCCTGTGACTTGAAATTATGATTGGAATTTTATGATTGCGGACAAGATGATATTGATGAACACGACATTTATCAAAGAGGCTAGATGAAAAAGAAGAATTCTTAGTGTCACAGAAGAAAATGAGTTGGAAAAGATAGCCTAGAAGAGAAACTAAAGGAAATAACGAAAAGGTTGAGCGGTGAACGGTGTACAAAAAAGCCGGGTAGAGAGAGCTTGGTGAGGTAAGCGGCGGCAGAAGCTTTGATGTTGCGAAGCTGACGAAACTCATGATGAGTGAAAACTGAGAAAAAATGATCATGGAGGATGGGAAGAAAGGTTCGGAAGAATACTCCATAGAGGGTAAGATGGTAAGTGAAGTCGGAAGAAAAAAGGGTACGGTATGGGGGATACAATTGCGGTACTGAAAGAATATTAACGAAGCCGGGGAAAACGAGAAAAAAAAGACGGATCTTTCCGAAAGGAAAAGTGATTTGAGCATTGCGGATAGAGATTGAGGGCAAAAAGTGTGATTGCCTTATTGAAGAAGGACTTAGAGTTCTTGCGACCATAGATGAATTTGAAAGATTCCATACGAATTTGTTCGAAGGAAGTATTGAAAACGGTCAAAGGGCCGAAAAAGTCCTTGCGGTTTTAAAAGCGATGAGTTATTGTGGGGTTTGCGGTACAGTCGAGAAGATAGGCCAGCTTTAGGTTTTCGGAAAGGTGAATACGAAGAGTTTGTTCGGATACGATGCTGAAAATAACCTGGACGAGGAGGAATAGGCAGAAGAAGGTCTAATGCGAATCTTGGTAGAAAGAGAAAAACCATTGATGATTATTGGCCCAGATGAAAATGTAACGGAAAAGCACTTCTTCGAAGTTTCCAGCTCTACTCTGCGCAAATTTATTTTGAACCTTGTAAAAACAGATCTTAGAGGGTGGAGAAACCGAGAGGACTTATGTACATGATAATTTGCGAAGCAAGGCGGGGAAAAGTTTTTATAAGGAGCCCAGGTCATGAAGAAATGGTAGAGAAGAACTAACCGCCAGGTCTCATGGTGAATACAAATCACCATGCGGGTATATTTGACAAAAGATGTTGAAGAACTCGGAAGCGACACTCTTTAGTGTTTGCCGAAGGCACGAGAGAAAACGGTGAAAAGATTTTAAGTCCAGAAAGACTTGGAGGCACCAGAGAAAAACAGTGGTGGATAAACAAAGGCAGAGACCATTGGATGTATGATTTGGATAAATAATTTGATTAGTTTTAAGTGATACTGGTAGACCAGTCCATCATTTGATAATATTTGGAAGAAAAAAACTGCTGATGAAAGATGAAAGAATATGTCTCACTGTTAAACTTGTTACCATGGGTGACAAGAAAGAGTTGGCATATGTGGCCAGTGGAGTAAAATTCTGGAGAAACATGAAAGTAATAAGGGATAGGCTACGGTGAAAAAGAACTTGATTTGATTTTCAAATCGAAATCAAGACGATGATGGACAATTGTACGAAGAATTCTCGAAAAGGAAGATGGAGGGATTGTCTTTGAAGGTTATTTACTGACATGTTGATGTGCAAGGAAAGAGTATGATGTTGCGAAATTATTTGAACGGAAGAAAAAAGAGTAAATGGTCTGAGTGTTAAACAAAAGAATGTTTTGAGAGGGACGATTTAGGAGCGACAACATCCCTGTTTGCTAGGGCAACATGTGGGCCGCATGCAAGGAGTGGAAACCAATGTTAAGCGACATTTATGGTAGCGCCATTGAAACCTTGACAACAACAACATCACTAGAACTGCGCCTTATGGTTTTTATTCTAACAACTATTTTGCAACCGTCTGAGTTTTATTGAAGATGCTGAGAAAAAGTCTATTAGACAAAAGAAATTGAGCGGTAGAGGGCGGATACAGTATTAGAAAGTATCGAGAGCCATGACGGTAAACAAAACGACAAAAAGACAACAAAATTGTAAAAGCCTAATCGGTGGAGTGATGCAACATAAAGTATGGAGACACAGGCGAACAACGAATGCGACGACGAGTGGAAGTTTCGCTCGAATATGGGATCGAGCATACAGGTCCGGAACATGATCGAGCGATGCGATTTATTTTAACGTTGGGTTGATACGGGAGCATCGGGCATTTCATTTTGTAAACTATGTTAGAAAAATTGTGACAATTTTTAATATTTTATTAATTAATTTGTTATTTTTATTAAAATAGGGAGTAATTGTGAAAAAAGTGAAGTTATGTAAATATTATTTTAATAAATAAAAGGATATGAAGAAATAGTTTAGGAGAAAAAATTTGAGATGGATATCCTGTAGGATTAGTTTGAGATTAGGTGGAGAAGATATTTTGGAATAAATTAAACACATTATTTGTGTATAAATAGGAGTGTTTTTTGTGAGGAAAATAGGCTTGTAGATAAGTGAGAGTGGTTGAAGGTAGGTTTTTATGACAGTCCAATTTAGCAATATGTGAGCGATTATTAAAGACCAATTAATTGTAAATCGGTACGAGAGGGTATTCTGTGAAAGTAAATTCAATTTATGAAGAGAGTATTCGGACTTGAGTTATGCATAACTTGGTCGAAGTTAAAATATGGTTCAATTTCTGTTAAAATAAAATATGAATTGCCTATTTAATTTTCTAGTATTTAGTGCGTTAATTCTTATTGAAAAAGTGGATTTTAGCGCATGGATTAATTGTATTATACACGAAACGACAACATGCGGAACTTTAAAGAAATACGAAATCGACTTGATATTGGATATACGGCATCACAACCCATAATGCGCGGTTTGATGTGTATTGTTGAAAAAATGCGAGAATAGGTGTCGATCCTCTTGGAAAGTTAGATGAATATCAATTGAATAACGTTTGCACATCAACTTGGAGGATCGACTTTATGGAAAGGCGTTAAAGTGAGTATGAACATGGGTACTTTTATGTCGTTAATAAAAAAATCAACACTATTGGCCCTATACGAGGTGATGTGAAAGCAGTGGCATTTTTAAATCGATATGTGGATGTTTGTGTGCATTGTTGACACAGGCGTGGGGATTTACATTATTTAACGTTGAAGAATTAAATTGTTTCCTCGTTGGTTGATTGACTGACGTTAGCAAGTTGGATTGGAGGTAAAACTTTATTGAATTGCAATCAAATGTGAATTGTTATTTAGAAAACAATTTTTTAACGTGTATTTAGGTAAATACGATGGGGGTTTATGTCGGTTTACATTTGTTGAAGTTTTGAAGAAGGCAAGGTTAGGTGCAATTAGGTGTGGCATGTCACGATGAAACAAAAATCGGTTTGAATTCATTTTATAAATTTTTATGTGATATGAATAATTTTTATGTTAATCGATAGTGCAGAAGCGGTAATTAGCTTATTTGGTAATATTGATGTTTATTTTAAAACAAATTGTGGACCAATGAAGAAATCGTCATGAATAAAATTAGAATGTTGGTAAAAAGCGAATCACGAGATGAAGTTGTAAACTTGATGGCTTGAAGTTTGTCAAAAAAGCGGTAATGGTGCGTACAACATTGCGTTGAAGAGCTACCGTTCATTGTGTAGTAAAACGCGAGGAAAATTGCCAAATAAATGTGAACAAATCTAATTAAGCATTAGACGCAATGATCAAACTTTGAAATAGAGTCAAGGTTTTCCGACTTGATCAATTTATTCGATTCTTGGTCTGGTAAATTGAATAGTTAAATTATGTAAATCCAAAATTTGAAGAAAGCGGTCGAGTTGATATATTGCAGAAATTAAAACGGAGTAAGATATTTTGGTGTTTGCATAAAGATGATACATATGGTCATATTAAATTTCCAGGACTCTGGAATTATTTCACCGCATGGGCGCATTTGTTTATGGAATTTGTTTGAAAATCAAATGTTGCGGGTTAGAATAATGATACTGAAAAGCTTGGTGAAGTTTGATGTTTGAATTTAAAACCAAAAGCAATATTTGGTTAATTGGAAACGTGTTAGAAAATTAAGCATTGGGGTTTTAAATTATAAAAATTTTCAAGTTGAATATAAAAAATGAGAGGCGCATACATTGAATCAACCATATGTAGATAGGTAGCAGTTATTAACATGGACGTAATGGGTTTGAATGATGAAATTGTTGAATGTTAATTGGATTGGGAATGAAAAATTCCATGTGGTATAGCTTTGGTTTTTGGATTGAATTGTGTTTGAATGCAACAGTAAGTTTCAATTCATGAAAACTTTGTATGAAAGATGGTTGGTTCTAGTTGTGAACCATATGATGGCTACATAATTAGAAATGTAGAAATTTCCCAGTTGGAATCTTAATTGAAGCGATGATTGCAATGCATGTTTATTTTGATGAAAAAAAATTAAATTTTCACGAGCCTGTATCATTTTAATCATCTGTCAGAAGCATTCATTGAAATTAGAAAGATGTTTGTTTGAATGAAGACGAACGTTTATTTGAGAACTAAAATGTGTTTCTTTGAATGTGTGATGAATGATAGAAAGGAAGATCAGAATTTTTTAATCCGATATGCAAGCTACATAGGCTAAGGCGAACATGATTGCGAAACGACGGAAGGCTTAAGATCTTATAAGATCTTAAAATTGATTTACGATTTGAAGTGATTTGAAGTTTATGATTGGGAGCAAGATGATGGCATTATTTTGACATTCGGATAAAGAAATTTGGATAAGAGAGGACAAATGAGGTGTCCTAAAGAAAGTGAGTTGAAGAATGGCCTAGAGAAGAGCAAGAAGTGCTCGAGGTTTCGAGCTTGCGGTGAACGGTGCCACCAGGCGGGTGAGGAAAGCTTGGTGAGGTAAGTGGTGTGACGAGAGACCTTTACGCTGAGAGGTAGTGCAACTGTGATGTGGGTAGAAAACTCGGGGAAAATGATCATGGAGGATCGAGAGAAAAGGTTCGAGAGGAATATAGAGTAAAATCGGGCGGTGAAGTCAAAGAAAGAAATTGCGATGTGGGGATACAATTGCGGTGCGGAGGAATGAACGACGGAAAAACAAAGAAGAAAACAAGATGGATCTTGCTGCTGAAGGAAAAAGAGAGTGATTTGTGACCAATGAGATGAAGTTGAGGCAAGAATCAAGTTGTATTAGAAAAGGACTTAGATTTCTTGAGCCGGAAGATGGAATTTGAAAGATTCCACATACGGTTGTTCGAAGGAAAGTATGAACGGTCAAAATTTGAAAAAGTCTGTGGTTTTAAAAACGATGAAGTTGTGTATGTTTCGGAAGGTACGGTCTGATAGGCAAGCTTTGGGTACTGAAAGTAAGAATACGGCTGTTCAAATACGATCTTGAAATAGCAGATCTGAGGAGGAATGAACGAAGGTCTGTCAAGATCTTGGTGCGAAGGAAAGGAACGGTGATGATTGGTGTTGGTGAAAGACGCAGAAAAGCATGTGGGGTTTCAGTTCTACTCCTAATAGAGTTGTGTGAATTATTATGAAGCAGGTCTTAAAGAGGTGGAGAAATGGGGGGACTTATGTACACGATATTTCTTTGAGGAAAGCAAGGAAGAAGGATTTTCATAAAGAAAGTCATGATGGTAAGAGGAAGACTAGTGACGGTCTCTGTAGGTAGACTTAAATCAACATACGATGTTTGTGAAAAAGTTTGAAAAGGAACTGGAGCAACATCTTTAGTGTTGGGAGGAAGAGCGAGGAGAAAACGAGTGAAAGATTTACGAGTCCACGGAAAGACTTGGAGGCTGAGAGGAAACTTGTTGGTGAATCAACAAGTGAGACCATTGGGTCTTGTGGTTGGACAGAAGCAATTTGATTGTGTTTACGGGTGATATATGAACGTTCATATGATGCAAATGTCTTGGAAGAAAAACTGTTGGAGCTGAAAGATGAGAGAATCATGTCTCACTGTAATCGAAGCTGTTACCGTGGGTGACAAGAAAAGTTCGCTTGTACGGCATATTGAGAAAATTTGGTGGACAAAATTTTGGAGCTACTACGATAATAGATAGTGAGAGTGTGGGTAGAAAAGAAAGTGGTTCGGTGCAGAATCAATAAAGATGATGGACAATTACGAAAATTGTCGAAAAAAGGAAAGATGAGGTTATGCGGGTTAATTTTGACATGCAGTGGAAATATACTTGAAGGTGAAAAAGTGAAAATGTTTATGAAAACATTTAGTTTCGAAAGAGTGCAGATGAAGGTATTCACAATTGTTGAGCACGAGAATATTTGCGGAAGGACGGGAAGGATTTGGGAGAAACGACAACATCACGGCGGCAATGGGCAACAGCAGCAGGGTAGCATCTCCGGGGGTGAATCCAATATTTGACGACATTTATGGTGACGAGCCGAAACGCACGCTGACGTCTATGGGGGCACCGCGGCCTTATGGTTTTTATTCTAACAATTGTTTTGTGTACGGGTTTTATTGAAGATGCGGGAGAAAGTATCGTAGACGAGAGAAATTGAACGATGGGCGGATGATGGTCGAGAAGTATCCCGGAAGAACGGCGGCGATGCAAAAAACAAAACGACGGAAAGAAAAAGACAAAAAAAGATTGTAAAAGCCTAATCGGTGGTGCAATGCACAGCATAAGTGTGGAGACCTAGAGAAGAACAACGGAATGGAAGCAACGACAAGTGGGAGGTTGCGACACCGAATATGGGATCCCGGACACACTCAAGTCCAAAACACATGATCGGGCGATCATGATTATTTAACGTTGAGTCGTGCGGAGCATAGGCATTTTTCATTTGGCAATATGTTAGAAAAGAGGTGTGACAATTTTTAATATTTTATTAATTAATTTGTTATTTTTAATAAATAGGACACAGGTATGAAAAGTAGGGGATTATATAAATGTTCTTTTTAATAAATAAAAGGATGTAGAGAGAAATAGTTTAGGAGCAAAATTTGGGATTAAGGATTTCTATGTATAGGATTCGTTGAGATTAGGTGGAGAGGTCTTTTGAGTGAATTAAATGCATTATTTGTGTGTAAATAGAAATTAAGGTTTTTGTGGGGAAAAATAGGCTTGAATAGTGAAAGTGGTTAGTGGGTTTTAAACATTAAGTGCAACCTTCGAAGCGGATTGTGAGGCAATGAATTGTACGGCCCGGACACGAGAGGGTATTCTTTGGCAAGTAAATTCACTTTTGTAAAGTGTTGGTTTTGATTTATGCAACTTACTTGTCGTTAAATTATGGTTCAATTTCTATGTTGAAATAGTGAATTTCACGGTATTTGATTTGCTAGTAATTAATTTCGTTAATTCATGGAAAAAGTAGTTTAGCGCATGGTTCGTTGTCTTATGGAAACATTGTATGCGGAACTTCAAAAAAATGCGAAATAGGTATGATATTGGATATACGGCATCACAACCATATAATATTGTGAGTTGAATGTGTATTGTTGAAAAAGAATGCGAGAATAGGTGTCGATCCTCTTGAAGATTAGATGAATGTCAATTGAATAAGCGATTTGCTTTATCGACTTGGAGGAAGTCGACTTTATCGGAAAAGCGATGGAGTAGGTATGTGAACACGTTTTTATATACGTTAATAAAAAATCCCTTCTTTTGTGTTGTGCAGGTGATATTAAACGATAAGCGATTTTAAGTCGATATCATGGATCGTAGCGGTGATGAGCGTAGAGAGTTTGTTGTTGCGTTGAAGAATTAAATCGTTTCCTGGTCGGTTGATTGACGGCGTTACTGGGCGGATTGGAGGTAAAACTTTTATTTGAATTGAAATAAATGATTGTTTTCATTTAAGCAGGATTTTAACGTGTGTTTGGTAAATACGATGGGGTTTATATCGATTTGTAGCTTGTTGAAGTTTTGAACAAAGCGCGAGTTCGATTTCAAATTCGGTGGCAACGTGTACGATGGAAACAAAAATAGGTTTGAATTCATTTACACTACGCTTAAGTTTTATGATACGAATAGTTTTATGTTGGATACGATGGTGCGGCGCGTGGAGTGGCAGTAATGATTTTATTTAAAACAAATTGTGGACAGAAGTGAAAGGAGAATACTCATGGTCCCCGAAGTTGGAATATTACGATAGCGAATCCGAAGGATGGAATTGTAAAACGATCTAGGCAGTTTGTCAAAAAGAGTAGTATGAAAGTCTTTAGCCACCGTTACGCATTGAAGCTCACAATTCCCATTGTGTGATAAAACGCGGTGCCCGAACAGTGTTAGAACCAATCAAACACGAAGAACGTGGGCCATGATGATCAAACTTTGAAATAGTTCCAAAGAAGGTTTTGCTTCGATCAATTTGTTCGATTCACGAGCAAATTAGAATTGAATGGTTCTATTCTTGATCAATCCAATTTAAGCGGTCAGTTGATATATTGCGAAGTGGAAACAGGTAAAATATGTTGGTGTTTGCATAAAGATGATATATGTTAGTATTAAATTCCTAGACTAGGTCTTCAAACTGTAGGCGCGTTTGTTTAGCAGAATTTGTTTGAAAAATCCATTAGCTGCAGTTGAGAATAAATAATTAAGCGGGTAAGCAGGTTTTGATGTTTGGTTAAAACCAAAAGTAATGTGTTGATTAATTACAAACGATATGCTTAGAATTAAGCATTGGGGTTTAAATTCATATAAGTTGCGGAGTTGAATATAAAAGTAAAGGTGCACTCTTTAATTGAATCCATCATATATGAATGTAATTGTGATGGTGTATGAGGCGTAATGAAATTAAAATGAGTAAATGATTCAGATAATTGGATTGGGAATGAAAAAGGTTCATGTAAAGAATTCAAGCTTTGGTTTTGAATTGAATTATGTTTGAATCTTATGTTTTGATGATTTCAATTCCTTGAAAACTTTTTTATGAAGATGGATTTAGTTGCAGCGTTTAACGAACCATGTAGGTAACTAACAATTGAAAATGTAACCAAAATTGCCCAGTTGGAATCTTAATTGGTAATTGATTTCAATGCATGTTTAAATACCAGAAACAAGAAAAAGATGCAGGGTTTACGGTACTCCTACATGATGCATCAAACTGAGCAATACAAGGTAATGTGAGAAGAAATAGTAAGCTAGCCCATGTCGAAATCCGTGAGAGCTAGGGTAGGATAAAAGTAGAGTAGGTGAAAGTGAAGTAGGCTGAGCTAAGCTGCACAGCAGAGTAGGATAAAGTAGGTTAGCGTGAGCTTGATTGAACTAGTGAGCTGAAACAAGGTAGGCTAAGTTAAGCTGGCCTAGAGTAGTTCAGAGACTATAGTATGCTAGGTTGATGTCTTTATATGAGATGAGTAGGCTAGAGGTAAGCTGGGCAAACTGTATTAGTTGAAGTAGAGAATAATATGGCTAGAATAGGCTGGGCTAGAACATGTTCGTGCGCCTAGCTTAGGCACAGCAGGAGCAGGTTACTAGCCTAGGCTAACTTTAGATCTCCCCCAACGAAGGTTATCTTCCAGGCCAAATACAATGCTGTTTAGGTTTAACATATTTCCTTGTCCTTATAATGGTTGAGGAGTATATGTTGTAGGTAAACCTAATTTCAACATTCTCGGTTTAGTGTTTATCCGATACATCTTAGGTAATATTTGCGGTTCCATTTCCTTTTTCCATATAGTACTTATTCCTCTCGAGCTCTAATGGGCGACATTCTTCCTCCTTCATAGATCATATTTTTTCGATCACATCAATTTCTTGACTACTTGGCTTTGTCTCTTGAATCACGAGATGTCGGAGTTTTTCACTTTTTATCGAGGTCTTTTAAGAGGTAAATTTTTGGTATTATCTACAATTCAGAAAACTATCATTATTTATTATTTGGGGTTGTTTTGGGGCCCTCCCTTTGTTTTCTTGTTGTACTGTTATTCTTTGAGTCCTTTTTCTAGAAAATTCTCCAACTTGTTGTTGTGTTTCAGGTAGGCCATCTTTATTTCTTCTTCATCTCTGTTCTTCCTTAATCTCCTTAAATTTTTTTGTATTCTCAATATTTTTGAAGGTTTTCTTTTTTTGTTTGTGGTTTCTTGTGAGGATTGAACGAATTTAGGAGAAGAGGGTTTGTCACGAGTACGAGAGGGAGACAAGAGGGGTAGGAATGAAATGAGAGGAGGGTGAATGGGGGAGGAGGTGATGAAGTCGGATGGGATGAACGGACAGAGGATGTCAAAAAGTTTTCCCCATGAGGAGGGTTGGACTGAGAGGGAGAGATCCTGGCGGAGGAGGAGGATAGAGAGATAGGCGGGTTTAGATGCGGTCTTTATCACACTGTTGTTTGGTCCCAGTGTCTCTTCAATGTTTCTGCACAGGTTCATCTCTTTTTCTACATCTATTGCTGAAATAGCCAAGCTATTCTTTGACATGCATATATTTTGAAGGATTTGTTCATACTCAGGCTATTGAATGTGGGATCTAGTTGTCCCACTATTGTGAGTTCTAGAGAGCTTGTTGCTTGGTGCTTGAAAGGCGGTTCCTAGGACATCTTGTATATAGCAAGGGCATAATGTATAACGAGAGGAAGTTATTAATAAAAGGCTCTCATATATCATGAGGAATGCTAATTTTGAATGGGACGAAATTTTCCAATGGCGAAGAGAATCTGCGGAGGTAATGTGAAAAAACTCTGTTATAAAACCAACGGACAATTCGGGGGAACAAGCTTACGTAAGGGGGGTCGGTTCAGAAATACACTCATAAATAAATTGTCATAAGGTGTTTACGCAGCAGACAGAAAAGATTGAGGGAAAGGATATTGGTTATTCAATGGTGATATCTGAATACACGATATCACCATGAAATGGGATTACCAATTGAAATCCGCATGACAATAGCGTTTTAAAAATACGCTCCCAAAAGAAACTAATATAGCGAAGTATGGTTGAGTGAATAGTGAAAGCAGTATATCATGCAGGCCATATTTAAAAAACGCTTAACTAATCGAGCATGGGTATCGGGCGAATTAAATCCACACCAAAAATTCAAACCAGGCCTCGCATTTAAAAACACATTTGAGAAAGATGGACAGAAATGGAAATGATCTATTAGTATTACATACAAAGAAAGTTACAAACTATGAAATCACAAAGATGGAGATCCTCTTCAGATGGACTCTTCCTCCTTTGAGACCTTACGGGCTCTGGAGCCTTCACTCTGAGAGTTCTGATATATACAAAAAATACTTTCACTACATAATTTTTACGATAAAATACGGAACCCTAAATCATTTATTCTTTGGGTGTTATAGGGAGAAAAAAGCTTGAAAGGGTAGGTGATGAAATTTAATTTGCCTCTTTAAGGCAGATGGTAGGAAATGTTACCGCCCATATTGCTAGATGACTCTATAGCTATGTATATACTACGCAGCAACTAGTCGAAATAAATACTTCTTTGGGCAAGGGTCTCTTCGGAGACACGGCAAAAAATAAAATCACATATATATTCTCTCCTTTCTCGAAAAAAATGGTCTTTGAAAAAAGCTTTAAGGTATTTGTTTCTGCCGAATAGTCTCTCTGCCTTCTAAACCACAGATTACGGTTTAAGTTCTTCATTCTTTGAACATTGAATTCCTAGATCATTCAACGTATTTCTGTTTGCCCCATTAATATCTCCCATACTAGCAATTTGTGCTTCTGAATGACTAAGAGGTTTGAAAAAATTTTAACTACCAGCACTGACGAGTCTTGTGACATACCCGCCCGGAGACTTTCTCCCATAATCACCAACATAAAGAAAAAAAGATCCTTCGATGCGCTCTCTATTACGATGACAAGGCGTAAGTCTTGCGCCATGGGTTTTAACGCTGTTAACCATGACTTGTAAACTCGTTAGGAAAAACACAGGGGCTGGGGATGATGGACATGGTCGGGATCAATAGCGAAAAAACTGGTTTGTATGGGGACATGGCAGAAATGATGGAACAATGCTTGCAGGTGGCAAATAAAACATAGTGAAACTATGGAGTGATGGAGCTTGTGGAGGTTTTCTAATGTAAACATTGAAAATTTGACTAATGGATAGAAATGTATAATGGCGAGAGAAAAATACGACAAACTATGTGGAACGGTGACGAGGGTGGAGAGACACATGTCGATGGGTGAGAGCAAGCAATACGGACCTTCCGATCTAGGAGAGATCGACGAGCGAAGAACGCGTTGACGGGCGATGGCATTGAGCGGGCGGTGTGGATACACTTGGGTTACGTCTGCCGCATCTTCGGGGTGCGATGGCCATTAGATGAGAGCCCCCGGATACGGACGGTTGATGAATATTGCGGCTAGGGTCAGGGCTTCGAACGATAACGCATGATGTGGGGGTGGTTTTGAAAATAAGGTGACGGAACCGCGTGTACATGCGATAGGTGGAATACGCTTCCGAAATGGAAAAATACCGCCCTACGCCACTCAAATAAAGGCGGTGCGATGGATACTACGGTTTTTGATTAGTGCTTTTGGTAATGGGTGACCACAAGCGGGTGGCTGACGGCTAGTTGATTCATGGATTCGATCGGACGGTGGGACGAGTGATCGGGCGATCATAGGTTGGGCCATGAGTATAGCAGCTAATCGATGAAAAGTATCGTACGGTCTCGTCTGGATGCGACGGACTGTCTGGGATAATCACTCACCAGGGGATAACGCTCTCCCGGCTAGCAGCTTGTCTAGCCTACGCAAAGGTTAGCGTGGAGCTTAATAGGTTTGAGGGGCTAGGGGCGAAGGTGATAAACCTTATATATTTTCAAATGTGAGTTTTTCGACCCTTTTTAATACAATTGGGGTTGGGGAAAAGAGTAACGATAGGGGAATGAGGGGGTTTTTTAAACCAAAAGAAAGGTGTGAGTATGGTTTAAAGGAGATTTTGGGATGGTTTAGAAGGATTATGGGGGAGGGATTTTGGGGGTAAAAAGGAGGTTATGAAAAAAAGAGGAAGAGGGGATGAAATGGAGAAATCTGCGAAAGGCACAAAGGGGCAAATGAAGGCCTCTTTGGGGCACAATTTTTCCACAATCAGCATGAGGCTTATTGACCTAAGCTAAGGCGAGGGAAATAATTAAAGGCAGAGGACCTGAAAGAGGCTTTCAAGGATGACGTGAATTTAGAGGGAAAAGCATTCCTCGAAAGTTTAGAGATAGTTTGACCCCACAATTTGCTTGTCGAAAATTTAATGAGGGGCTAACATGATCAACATTGGCTCACACAGGGGACAAGGCATGTTCATCCTTGGGTGTGTCAAGAACTTCGCGGGACCACCTACATCATCAATTTTTATAGACATGAAAAAATAAACCTGTTCTAATCCTACCCTTATTACTCCATGAGACGATTTACATTGTTGGTCTCACATTTTCTCTACCTAAACTACATCTTCTAGAGATTAAAATCTCTCAGCGATTTCTTCTCTACATTCTAAAACAGAAGTGAAAAAAACAACCAAGCCATGATTAGACTGTACAGCTTGATGGACCTTTACAAAAATTAAAACAACTAACTACATGCTCACAGGATCGAGCTTTATTTCGATCTTCTACCCCTACTCTATCTAACTGGAAATATCGATGTTCTAGGTGATACTATAATAGCCAATGCAACTAGTTAAGTGATGTAGAGGATAGGAGCACTTACTTCCCGTGAAAGATAACCATGAGGGTGTTCTTCTACAGTGGTCCTTCAAAAGCTGAGTCACCATCAGGTGGTGACCACTCTTGATGAATACGGCCCTTCTGAAGGATCAATCGCTGGAGCATTTGGGTGACTCAGGGGCCTCCATGTCTCTGCCACGGAGATCGAAGAACATATGGTGTAAGCTGCTTCTTTTAGGGCACCTTGCATGAATGGTAGAGCTGTCGCATCATAGGAAAGACTTTGATTATTGCATGCTTCCAGCATCTTCAATGTGGCTCTTGAAAGTCCAATCACCTTCTTCTTGTATTTCGAAGAAAAAGCGGTGGGATCTTTACTTTTTTAGGAGGAGGAGACTTTCCAAAAAGGCTTTGGGGTCTGCAGCGATATGATTTTCTTGTGAGTTTAGAAATTCATCTCGGCTTCATATACTTTCAACCACCAATTCTAGAAAAGATTTTCTTAAGCATCGGGTTTAGAACTTGCAGCCGGAAGAAAAGAATAGCCCGTGGAAAAGGTCACACTTCCGCTTTTGCCAAGGCACGTGACATTTCATCTCGACACTGCTACAAAGCCCTAGATGCATTTTTGCAATGCGCTACGCAGTCTTGCATTGAGTGAAGTGGGCTTGGTCTTCAAAGCATGAGCGATGCTACATTGTGACACGATCTCTCAAATGGAGTCTCGATGAAGCCAAGATAACAGGTGACCTGCTGATCGACAAGTGGAGTATTTTTAATCATTTTGGGAGCATGGAGAGTCACCAAGGTGAGGGATCTACAACTCTCAACTCTTCATGACCTCACCTTTCTAAAGTGTGAATTAGGTTTTAGTCGAGGGTCCAAGTGATTTAGATTTTCTCAACTTCATGTTTCACTGGCAATATGTTTTCGTCGAAAAAGATGTTGTAGTTCCTAGAGACAACCTTGAGTTAGCGAAAGACCCGTGTCTTGTACATCTTATAGCGAGGGCATAATGTATAACGGAGGAAGAGTATCAATAAAAAGGCTCATCATGATATCTCAGAAAACATGAGGATGTTAATTTTGAATAGGGACAGACCTCGTAGCGGCACGATAGAAGAAGTCTTTGCGGAGGCAATGTACTGAAAAACTCTAATATAAAAAAACTGAGACAATTAGAAGATAACTTCTGCATAAAGAGGCTGGGTTCGGGAAATACCATCACAGAAAATAAATTATCGAAGGATGTTTGTTGCAGACATGAAAGATATTGAGGGGATACTGAGTTGTCTGACGGATACAGTATCCCGGATACCCACAATGTCACACATGTAATGAGCTTATCAATTTGAAAGCCATACATGACAATAGCGATTTAAAAATAACATTCCGAAAGAAACTAATATAAGCAGTATGGTTTGGGTGAATGAGTGAAACAGATATGTCATTCACAGGCCATATTTAAAACAAACGTGACTAATGCGAGCATGCAGGTGTCTAACTAGGATAAATGCACCAAAAATGCGGTGAGCCACTACTTGTTCCGCAAACATGATACAAAAAAGTGGGATGAAAATGAAATGATCTGTTATTAAGTAACGCACATATGAAAAGTTAAAAAATTGTAGAAATACCAAAAGGCCAGAATCCTCTTAACGGATGGAACTCACCCTCCACTAAGACCATACCGGCTTTGAGCCTTCATACAAGGATTCTTTACAAAATGTATACAAAAAAGTCACTTTTAACACGCATAATTTTCTAAGTAAAATGGAACCCTAAATCATTTGTTCTTTGGGAGCTTTATAGGAGAAAAAAATAAAGCTCGAAAAGGGGAGAGTAGGTGATGAACGACTTTAATTTTGCCTCATTAAGATAAGATCGTAAAAATGTACCTTCCTCTTTGGATGACTGCAACATTACATGTGCTTTACATTTTCTGCAGAAATAAATACACATTGGGCAAAGCTACCGAAACATGGCAAAAAAATTTCCGATACATAGACATTCCTTACTTTCACCGAAATAAAATAGTGCTGAAAAAGAAATCTTGATGTTTGTGAATGGTACTTATCTACCTTCATACTGATTACGGTTTAAGTTCTTCAATGTTAAACTTATTCAGATTATACGATAATTCATGATAGCTATCGCATATCCATTAATATCTCCACTCACTGATTTAACTTGCTTGAATATCGGGAGGGTTCCAGCGATTTTAACCACCAGCCTTCTTTATTACGTCTTGTCGCTATGCCTTCCGAGCCTTTCTCCATAATCACGACCTACGAAAAAATACGCTGATGCACTCTCCTTACGATGACAGAGACTATAAGTCATAGCGTTTTACGCTGTGTACAAAAAAACACAAACTGCCGTTAGGAAAACCGGCATGGGGATGATGGACGTGGCGGGATCATAATGAAAATGGTTGTGGAACATGAGAAATGATGGAACAATGCGGTGGTGATTAGCTTACGGTGAAATGATGGAGGATGGTGTTGGTGGAGGGTTTATAATACGCTGTTCGAAAATTTGACTAACGAATGAAATGTATATTAGCGGAGAAAAATACGACAAACCGTGGAACGGTAGCGGGCGGAGGACACGTGTCGATGTGGTGGGGAAACCCAAAAGCCACGGGCCGTACGATCTCGGGAGGGAATGACTGACAGTCATGTTGGAGAAGCGACAGTTGGCGGGCTTCGAGAATGCCGGATACCTTGTTTTAAATCTCGTGCATCTTGAGGTCGATGACTGCGTTGGACGGAAGACGGATCGGATGGTTGATGAAATATCATGCGGGTCAGGGCCCGAAAAGATGGCCGTGATGCGGTTTGAAATGGTTACGGAGCCACGTTTCGTTCGATGAGTACAGAATCACTGCGGAAATAGAAAAATACGCCCACTTCCTCCAAAGAGCGAATAAATGGATCTATAGGTTTTTGAACGATGCTTTTGGGCATGACCGACCACAAAAGGTGGGTGAGCTACGCGGTGATTCTGATTGATCGAACGGTGGAGCGAGGCTATCGTGGTAAATAGGTTTGAGCTGATGGGCGAAAACCTTTGATCAATAGCGCGTCAGGTACGTACGAATCGACGGACATCTTTGTGCCAAGTATCTGGCACCAGGATAAACGCTCTCCCGAGCCAACACTTGGTCTAATACCCGAGTTCTGGTAGACGAGTTTGGGGGGCTAGGGCCAAGAGTGTTAAACATATATATTTTCAAATGTGGGTTTACCGACCCTTTTGAATACAGACGGGAGCTGGGAAAAGGCATAATAAGGGGAATGAGGTTTTAAATAAACAAGGTGTGGTGTAGTTTAAAAGGAAGTTTTTGTAATGGTTTGAAGGATTAGGGGTAGGGATTTTGGGGTAAAAATGGAAGTTATGAAAAAAGAGAAGAGGGGATGAAATGGAAAATGTTAACAGCACAAAGAGAACTGAAGCAGAAGATATCTTGGGCAGGCCCGCCCACAATCAAAAGAGCTGACAGCAACACGAGAGGAAATAATTAAAGAGGCGGAAGGACCTAAAGAGGCATTCGAGGATGATCGTAGTTAGGAGAAGCATTCCTCGAAGGTACAGAAACCTGAGTTTGACACCACCATTTGCTTGTCAAGAATTTAAGCAGAGAACTAACGGTCAACATCCACCTTGATTTTGACCGCGCCGAGAAGCCCTTTCTGGTCCACCTCAGCAAGGTTACGTAACGTGCACCCATCGTCTTTGAACAACACGTAGATGCTGTGGCCCCACTCCATTTCCTATTGCGGGCCCAGATCATCGTTCCACCCGGTGTGGGGAGAACTAAGCAATATTGCCCATGCTAATCTTGCCTTTGAGGAACATCTGGTTCTGGGTGCTGAAAAATCCGAGTTAGGCCAGGTGATGCAAACCCTTGTGTACATGTGATAAGGTAACCCGAATATAAGATCTCAATCGCACCCACAGTCTCAAAATGAAAAGGTATATCGTAAACCTTTAAATATGGTATTTTCCCTTGTATAAGCTGGATCTAGGTTCCTCTCGACATTTCGCACTATTTTGGGTGAGGGCCATAATCCTATAATTGACCAGCTAGTCCTTTTTCCACGGATATATTTCGACTTTCCTTTCCGATGGAGGGTGGCGGAGTTTTGGAATGGATTTCGACTTTATTAAACTTTGTATTAGCTAGTCTAGTTCGTTGGGTTCCCAAAGAGCTTATATGGAAAATGGCTTGAATCCACCATCTGGTTATTGGTTATTAAATCATGCTGCTTTGTGAAAGAACAACATGGCTGAACGAATACTGGTATGCAATAAAATATGTTTCTAATTAAAGCATATAATTAAAAATATATTAATAATAATAGTAAATACAAGTTTAATGAGCTAATAAAATGGCTCAATGCTGTGATATGTAATCCCTATAACATTTTAATACAATTTTAATATTAATAAAATACATTATTTTTGCACTCTAATGAATTTGAACTTAAAAAATTTGATCCTTCTTGTCATGTTACATCCATAGCAATATGGATCCATGTTTGTAGATTCTAATTTGTCATACGAGCCTTACTTTGGATCTGTACATTTATGACACTAAGATTGTTATTTGGCATGATTTAATTTGAAAATAGAATCTCCTTGCAACAAATTAATAATCAAGTAATAATTACTATTTTCATTGATACTTATTCGTTGAAAGTTGTTGACATCATTTGTTTTTGATTTATTGAAAAATAAGGATTCATACCTTCATTATTAATCATGTAGTAACTACTTCTTTTTTGTATTGTTGAATGAATGGTATTTTGTTGATCCATAATCATTTACCTATCATCTTTTGCTTTATCAACCTTTATAACTAATTTCAACGTTATATCTTGTGGGGATGCAGAAATCTAATGGTGAAACCAATATTGAAGTTTTTCAATTAAATTCAATAAGAAATTATATGAAGCATATTGGAAGAATAAATTTTCTTTTTAGTAGAATCATTAGATAGTGATCTATGTTGTTTTAAAAAATTGTCATCAACATTATGTTACGTATGGGTAATTTTTCAAAAAATTAAATAATAGTCCAATCAAAGTTAATATAATCGACACTAAATAAAGTTAAATGTTTGTTGAAAATATAATGAACACAAAAGTTTGTGGGCGAGCGTGGGCGGTAAAAGTCGGCCTGTCGCTGGCGGACCCGGTCTTGTGTATTCTAGGTCCCGAAAACGAGCGGCCAGCTCGTCGTCGATAGTTAGTCTGTTAAGGCCAAAGCACTACCTTTTTCTTCGGATACGGATGTTTGTGGTTACTGCTGTCGAGCCACTGAGCCTGATTCACTCCCAAAACGAATTCATGGAGCACGCAGCCCCCATGGTGCCCGTACGATGTTTGTTTAACCACCTGCGATGGGCGTTTTAAACATGTTCGCCTCCTCCTCTTGCCTTGATCGGCCGCACACGCTGTCGATAGCGCATTTCGTTCAATTCTCCCAGAATTCAGCATCGATGGCCACCGTCCTGCCGTACGCCATTGAGCTCGCTGCCGGAAGGCTGCGCTACGGGTGGGGAAAAAAACGACCCCACGGTGCGACGGTCTTGGCTGCCTTTGCTGTGAAGCCGTTCCAAACTACTACACGGTAACCCTGGGATTTCATTTCAATTTTTGACTCTCCCTGTTTTTGTTGGTCATCTTCTCCTATAATGCCAACTCCCTCCGAGTTTGGTGGATTCTTCTAAGGAATTTCACCATGCAGTTAAGAGCGATGAAATGTCTTACCCCGGGGGGAAGGCTGCAAGAAGTGAGTCCGCTGGGCGGCGCCCTCCCCCGTGATGTTGTTTCTCCTTGGAGCCTTATGAGCGATGTCGGCTCAGAAATTTCGGACCTACGGTCTTCTCGGCGACATCCTCGCGCTGCCTCCTCTGTCTTTCTCGCCCTTGCTCTCTTTGTCCTCCTTTGTCCCCTGCTTGTTATCACGTCGCGCCTCCCCTCCTTCCCCTGGCAGTGGTTCCTGGATGAAAAACACACGCCGCTAGCGTTGCGTGGCTATGTTTCGCGCTATGTATATTTGTCGCAGTTCATGACAAAAAACTCCATACACTCCTGCTACTTTAATCCTTAAGGACTCCTTCTCGCACCTTGTTCCTCCTTAGGTGCTGACCTGGACTCGGCTTCGCACATGGTGCTCCTCCTTTGGTCCCGCTATATATCGGGACGCACACATATGTGGGTGAACGCAAGGCACCAGCAGAGCGAAAGAAAGAAATCGGGTGTGAAATGGACACAGACAATACGGTATGGCTACGGAGGTGTGGAGGAGCAAAGCTGGCCAGGCTTCTAATTGTTTGCTCGCTTCATGACCGGTTCAGTGTGAACACTTCAAACTTTTGTAGGGTTTTAGTTTCAATGATAACTGTGAGATATAGCGCCATATTTTGTATTTCTCTAGCTTTCTTACTCTTTGAATACATAATTTAACTCTTCGCCGCTTTCCTAGTTCTGGCGGTGTAATCACTAATAATGCTTTCATTGTGGGCAGTTCCATATCTGTTGAATGTAACCCAATCAGCTTGGGTCTCGAGCTTGGTGAGTACATGGGTTTGTAATACATATGTTCATAATAAATAGCACAATTTATTATGAACACAAAAAACATAAACATAAATCAAAATTAAAAAAGAAAAGCAACCAAACTTTTGTTTTTAAGTGTGAACACAAAAAGCATATATCAACATTTATTTATACCACTTTTTTTATTTCAAAAAATGAACTAAACCAATTTAAGATTTTCAAAAATGTTATTCAATATATCCATTTTAAATATGTATATATATATATATGTATGATATATATATATATATATGTATATATATAGATATATATATATATGTATATAGATATTCAATTAAAAAACGTTAAAGAAAAAATTTCATATATAGATATTGTAAAATTTCTTTAATTTAGTAAATATTTTATTAATATCTAGCATGTATATCCATAAAATGAGCTAATTACACTATTTCAAAAAACAAGTAATACAAAATAGTGAGCTATAACTTTACAAACTATACTTGAAAAAGTAATTTCCTAATTTTTCACTCATTTATAGCGAGAAGTTGGAGAAATGTCTATGTAAACGGTTATTCAAAAAAATAGGTCGATATATCCATTAAAGAAAAAAATAAGAGATATGTATGTGAAATCGTTATTAAAAAAATAGGTCAGATTATATCCAGTTAAAGAAACTTATACATAACTTGATAGACAATTACTATTTCTAATGTCTTAAAAATTTTGAGTTCAGTTCGGATTCAATTCACTTAGAGTCATATGAAAAAATTATTCTAACTTTAAAAAAAATAATGTCAAATGAAAGATCATAAAATAAAACACTAATAATGTGAAATGAAAAGATCATAAAATAATAGTTTATGCATAAACTAGACAACAACATTAATATTAGTTGTGAATAGAAATAGGATAAAAAAAATCATATATTTTATTCATCTATAATGCTGATTATGATCTAACATGTGAAAAAAACTATTTTATGCATAGCTCAATTGAGTCAATATATTTCTCATGATATACAAATATTAAACTTAAAAATTAAATGTTGATAATAAAAAGATAATATGCACAATTTACAAACTAACATACTTAATTGAGAAAACTGATTATATTAATATTGATTCAAACTTCTTATGATTATTTAGATAGTAATGTCACTTAACTCCCTTTAGATCTAACGAGTTTTATAGTCTAACTCTCTTTATCATAAGTTAAACAATCATGTCACCTAACGTCTACCTAAGATAGCTAAACTTTCTTTGCAAATTTATAATACGTAAATAGATATCTAGACTAGTTAATAAGTAACATTATATTTTGTCTTATTATTTTATATTTATAAAATAACAGATCCCATACATTACAAAAATGAATGAAATACCTATCATATTTTTTTTCTTTGAGGATCATTTTTCTATATATAAAGTCTTAAATATTACTTGTGTACTCATTTTTTCTGCATTTCAAAATATCAAGTGTGTTTTTTTCATGGATTTTTTTTCTATCACTCACTCATATTAGACACGCAGGTGGATTTATTTTTCGAGCCTTGAATAATATTCTCTTCCTTGTTATTTACTTGACTTTCTTTATAAATTGAAGTGTTTCTTCCATGGATACACCTTCATATTAATATTTAGGATTAAGAACCATTTCAAAAACTCTTACATCCCTATATGAAAAAATTGCATGAAATTTTTATTATTATTACAAAAACTTAAGAAAATCATTCCATCTAAAGGATTTCTCATACATGTCAATTTTAAAAGATACTCATTGAATGATTGATGGGATAGGCTCATTCTAAAGCCCATCTATGAAAGGCTATGTGTAAGTATGTTTGTCTCTTTTAAAATAAAATATTCTATGAAATATAAAAAATAATATGTACTATAATAGAAAAGAAAAAGAAAAATATACTATGCATATTTAATTAGTTATCCATATGATCTAATATAATTTCATAAAACATATATGAGTAAGATGTTTAAACTTTATACTTTTCAAAAATATATCAACTTCATATATATTTCTATATATAAACATGCTATAAATAACATACTTTAATATTGTATTAGAATAAAATATCAAATGTGAGTTTTGAGTAAAATATTTTAAAATAAATCAATATTGACACTATAATTAAAAAATATATTAATAATAATAGTAAATACAAGTTTAATGTGAGCTATTAAAATGGATTCAATGCACGTGTTATGTAATCTCTATAACATTTAAAAATAAGATTTAAATAATAATACGATTTAAATAATAATAAAATACACATTATTTTTTTGCATTCTAAAAAAGTTTGAAATTAAATTTGATCTTTCTCTGCTCATATTACATCCACTAGTTAATATGGATCCATGTAGTATATTCTAACTACTCAAATATACCATGGCACTTACCTTAGATGTGTAATACATTTGTTACTGCAGATTGTTATTTGGAATCATATTTGTTTGATTTCAAAATAGAGTCTCCTTACCTTCAAATTATTAATCAAGTAATAATTACTATTTTTCAACGATATTTATTTGACATCACATTTACGTTTTCGATTTGAAAATAGAGTTCTCTTACCTTAAATTATTAATTATGTAGTAATTACTGCTTTTTATTGATGTTTATTTGAGTTGAGATTGTCTATAATAAATAAAAAAATGATTTACGATGAATCCATAATCATGTTTACCCTATTATCGCTTTATCAACCTTTCCTAAAACAATTTCAACTTTATATCTTGTGGGATGAAATCCTAATAGGGTGGAGAACCAATAAGTGAGTTTTTCAATTCAATTTCAATAAGAAATTATCACTAACATATTAGGGGGAATTGGTCTTTACTTTTTAGTTGAATCATTAAAGTGATCTATGTTTTTAAGAATTGTCGACTACATTGTATTAAAACAACTTGGATTATTTTTCAAAACTATTAATGGTCGATCAAAGTAAATATAAATTGAAAACAAAAAAACATAAATAAAATTTAAATGTTATTTTGAAATACGATGAACACAAAAACATAAATTAAAATTTAGCATGGAAACTTTTTTTTGCTTTTTTTATTTTTTAGAATGCTGGACACAAAAAGCATAAATCAAAATTAAAAGAAAATAAAAGCATGTTAACTTTTTACATGCGTTTTTTTGAAGAAGGTGGACTAAAACTTATTTTTTTTAGTTTGTGTTTTAAAAGAGAAAGTTGACTAAAACTTTTTTCTGTGCTTTTTAAAAGAGGGTGAGACTAAACCATTTATATATATATATAGGATGTAAAGGTAGACTAAAGCTATTATATATATATATATATATATAAGATGTGAAGGTGGACTAATGCAATTTTTACATTTAAATATTATATATATATAGTAATGTTTTGATTAAAGACGATTAAAAAGAAACGTTTATATATATAGATATATTTATTTATTTATTGTTGTAGAAACGCTATACAAAAATAGAAATATTTTATTAATATCTAAACGTATATCCATAAAATGAGCTATTTCAAAAAACAAGTAATACAAAAATAGTTAATTATAATTTACAAACTATAGTTAAAAATTAATTTCTAATTTTTCACTCGATTTATAGGAGAAATAAGAGATCCGTACGCGAAAACAGTTATTCAAGAAAAAAGTAAGTAGATATATCCGTTAAAAAAACTTATGCTAATCGATGTAAATGATTGAAAATGTATTAAAAATTGTGGGTTAGGTTGATTCTATCTGCCAAGGTCATATGAAAATTATTCCAACTTCTAAAAAATAATGTAAAATAAAAGATCATAAAAATAAAACACTAATAATGTCAATGAAAGATCATAAAATAAAACACTATGGTTAAAACAAAGTGAAAAAACAAAAAGCGTGAATCTAAATTAAAGGAGAAAAAAAAGCATGCGACCGTTTTATGCCTGCTATTTTTAGGACGAGTGGGGTGGACCAATTTTAAATTCTCCCTCATTTTGTGGAAGAAGACGAGACACAGGGATTTGTCTCTGATTCAAATAAAAAAATGCCAATATCCAGTTGAAAAAAAATCCTACATATATCTTTCGAAGGTTTGCAGAAATTTTCCCACTTCGTCATGTACCCTCCGGTCCGGTCCGATATTTCTATGTGTGCTCTGTGGTTGGGCGTCTGTGTATGTGTGATGAGGTGTCGGATTCATACAGAAATCCAGTCTATGTCGTTTGTGTATCACATGATGGAGGAGGTGCAAAAGACATAATCAAACGAAACAGCCTATACATGCTGCTCCTCACTGCTTGATACGATTCAGTTTCTGTTCTTATTTTGACATTACTGATTCATTTGAGCCAGTCCATGCACAACTAGCTTTCCCAAATGTCCCTCCCAGGTAGATTAATGAATTACTCACCCTCTTCCCGACTCACCACTTTATACCCTTGCCCATCAATATGTACGCATCCATCTCTACATCCAGCTTGTAGAGATTCTTAACTCGAATCTGACCTATTGACTAGTTCTTTTTGTATCTTTGTAATTTTAGTTCAAGGTTTGACTGCATGATAATTATAAAAGGAGAAAATTTGCATGGATAATTTAAAAATGATTAAATAAAAAAGCTTAGTTAGAATTGTCCTTGCAGTTCTGAGAAATATTTTCTTTGCTGACTATTTCTTTGCTGCTTCTTTATTGGTTAAATAAAAAGAAGACATAGATATAGATTACCCTATTCCTTTATCTTGTTGCTTTTCATACATTTTAGTACCTGTAGGGCAAAGAAATCAAGGACTAGCTGCATTTGTTTATTTGTGTGCTGCACATTTCTGGCGGTTGCATGCTGCACTTTGCAAAGCCTAATTCACACACCTAATGAAGTCACTATTTTCTACCCTAATAGTTGTCTGACGAGACATCACGCTGGGCCAGTTCTGAGTTTAGGAATTACTTAATTCCATTTTCAGGTGTCAATGTACTCTCCTCTTACGCTTTCTTTGGGGAGTAAAACTAGAAAACCACTCATCACCTGTTCATCCCAATCTCTATTCAGATTATCCAGATAGTTTACTTTTCATCTGCATAATGTGCATTTAAGCTTTCCAATGCCGTTAGCTTTAGTTTCTCTCTCTGTTGCCTCAGTTTCACTTGGAATTACTTCATAGTTTAGTTTTAGTTTTGGTGTCATGTAAAATTATTTTGGTGTAATCCTACGGCTCCAAAATAGACATTTTGTTGCTGCTCTACTCTTCCAATTAAATCTAATTTTTTGGAACGATGTGATTTTATATTAAGACAATATGTCCAAAATATTTTGAATTAAGACATATGTTTACATTTATATGATACTATAGTTTATAAATTTATATGTTTAGATTTTGTGTTTCAACACATATATAATTTATTTGTATATCTTTAAATTATTTTTATTATTTTTAACTTTGTAAGAAATTTATATATTTAAAAGTGGTAATCGACTAAATCACATCAGTTCAATACACCCTCGAGTTTCTTCCAATAAGCTGGAGAAATCTCATAAACACGAATTATGTTTTACTTCTTTTTTATTTTGATTCCACTTCTGAGAGGTTGTTGTTGCGGGACATGAAATGGCTGCATGTCCTTGCATGTGAAAATAATATCTACACCTGTTTTGTTTCTGTTGGTAGTCAATGAATTAATCTTTCGGTTTTTTAATAGTGTACTGTGGTGTACGGTCCATTGTAATTATTTATCTATACTTTTGATTTATTTAAATTAAATGCAATGCATTTAGTGTACGTTCTCTTAACTAATAGTTAGTCTAAGCCTCAAAATCCATTTTTCAGCTACTATTCGCCATAACTAAATCTGGTCTCTTGAACGACGTTGTGGTTTGTATTAAATGGCTTTTATTAAAAGATCCCAATCGTGCTTTTTTACCTATTTTGAATATATTTTTATTAAAATACAATGTTTTTACATTTAAATATATATTATAAAATTAATTCTATGTAAATGTTTCTAATAATAATTAAGCACGAATACTTGTTATTAATTGTCTCAATTATATATATATATATATATATATATATATGTTAGGCTAGATAGCTTAAAATAAGTGACAAGGTAGTGAGCCAAGGTGAAGCTAAATGAAGCTAGGTTAGACTAAGTAGTCTAATGAAAATGAAATGCAAAATGCTTCGCTAGGCTACAAGCTAAGTGAAGCTAAGTAAGGAAGTAGGAAAATATGATAAACTGGAAATGAAACAAACTAGGCTAAGATAATTAAATGGGATTAATAGGCCAAGGTGGGAAGTGGAGGCATTAGTGACTGAGTAGGCTAAGCAATGCCTGGGCTAGGTTGGGCTAAAGTAGACTCGGTTTAAGCAGGCACCACAGTGACTAGTGAGCTGAAGTAGGCAGCTAAGTTGTATGGTAGAAGTAGGCTAAGCCAAGGTAAGGAAGTGAGCTGTGTCGTGAAGCTAGAATAAGCTGAAGCTGAGCTGAAAGTGAGGTGATGCATGGATGGGCACACACTAGGATGTGATAGAATAAAATAGCTAAGGTAAGGCTACTTTGAAGCTGAGGCAGTAGTGAGCTACAGTGGGGGTAGGATAAGCTAGCTAGGGTGAGTTGGGGTAGGGTGGGAAAAGGCTGAAGTGAAAATGAGACAAGATAGGATAGGATGGTCTGAGACAAGATGTGATAGAGTAGGCTAAGGCAGGGCACAAGGCTACGGTAGAGGAAGGTTGGATAGGTAAGTGTCGTAAGCTAGGTTGATGCAGAAATGAGCTGAACTGAAATAGCTGAGCTGGGGAAGTGAGCGCAGAAAGGTAATTACGTTAGACTGAAGTAGGATAGGTAAGTCTCGCTGAGCATAGTAGGGTTGAAGTATATTAGGGTGTGGTGACTGTGCTGAATTGAGCTGGGGTAGTGTTTGGCTGAAGCTGGGATAGAGTAGGCTAGAGATAAGTGAATAGGATAAAGTGGTTGAGTAAAATAGGAGTGGGAAGCAGACTGAAGCTGGTGTGAGCTATAGTAGGCTGAAATTTGTGACTGAGATATAATAAGTTAGGATAGGGTAGATAGGATAAGTGAGTTTAATTTAGGCTAGGCTAAGGTGGCATGAGGCAAATGGCTGACTGAAAGTGAATGGCTAAAGCTAGGCTGGGTTAAGCGAGTTGAGGCGGGATAAAGTAGGCTAGGATAGTGTGAGGCTGGGATAAGTGAGTTAAGCAGGCAGGCGGGTGGCAACGAGCAGTGAAGCTGAGCTGAAGTAGTGTGGCTAAGCTAGGCTGAGTTTAAGCAATTGAACTGAGCACGACTGAAGCTGAAGTGAGCTAATGTGGGCCAAAAGTAGGATAGACTGCAGCTACGTTATGCTGGTCTGAGCTAGGGTATCCTAGTAGGGAAGAAAGAGTAGGGTAAGAGTGAGCTGGGATATAGTGACAGGCCTGAGAATGACATTATGTGAAGACCGGAAGTTTACATTGTTGGTCTAACATTTTCTACCTAAACTACATACGCTGGGATTGTTGTGATTTCTTTACCACATTCATGATTAACAACAGCTGCTTGACCATGAGTTAAATTTTGTTTGTTGCTGTGGACATATAATTAAAAACAATATACATACCCCAGTGGCTTTGTTTCGGGTCTTCCTACCCTGTCTAATCTAACACAAAGAAATATACGATGTTCTGAGTGATCTGTGTCTGTTACGTAAGTTAAGTAGCGTAAAAAAAGGACAAAGGAGCACTTACTTCCACAGCAAAGATAACCAAAGGTGTTCTTGAACGGTCATGGCTTGGGGTCACCATCGGTGATGATAACATTGTTAGTTTGACATAGAATCCAGTATGGAGCCATTTGTTGATAAAGGAGCATATGTGTCTCACCACGGATGGAAGAACATATAGTCAACTCATGTAGGCACATATAAACGAAACGGTTATAAACATCATAAAACTTTTGATTATTGCATCTGCCATCTTCAATGTGGCTCTTGAAAGTCGATCACCTTCTTCTTGTATTTCTAAAAAATGATTTCTTTTTTTAGGAAGAGACTTTTTCCAAAAAACTGCGGGGTCTGGTATTATAATTTTCTTGCTTAAGTTCAGAAATTCAACACAGCTATATTTCTGTCCTGAACAAATTTTAATATGAGTTGAAACCCGTGAAAAAAATATGCCGTGGTGTCCGCTTGGTTTTGCTGACGTCGTTCATCACAAAACGCCGCTAAAACACAAGGTAAACGCCGAGAGTCTTACGACCGATGATAGGACGGGGGCAAGTGATTTCTGTTTTAAACCCCAATCTCCCGGTGGAGTCTCGTAGGCAGGCGTCGAACGACTCATGATCACCCCGGTGGGGATATTTTAATCAGCTGGAAAACATGAGTCCAAAAGTGAAGTTCATTCAGCTCTCATACTCACCACCAAAAATCGTTCTACAGGACTTACGAGGCCGGGATTAGTTTCTCAACTTTGACCATACTTTATCTCACGGCAAAAGAATGTTGAACAGTATTTAAGTCTGCTATTTTGTGGAAAGACGAGACAGGATTTGTCTACGATTTAAGCTGAAAAAACGTCTGTCAGGCAGAAAAAAATCCTACTTATATAAAGTTATAAAATTTGTGGTATATATATAAGTGAACAAAATGTCTTCTGTATGACATCTTGTGCCTGTACGTAGTTTGAAATATTATTATGTGGCTGCAATTATCGGACTCTTCAAAGTGATCATGTTTGTAATACCGCGATGGGAGGAGTGCAAAACAATCAAAACACGAGACTTCTCGTGCTAACACTCTTCTTTGAGTACGATTTCGATTTTCGTTTCGTTGCATAAATGCCCTAAACTTTTTATTTCTTATTTTGACATTAAAACCATTTCAGCATTGCCATTCAACTTTTCCCAAATGCTCTCCTGGAGTGGGTCGTGAATTACTTTATTTGCTAGTTTGCCTTTTTTTGTTTCTTTTGTAATTTTAGTTTGGAGTTTGACATGATAATTATAAAAAGGAAAATTTGCCTGGATAATTCAAAAATGATTAAATAAAAAAGCTTAATTAGGGTGTCCTTGTCATTTTAGTGTTCTTTGCTACTTCTTTCTTTGCTTCTTTGTGCTTAAATAAAGAAGACATGGTCGTTTTCTTTATCGTTTTGCTTTTCCATACATTTTGGTAACCAGAATGAAAATCCAAGAGACTACATTTTGCATTTATTTATTTGTCACTGCACACATTACGGCCAGTTTAAATGGCCACATAGAAAACCTAATTTCACTAATGAAGTGCCTATACCTAATGGTGGTCTACGAAGACATCGCTTTGGGCGGTTTAATTGGACTTAATTCCAGCACTAGGGTGTAATTACTCTCTTCTCTTTCTTGGGAAATGTGAAAACCCTCATCACCCATTCATCCAGTCTCTGTTCAGATTATTCCAGATAATTCTTTCATACGCACATAATATTGCATTTAGCTTTCCAATATGATTCAACTTTAGTTTGCTCACATACATTGTAGTTTCCGTGGAGGATTTATTACATAGTTTTAGTTTTAGTTTGGTGTCTAGTATAAAAAATTATTTGGTGTAATCTCGGCTTAAAATAGACATTTCTGTTGCTGCCTTCTTCCAATTAAATCTAATTTTTTGGAACGATGTGATTTTATATTAACGTAATATCAAAATATTTTGAATTAAGATATATTGCATTATGATATATAAATTTATATATTTGAATTTTATTGTTTCAACACATATATAATTTATTTTATATCTTTAAATTATTATTATTTTTAACTTTTTTAAAAATATTATGTATTTTAGTTTTAAAGTGGTAATCGACTAAATCACCTCGGTTCAATACCCTGTAGGTTTTTCTTCCAATAATGAAATCATAGCTACGAGGTATATTTTTACTTCTTTATTTTGAAATTCACCTTACAGTTTATTTTGCCAGGACATACGGTGGCATCATATCCTTGCATGCAACGAAATAACTCTCCTCCGTTTGTTTTTACCAATGATGATCAATAAATTAATCTTTTTCGGTTCCAATAGTGTACTGTGCTGTACGGTCCGTGTAATTATTTATCTATACTTTTGATTTATTTTAAATTAAATGGTGCATTTAGTGTGAGTTATAAACGTAGTTAGTCTAAGCCTCAAAATCCATTTTTTCGCGGCTACCCCTTCCTTATAACTAAATCTAGTCTCTTGAACGAACATTGTGGTTTTGTATTAAATAGCTTTATTAAAGATCTCCATCGTGCTTTTACCTATTTTGAATATATTTTTTATTAAAATCACAATTTTTTTACATTTAAATATATATTATAAATTAATTCTATGTAAATATTTTTATTTCACTTTTTGAATACTTGTTTTTATTAATTGTCTCAATTATATATATATATATATATATATATATATAATAAACTGGAATGGCCAGGCAAGTGAGCAAGGTGAGCGCTGAGCTGAGGTGAGCTGGTAGGCTGAGTTAGACTAGAGTGAATAAAATAATTTCTAAAAATGAGAAGTAAAGCTAAGCCTGAGCCTGAGCTGGGTAGGCTAGGTAGGAGGCAGGAATACGATGAGCTGAAGTGAGAAATAGTAGGCTGGGGTAAGTTAAGTGAGTTGGTAAGAAGCTGGGGTAGAGTGAGCTGTTGAAGCTGAAGTGAGCTAATGCTGAGCTGAGTTGAAGAACTAGTGAACGGTTTGACTGAGCTAGGGTGCTTTATAGTGAGCTGGAAGTAGGCCTGGCTAAGTTGTGGTAGAGAGTAGCGTAAGCTGGGGTAGAGAGTGGGCTGTGGTGAGCACAAGATAAGCTGAAAATTTGAGCTGGAGGCTGAGGTGAGTGTGGGATGAGCTGCTAGGATGTGATGAAATAAGTCAGGCTAAGGTGAGCTGGCCTAGGCTAAGTGGCGTGGTGAGCTGAAGTGAAGGTAGGATAAACTGTTAGGGTGGTTGGGGTAGGGTGAGAAGACACAAGTGAGGTAGGATGAAAGATAGGATGGGATGGTCTGGGATGAGATGCCAATGGAAGTGAGCAAGAGCGAGGCTGAGCTGAGCTGGGAAAGGTTGGGATGAAGGTAGAGGTAGTGCGTAGCTGAGTTTGATGCAAGTGGTTTGAACAGGGCTAGAAGCCCTGAGCTAGGTAGGCGAAGGTGGGAAATCGTTTAGACTGGAAGGTAGGATAGAGAGCCTAAGTCTACGCTAGGCTGGTGAGTTAGAGTAGAGAATAGGGTATGATAGGCTATGCTAGATTAGGCCAAGTAGTCTTGGCCTGAAGCTGGATAGAGTAGGCTAGAGGACAGGGTAAGATAGAGGATAAGTGGAAGTTGAAATAAAAACAAACGGGTGAGAGCAGGCTGAAGCTGGTGAAGAAGGCTATGGCCAGGCTAGGCTAGGCACAGGATTGTAGTAAAGTTGAGATGAAAGATGAAATCGGACCAAGGTAGGTTGGGGTGGGCTGAGCTAAGGTGGTAGAGTATGAAGCTGAGCTGAGCTGAAGTGAAAATGGCTAATTAGCTGAGTTCGGGTTGAACTAGGGTAGGCAGGCTGAGATAATTGTGTAAGATGAGATAGAGGGCGGGTTGGCAGAAACATTGGGGTGACGCGAGAGTGAGCTGAGCCTGGGCAAGTGAGAGTATGCTTCGTGGGGCAGCAAGTTCACAGCGAGTTGAAGACAGAATACAAGCTGAAGCTGGGGTGAGCTAATGTGGGCTGGTAGGATAGACTAGCTAGGCTGTGCTAGGCTGGGCTGGGGTGTCTAGTGAGGAAGAGTGAGGCTGGGTGGTGAAGAGGCTGAGATGTCAGTAGCTTGGACTGAGAATAGGATGAACTACAAATGGGATAGTGAAATAGCTTAGACTAGTGTGAAGGATAAGAAAATGCAGGCTGGCTGAGCGCTGGGAGGCAGGTTGAAAGCAGTGTGATGTGATGTGATATAAATGGCTACAGGATGGGGCTGAGTACAAGTGGAAGTAGGCTAAGCTGAGCTGGGGTAGGTTAGTAGGGTAGGTAGGGTAGGGTAGGTTGGGATAGGCTGGGCTGGGATAAGCATGAGGCTAAAGATAGGGTAACATAGAGGTAGGTTGGGTAGGCTAGCCTAGGGTGGCTAAGTATGATGAGCTGAGATGGAGGTAACAGCACAACAAGCTGGCATAGAAGGTAAGCTAAGCTGGCTAGGGTTAAGTGAAGATAGGCTAAGTTAGACAAGGCTAGAGTAGGTTTGAGGGCACACATGTGTCCGATAATTTAAGTATCTTGTAAGGCTGAGTTGGTAGGATGAAGGTGGGTGGGCGGGAGGCTGGGCGGTACAGGCCAAGACAGGATAGGTTGAACTAGTTTGAGAGTAGTATGTAGGCTAGATTGAGCTGTTAGGTTAGAGGTAGACCTGAGGTGGGGATGGGATAAAGCATGCTAGGACTGGGCTGAGGCTGAGATGAGATAGGCTGTGACGTAAGGTGGGCTGGTCTAGAGTAGCCTAGTATTGTAAAACAATGTAGGCAAAACTGGAGCTGGCCTAGATTAGGTTAATTTGAGCTAGAATAGGATGAGAACATGCTAAGGTTGGTTCAGGCAATAGGTGCTAGTAGGCTGGGCTAGACTAAAGTATCCTGTTAGTACAGAAATAATGATGGTATGCTACCACGAAAATGCATTGACATGGAATAGGCCCAGGGTTGGTGTGAAGCTGGGCTGCGAGAAGGATGAGGTAGAATGAGCTGACGACTGTCTGATGAGCTAACTTAGGTTGGGTTAGAGTTGGTGCAGAAGTAGGCTAGGATAGGATAGAAAGTGTGCCGAGTAGGTTAGGATAAACTAGGATACGATATGTTAGGTTAGGCTCTGGTAAGATAGGGTTGGTTGGGATAATTCCGGAGGTAGCCTAGGTATGCGCAGGCTAGGCCAAATAAGTTGAGGAGAAATGAAAGGCAAACATATGCAGTAGACTAGGCTGAAGTGAAGGTTGGCTGAGATGGTGTGGATAAAAGTACGAGCGCTGAGCTAGGCTAAGCGTTTGAGCTTGAGAGTGAAGCTGAGCAAGCCTGGTAGGAGGATAGGTTGGAGTAAGTTAGCTACGGTACGTAGGTTTAGATTAGGATAAAGATGGATAAAGTAGAATAGGACCAGGCTGAAGTAGGCTGGAGGCTGAAGTGAGGTAAAATAAACTAGGGCAAGGCAAGGTAATGCTGAGCTGAAAACGATGAGCTGGCCATGTTTAGGGTGGTGAGGTTGGGTGGGATAAAGTAGTGTGGGTGAGGGTAGGCTAGGCTAGGCTAAGCTATGCTAAGTGGGATAAATGAGTTGGCGTGAACTTGGGTTAGACTAGTGAGCTGAAGTGAGGTAGGCTAGGGCAGGCTGGCCTAAGTGGTTTTGAACTATGTAACATACTGAGTTGATGTGCTATGTGGGATAGAGTGAGCTAGAAAGTAGGCTGGGCTAGGCTACTTTAATGAGTTTAGAGAGTAGAATAATATGTAGGCTAGACTGAAGCTGAGCTAGAGCATACGTGAATTAGAAATCTAAGCTAGCTTAGGTGATTAAGTGGGTTAGTAGGCTAGGCTTCTTTAGATTTCCTTGAAAGGTTTATGTGTGGTCTTGTCCCCACGTACATAGATGCGCCTATGCGTGAGTTTCAACATTCTCGATTTAATTATTGTCAGGCAGAATATAATATTGGTAATAATTACGGTTTCCATTCCCTTTCCTATAGTGCTTATTCTCATAGCTCTGAGCGTACGATGTTGCTTATTTTTCATGAAACCTAGATTTTAATCACATCAATTTCTTGTTCTGCTTTGTCTGCCGGGTCTGAGATAGGAGTTTCACTTTTTATCGGGTCTTTTAAAAGTTAATTTTGAGCCCAACCCTGTTGTTGACCTAAAAAACTTTAAATTCAATGTGATTTTTCTTCGAGTTATTTAATCAACCTCGGCTACATATCTTTCTGTACAATTCTCGGTGCTATAGCATGGGCTTAGAACAAAATTTGAGAAGAAAAAATAGCTCGTCGAGGTCCTCCAATTTAATTTGTCAAGGCACGTATTCATCTCGACTTCCTACGCTACGAGCGAATGCATTTTTTCAGCCTTGAGAGTCTTGCTTTAGTGATAAGCAATGCCAACCAAGGCGATGTTGTCTGTGACACGATCTCCCAGTGGGTCTGGTAAACCAGATAATCAACGACCCTCTTGATGTGATGAAGTGTTTTAATCATTTTAGGAACTGTGGGTCACCCGAGGTGAAGGATCTACAACATCTCAAATATTTGTGCTCACCTTTTTGAAGAGTGAATTGGGTTTGTCGAGGCCCAAAAGTTTAGATTTTCTCAACTTTCCCAAGGCCGGCGCCAAAAATATGTTGTAGTTCCCTGAGACAACAGGTTGTGGTGATGCCTAACATCATATATATAGCGAGAACTATAATATAACGAAGGAAAATGTACGATAAAGGCTCTATGCTATCTCTTGAAAAACGAGAATGTTGCAGATAGGACCAAGACCCTCGAGCGACGAAGAGAGTACGCGGAAGGCAATGCTGAAAAACTCTAATATAAAAAACGAACCAATCGAAGACGACTTATTGTAAAGAAGACACGATTCGAAAATACATACGGAAAATAAGTATGGAGAAGGTGTTTACTGTGTGAATGAAAAGATTGAGATGATACTAGTTGTTAATGAGTTTGATATCAGATACCATTCTGCCATGTGAACACCAATTTGAAATCCATACGCAGCAATAGTGTTTTAAAAAACATACTCCCAAAAAACCCCAACTATCGCCCAGTGGTTTGATTGGATGGTGAAAACGATGCTCTCATGCCGAACGATATTTCGCGCTTATTCATCCCAAGGCATTGGTATCGACTAGGATAAATCCCTTTTAAAAAATCGATGAGCCACTGCGCATTCTAGAAAAGATGATACGAGAAAGATGGATGAAACGACAGTACGTAAAATATACATATGAAAGGAACCTGAGCGCAGAAATACCAAGGCTGGTCTCTTAACGGATGGAAATCCTCCTCATGAGACCCTACGGGCTTTGAGCTTTCTCTGAAGATTTCTCGAAAAATGTATACAAAAAATCCTTTCACTTTGCATAATTTTAGAGTAAAATATGGAACACTAGTATACGCTTACGCTTAAGGAGCTTTATAGGAGAAAAATAAAGATCGAAAAAGGGTAGGTGATGAACATTTAATTTTCCTCATAAAGCAAAGATGGTAGAAATGTACATGCCATATTCTTTGGATGACCTGCGGCAAAATGTTTATTATTAACACTTTGCTACATACTGAAAATAAATACCTTTGAGTGAAAGTCTCTTCGAAAACGACAAGAAAGTAAAATAACATAGAAATTCTTCCTTTAAGCAAAAAAGATGGTGCTAAAAAGCTTTAAGGTATTGTTTCCCGAATAGTGCCCCTCTTGCCCTTCTAAT
The DNA here is from genome assembly GCA_034641835.2 of Pinus albicaulis. Taxonomy (NCBI): domain Eukaryota; kingdom Viridiplantae; phylum Streptophyta; class Pinopsida; order Pinales; family Pinaceae; genus Pinus; species Pinus albicaulis. Next base: position 714,842,373 of record CM076569.1, read on the forward strand.
ACACAATTATGGTTTAAGTTCTTCAATAAAATGTGATTGCACGATAATTGCCCAATGTTTCTCATTTGCTCCATTAATATCTACATCTTGCACAATATTGTGCTTTGAATGACTACGAGAAGGGTTTGACGATTTTAACCTATTTCTTCGCTAGAAGTCTTGCCTGAGCCTGCAACCCAAGACCTTTCTTCGTAATCATAGCCTCTAAAAAATGGTCCTTTGATGCACTCTCTACTACGGTATTAAGTTTAACGTAAGTCATGGCGATTTTTCGCCGCGTAACTTCTGCCAGCCCACTTGACTCGTTGGAAAGCCGAGCATGAGGATGATGGGAGCGTGGGATCAATGAAAATGGTTGTGTGGACATGAAAAAATGATGGAATAATGAAATTGGGGTTAAACAAATTGACATGATGGAGGATGGGCCCCGAGTGGAGGTTTTAATGTAAACAATGAAATTTTACTAACGAAGAAATATTATGTGCGCGGAGGAAAAAATACGTAACATGTGGAACGATTGACGGGGCGGAGGACCGACCGATGGTGGGGAAAAATATGGACCCTCCGATCTCGGAAAGATCGACGGTGAAAGAACGCGTCGAGCGACGGATTGGTGAACGACGGTACGAACTGTGGGTTAAATCATGCATGCGAGGGTGCGACAGCCGTTGGATGGAAGGCACCGGAGCCGGACGATTGATGAATATCGTGTTCGGGTCAAAAGTCGAGCCACTGCTTGTACGATGGGGATGGTGGTTTTGCGTGGTAGCGAGCCATGCGTCGTGCGATAGGTAGAATAAACAAAAAATGGAAAAATAACGCCTCCAAAAGGCGGTGCAATGGATATCGGTTTTGAGAAAGTGCTTTTGGGCGGGGACCGAAAAGGCGGAGTGAGTTTAACGACCATTTATTTACAAATTGATCGAACGGTGGATAGCGATCGAGAGCGATGCATAGTGGACACAGGCGCCAATGCGCATTCGATGAACGTAGATGCGTACGGTCAGCGGTGTCTGTGCAAATGTCGCTGGGATAACGCTTGCTCTCAAGTTATCCCCCAAGTTACGTGGAGCAAAAAGGTTGGGGAGCTGGGGCCGAAGGGCTAAACATATATGTTTTCAAATGTGGGTTTTAGAGCCCTTTTTATTACAATTGAAGACTGGAAGAGTAACGATAAGGGGGAACGAGGGGGTTTTTAAACCAAGCAAAGAATTATTGAGTACGGTTAAAGGGTTGGGATGGTTCGAGATTGGGGGAGGATTTTACAGGGTACAAAAAGGGAGGTATGAAAAAAAGGAAGAGATGAAATTGAAAATCTTCGAGGCACGAGGGCGAGCCAGGGCACTCTTCAAGCACACTTTTTCTGTCAATGAAATAACAAACATTGCAGAGAATTAATTAAAGGTGGGGACTGAAAGGGCTTTCAAGGATGATGTGAATTCGAGCTTCCTCGAAAGTTTCAGAAACAGTTTGTTGTTTGTGTTGAAATTTAATAGGGGTTTAACATGGGTAAACATCACAGCAACAGTTTGACTAGCTTGAGAGGCCCTTTCCCTGAATCCCACCTCAGCAAAATTCATGTGCATGCATGCATGTTTATTTGGGTTCACTTTTGTGATATGTTTTCCCATCACATTTCCCCTGTTGCCTGACGGTCATCACTCACCAGTGTGGGGGAGGGGTGCGGAAATCTTACACCCCATCTTGTCTTTTGTAGCCGAACTTAAGGCGGGAAGAAGAATAGCCGTGGAAGGTCCTCCCCTTCGGTTGCCAAGGCACATGAAATTTCATCTCGCACACTCGCCACTGAAAACCCAGATGCATTTCTTTGCAAACTCGCTCGCAGTCTTACATTGGTGAAGTGGGTTGGTCTTCAAACACGACTGATGCTATATTGTGACACAATCTCCCGCTGGAGTCTCGTGAAACCAAGATAATCGCAGCCTACCGATCACCAAAGTGAGTATTTTTACTCATTTAGGAACTCATGGGAGTCACCACAGGTGAGGGATCTACAACTCTCAACTCCTCATGCTCACCTTCTGCGCAAGAGTGAATTCAGGTTTCTTCGAGGCCCAGGATTCGCATTTTCTCAACTTTGTTCCCATGCTATCTCCCCTAAAACAGTGGAATGTTAATTTTGACCAATTTTAAATTCTCCCTTATTTTGTGGAAGAGACGAGACACGCGGATTTGTCTCCGATTCAAATAAAAAAAGGCCAATATATCCGATGCGGAAAAAATCCTCATATATCTTTCGAAGGTTGCAGAAATTTTCCCACTTCGTCATGCACCCTCCGGGTCCGGTCCGATATTTCTATGTGTGCTTCCGATATGTCCGTGGCTGGGCGTCCGTGTATGTGTGACGCAGGTGTCGTACTCATGCAAAGTCGATCATGTCGTTTGTGACACGCGATGGAGTGAGGTGCAAAACAATCAAACAAAGGACTACTCGTACCTCAACACTCACCGCATAGGTACGATTCCGCTTTTCGTTTCGTTGCATAAATGCCCCTAACCTTTTTTATTTCTTATTTTGACATTCCGTTCATTTCGTCGTCTATGCGCTTAGCTTTCCCAAATGCTCTCCTCCGGTAGATCTTCGTGAATTACTTTATTTGCTAGTCTCTTTTTTTTGTTTCTTTTGTAATTTTAGTTTCGAGTGTTTGACATGATAATTATAAAAGGAAAAATTCTGTAATGGATAATTTAAAAATGATTAAATAAAGAAAGCTTAATTAGAATTGTCCTTGTCAGTTTTAATTATGAGTACGTAGAAATATTTTCTTTCACATTTTTGTCAGCTTTTTTATTGCTTAAATAAAGAAGACGAAGCAGGATTTTTTCTTTATCCTGTTGCTTTTTCCATACATTTTAGTACCTTTAGGGCAAGAAATCCAAGAGACCCTACCTCGCATTTATTTATTTGTGTGCCGCGACGACATTTCACGCGTTGCGTGCAGGCATGTAGAGAAGCCTAATCTCCACCCTGGAATGATGTCACTATTTTCTACCCTAATGGTTGTCTACGAGACATCGTCGGGTAGTTTGGTTAGGAATTACTTAATTCCATTTTCAGTGTAATTACTCTCCTCTTCGCTTTCTTGGGCAAAGAAATTATGAAACCCTCATCACCCGTTCATCCAATCTCTATTCGTATTATTCCGTATAGTTTATTTCATCCGCATAATGTACATTTAAGCTTTCCAATGCGTTCAACTTTAGTTTCCCCTCTCGTTGTAGTTTCAGCGGAATTACTTCATAGTTTAGTTTTAGCTTTGGTGTCACTTATAAAATTATTTGGTGTAATCTACTGTTCCAAAATAGACATTTCATTGCCGTCTCTTCTCTTCAAATAAAATCTAATTTTGCAATGATGTGATTTTATATTAAAAACATGCTAATATCCAAATATTTTGAATTAAGATATGTTACATTATATGATATATAAATTTATATGTTGAATTTTAGTGTTTCAAGACAAATATAATTTATATCTTTAAATTATTTTTTTATTATTTTTAACTTTTAAGAATATTATATATTCTAGTTTTAAAAAGTGGTAATTCACTAAATCACCTTTAGTTCAATACCCTATCAGCTTTCTTCCAATCAAGCCGCAGGTGAATCTCATAAACACGAATTATATTTTTTACTTCTTTATTTTGAAAATTCTACATACGATATCGTTCGGCAATTTAATTAAAAATTACTTACACAAAGTTGTTGCTTTGTCGTGACATGAGGTAGTCGGATCATTTCCTTGCATGCACAGTAGAAATAACTCTCATCCACCCGTTTTGTTTTTCTCGTTGATGATCAATGAATTAATCTTTTCGGTTTTCCAATAGTGTACTGTGGGTGTACGGTCCGTGTAATTATTTCTCCGTATACTTTAGATTTATTTAAATTAAATGCAATGCATTTGGTGTGAGTTATAAACAATAGTTAGTCTAATCTCAGTGTCCTCAAAATCCATTTTTTCGCGCGTTACCCCTCCCTTGTAACTGATATCTAGTCTCTTGAAGGAACGTTGTGGTTTTGTATTAAATGGCTTTATTAAAAGTATCTCCAATTGTGTCTTTTTACCTATTTTTGAATATATTTTTTTATTAAAATCACAATGTTTCTTTTATATTTAAATATATATTATAAAATCAAATTCTATGTAAATGTTTCTTAACATTCACTTTGAATAATTGTTTTATTAATTGTCTTAATTGTATACATATATATATATATTCTTATAAATTTATTAGGCTAGATTAGCTTAGAATAGAGTAGGCAATGGTAGGTTAGGCTAGGGTGTAGGCTAAAGTAGAGCTGAGGGTTATGACTCAGAGTAGTCTAGTAGGCTAGAGTAGAGTAAGCTTGACGCTATGCTAGGCTAGAGTAGGCTAGAGTAAGAGTAGAATATGATAGGCTAGAGTAGAGTAGGCTAGGCTACGCTGCAAGTTAGAGTAGGTTAGTAGGCTAGGGTAGAGTAGGCTAGTACGACCGGAGTAGGCTAAGCAATGCTAGGCTAGGTTAGGTTAAAGTAGCATCTTGGTTTAGCTAGGCTAGAGTAAACTAGTGGGCTAGAGTAGGCTAAGCTAAGTTATGGTAGAGTAGGCTATGTTAGGCTAGGAAAAAAGCTTTTGAGGCTAGGCTAGTAGTAGGGTAGTGTAGGATAGGCTAGACTAGGGAGTATGATAGTAATGAGAAGTAGGCTAAGGTAGGCTAGCCTAGGCTAGAGTAGCGTAGTAGGCTAGAGTAGAGTAGGATAAGCTAAGCTAGGGTAGAGTAGGGTAGGGTAGGAAAGGCTAGAGTAGACTAGGATAGAATAGGATAGGATAGTCTAGGATGGGATATGATAGAGTAGGCTAAGGTAGGCTAGGCTACGATAGGAAAGGTTAGGATAGAGTAGAGTATCGTAAGCTAGGTTAGCCTAAAGTAGGGTAGACTAGAAGAGGCTAGGCTAGAGTAGGCTAAGGCAGAGTACGTTAGACTAGAGTAGGAGAGAGTAGTCTACGCTAGGCTATAGTAGGTTAGAGTAAAATAGGGTATGATAGGCTATGCTAGATTAGGCTAGAGTAGTGTTGGCTAGGCTAGGATAGAGTAGGCTAGGATAGGGTAAGATAGGATAGAGTAGATTAGAGTAAAATAGGGTAGGATAGGCTAGGCTAGTGTAGGCTAGAGTAGGCTAGGCTAGGCTAGGATAGAGTACGTTAAAATAGGGTAAGATAGGATAGAGTAGGTTAAGTTAGGCTAGGTTAAGGTAGCGTAGAGTAGGCTAGGCTAGGCTAGAGTAGAGTAAGCTAAGCTAGGCTAGGTTAAAGCGGGTTAGACTAGGATAGAGTAGGCTAGGATAGGGTAAGATAGGATAGAGTAGGTTAACTTAGGCTAGGCTAGGGTAGCGCAGAGTAGGCTAGGCTAGGCTAGAGTAGTGTAAGCTAAGCTAGGCTAGGTTAAAGCAGGTTAGACTACAATAGGCTAGGCTAGAGTAGGCTAATATAGGCCAAAGTAGGATAGACTAAGCTAGGTTATGCTAGGCTAGGCTAGGGTATCCTAGTCGGGTAGAGTAGAGTAGGCTAGGGTAGGCTAGGATATAGTAGGTTAGACTAGAATAGGATAGGCTACAATCGGATAAGCTAGAATAACTTAGAATAGTGTAGGATAAAGTAGGGTAGGCTAGGCTAGAGTAGGTTAGAGTAGAATATGATATGATAGTATATAAATGGCTAGGATAGAGTAGGCTAGAGTAGAGTAGGCTAAGCAAGGCTAGACTAGGCTAGTAGGGTAGAGTAGGGGAGGGTAGGTTAGGATAGAGTAGGCTAGGATAAGTAAGCTAGGCTAAGATATGATAGCAAAGAGTAGGTTAAGGTAGGCTAGCCTAGGGTAGGCTAAAGTACGATAGGCTAGGATGGAGTAGCCTTCTCGGCTAGCATAGAGTAAGCTAAGCTAGGCAAGGTTAGAGTAGAATAGGCTATGTTAGGCGAGCCTAGAGCAGGTTAGACTCTAATACGATAAGCTAGAGTATACTAAGCTAGGTTAGAGTAGGATAGAGTGGGTTAGGGGAGGCTAGAGTAATTTGGAGTAGAATAGGATAGGCTAGACTCGTCTAAGCTAAAGTAGGTTATGCTAGGCTAGATTAGGCTAGTAGGTTAGAGTGGACTAGGGTAGGATAGGATAAAGCATGCTAGGATAGGCTAGGCTAGGATAAGATAGGCTAAAGGAAGGTGGGCCAATCTAGAGTAGCCTAGTATTATAAAGTAGTGTAGGCTAAGCTAGACTGGCCTAGATTAGGTTAATTTGAGCTATAATAGGATAAAACATGCTAAGGTAGGTTAGGCCACGCGAGGCTAAAGTAGGCTAGGCTAGACTAAAGTATCCTAGTAGTCTAGAGTATAGTAGGCTAAGCTATGCTACACAAGAGTAGGTAATACTAGAATAGGCCAGGTTAGTGTAGGCTAGGCTACAGAAGGATAGGTAAAAAAGGATAGGCTAGGCAAGGTTACGAAAGAGTAGGCTAACTTAGGTTAGGTTAGGTTAGGCCAGAGTAGGCTAGGCTAGAATAGAGTATGCTCGAGTAGGCTAAGATAAACTAGGATACAATATGTTAAGTTAGGCTAGAGTAAGATAGAGTTGGTTGGGATAGTCCAGAGTAGCCTAGAGTAGGCTGCGCTAGGCTAGGCTAAGTTAGGGGAGAGTAAGCTAGGCTATATTATAGTAGACTAGGCTAGAGTAAGAGAGATTTGGCTAGGATAGTATAGGATAAAGTAGTCTAGGCTAGGCTAGACTAAGTTAGGCTAGAGTAGGCTAGGCTACATTATAGTAGGAGGATAGGTTGGAGTAAATTAGGCTACAGTAAGCTAGGTTAGATTAGGATAGAGTAGGATAAAGTAGAATAGGATAGGCTAGAGTAGGCTAGGCTAGAGTAGGGTAAAGTAGGCTAGGCAAGGACAAGGTAATGTCAGGAAAGGCTAGGAAACAGTAGGCTAGCCCATGTTAGGGTAGGCAAGGCTAGAGTAGGATAAAGTAGTGTAGGTGAGGGTAGGCTAGGCTAGGCTAAGCTATACTAGAGTAGGATAAATTAGGTTAGCGTGAGCTTGATTAGACTAGTAGGCTAGAGTAGAGTAGGCTAAGTTAGGCTAGCCTAGAGTAGTTTAGACTATAGTATACTAGGTTAGAGTATGCTATGCTAGGATAGAGTAGGCTATAGTAGGCTAGGCTAGGCTATAGTAGGTTAGATTAGAATAATATAGGCTAGACTAGGCTACGCTAGAACATGTTAGAGTAGAGTAAGCTAGCTTAGGCTAACTTAGAGTGGGTTAGTAGGCTAGGCTAAGTTTAGATCTCCCCCAACAAGAAGGTTATCTTCTTGGTCGTCCCCAATGCTATCTTTTAAGCTTTCCCAACATATTTCCTTGTCCTTATAATGGTTGGGGGAGTATATGTTGTAGATGCTGACTATCCTGCGAGTTTGAACATTCTCCAGTTTAGTGTTTATCCAGTGGTCTATCTTCCTGTGTTGTTGTAGTTTCCATTTCCCTTTTTTCCATATAGTGCTTATTCCTCTTGAAGCTCCAGTAGCTGATATTGCTTATCCTTCATAGATCCTAGATTTTTCTGATCACATCAATTTCTTGACTACTTAGCTTTGTCTCTTGAATTAAGAGGATGTCAGGTTTTTCACTTTTTATCAGGTCTTTTAAAAAATTAATTTTGGAGGGGTGACCCAACCCTCTACAATTCCAAGAGACAACTATCATTATTTATTATTTGGGGTTGTTGTAGGACCCCTCCCTTTGTTTGCTTGCTATAATTTTTATTTATTCTTTGGTCCTTTTTCTAGAAAATTCTCCAATCCATGTTGTGTTCCCAATGAGATATCTTTGGCTGCTTCTTCATCTCTTATTTCTTTTTTCAATCTCCTTCCAAATTTTTTTGTATTCTCAATATTTTGAGGGGTTTCTTTTGTTTGGTTTCTTGTGAGGATTCGGTCTGAATTTAGGAGGAGAGGCCTGTCCGGCCGAGGAGGGGAACCTAGAGGGGTAGGAATGGGAGATGAGAGGAGGGTGTGAATGGGGGAGGAGGTGATGATCAAGTCGGATGGGATGAGAGCAGATGAGAGGATGTCAAAAGGATTTGTCCCGACGAGGGAGGTTGGTTGAGAGGGGAGGGGAGATCCTAGAGGAGGAGGAGGATGAGAGCCAAAGGCGGGTTTAGATGCAGTCTTTTTCATTTTTAATTATTTCCATTTTGAATATGATGTTTCTTCAATGTTTTTTTCAGGTTCCTCTCTTTTACTACATCTATTGGAAAAATGACCGTATTCCTGACATACCTTACATTTGAAGGGGATTTTTTCATAGTCCAGCTATTAAATGTGGATCCAGTTTTCCACTATTGTAGTTCCTCGAGACAGCCTTGAGTTGTGAAAGACCAGTGCCTAGGACATCTTATATATAGTAAGGAGCATAATGTATAACAAAGGAAGTTATCAATAAAAGGCTCTCATGCTATCTCCTGAAAACAGAGAATGTTAATTTTGAATGGGACTAAGACCCTTAGAAAATTACACAAAGAAGGGAGTACTGCAGAGGCAATGTGAAAAACTCTAATATAAAAGCAACAGACAATTCAGAGAAAGCTTACTATAAAGAGGGTCAGTTCAGAAATACCTCACAGAAATAAATTATCAGAAGGTGTTTGCTGTGAATGAAAGATTGAGAGGATACTAGTTGTCAATGAGCTGATATCCAGATACACAATATCACCATGTAATGGGCTTACCAATTTAAGAATCCATACATGACAATAGCGTTTTAAAAATAACCTCCCAAAGAAACTAATATTGCAGATGTATGGTTTGAGTGAATAGTGAAACAATATATCATGCCTGAGCCATACTTAAAGCACTTGACTAATCTGAGCATGGGTATCAACTAGGATAAATCAATACAAAAAATCAGTGAGCCACTCGCATTCCAGACACATGATACGAGAAAGATGGATGAAATGAAATGATCTATTAAAGTAACACATATAAGAGAAAGTTACAAACTGTGAAATACCAAAGATTAGAATCCTATTAATAGATGGAACTCCTCCTCATTGAGACCCTACGGGCTCTGAGCCTTCACACAAGAGTTCACAAAATGTATACAAAAAATCCTTTCCCTCCATAATTTTCTGATAAAATCTAGAACCCTAAATCATTTGTTCTTTGGGAGCTTTATAGGAGAAAAAGAAAGCTTGAAAAGGGAGTAGGTGATGAAAATTTAATTTGCTTCATTGAGACAAGATGGCGGAAATGTGCACGCCCATATTGCTGGATGAATTTGTAGCATTGTATGTACTTTGCTGCCTGCTTACTGAAAGAAATGCACTGGGTAGAAGTCTCTTTAGGAACACGGAAAAGAAGTAAAATCACATAGACATTCCTTCCTTTCCTGAAAGAAAATGGTGCTGAAAAGAAAGCTTTAAGGTATTTTTTTTCTGCGAATGGTACTCTCTGCCTTCTAAACCCTGAATTACGGTTTAAGTTCTTCAATGCTAAACATTGAATTCCTCGATAGTTCACTGATATTTCTTCGCTGCTCCATTAATATCTCCATTTGTGCAATCTGTGCTTTGAATGAATCGGTAGGGTTTGACAGATTTTAACCCTGCTTCTTTAATGGAAGTCTTGTCGACATACCTTCCCAAGCCTTTCTACATAATCGAAGCCTCTAAAAAATGGTCCTTTTATGCGCTCTCTATTACAGTAATAGAGGCTGTAAGTCATGGCATTTTTCCGCCGTTGTAACCCTGCAGAACCCGCAAACTCATTAGGAAAACCAGGCATGGGGATGATGGAAATAGCGAGATCAATGAAAATGGTTGTGCGAACATGGCGAAATGATGTAAAAATGCAAGGTGGCGATTAAAACACATCGAAATGATGGAGGATGGACTGGTGGAGGTTTTTAACGTAAACATTTAAATTTGACTAATAAATGAAATGTATAATGGCGGAGGAAAAATACGACAAACACGTGGAACAGTGACGGGACAGAGGACACGTGTCGATGGTGGGGAGGCAAGAAATATGGACTGTCCGATCTCAGGAGGAGATCGACGGCTGAAGACGTGTCAGAGGGCGACGGATTGGCGAGCCAGCGGTATGGATACCTTGGGTTAAATCCCCTGCATCTTCAGGGTACGATGACCGTTGGGTGGAGAGCCCCAAATCGGAAGGTTGATATGAATATCGCACTGGGTCAAATGTCGAAAGATAATGCACGATGGGGGGGCAGTTTTTGAAATAGTGACGGAGCCACGTGTCGTGTGATGAGTGGAATCGCTCCGAAATGGAAAGTACTTCCCACCCTTCAAAGGTTGTGCAATGGATACCACCGGTTTTTGAACATTGCTCTTGGGCGCGGGGACCACAAGGGCAGGTGAGCTGCTGACCGTTGATTTACAGATTGATCGGACGGTGGATAGGTGATCGGAGTGGTAAACAGGTTGGGCCACTGGCGCGACGCTGATCAATGAAGGTCATCCGATCTGTACAAATCGACGAATAATACTGCGCTCGATATCCGCTAGGGATACGCGCTTTCCAGGCTAGCGCTTGGTCTAGCGCCTAGGTTATGTGGAGCAAAAGGCTGAGGGGCTAGGGCCGAAAGGTTCTAAACCTTATATATTTTCAAATGTGGGTTTTCGACCCTTTTTAATGCAATTTGGGGCTGGGAAAGAGTAACAATAAGGGGAATGAGGGGTTTTTTAAACCAAAAAAAGGTGTGAGTATGGTTTAAAGGGGATTTTGGGATGGTTTAGAAGGCTTAGGGGGAGGGATTTTGGGGTAGAAAGGGAGGTTATGAACAAAAGGAAGAGGGGATGAAATGGAGAAATCTGCAGGGGCACAAGGGGTAAATGAAGGCCTCTTGGGGCATAATTTTTCACAATCAATGAGGCTTATTGACTTAAGAAAATCAGAGGGAAATAATTAAAGGGCAGAGGACCTGAAGAGGCTTTAAAGGATGATGTGAATTCAGAGGGAAAGAATTCCTCGAAAGTTTAGAGACAGTTTGACCCCCTGTTTGCTTGTCAAAATTTAATAGGGGGCTAACATGATCAACATCCACGTTGATTTTGAGCGCTTTTGGGAGGCCCTTTCCTAGATCCACCTCAAAACAGATTCATGCACATGCTTGCATGTTGTCTTTGGGTTCACTTCTGTCGATGTATTTTCCCACTCCATTTCCTATTGCACAAACTGAGTCATCACTCCACCAGTGTATATGGAGGTGCGGCAATCTTACCCATACTGGTACTGCACTGGAAACATCTAGTTCTGGATCAAAATCTAGAGTCCATCAGTTAAGGTACAAACCCCTTGTGTCCATGAAGTAAGGCCCGCTTCGGAATATAAGATCTCAATCACTTTTAGTCTCAAAATGAAAGGTATAACACCCCTAACCACAAAATATTATGGCGATTTTCCCTTGTATAAACTGGATCCAGTTCCTCTCAACCCATTTCTGCACTGTTTTGGGTGAGCGCCATAATCCTATAAATTGACCAACTAGTCCTTTTTCTGCTAGAGAGATTTTGGCTTTCCTTGGCACCGATGGAGGTAGGGAGATTTTTGGAATGGATTTCAGCTTTTTAACAAACTTTGTGGCGACTGGTCTAGTTCGTTGGATTCCCAAAGAGCTTATGAGAGAGGCAAAAAAATTTTTGTTTTTTTAAGATGTAGACACAAAAAGCATAAATCCAAAAAAAAAATAAGCAGCAACAATTGAGTCAATATATTCTCATGATTATACAAATATTACACTTAAAATTAAATGTTATAATAAAAGAGAATATGCACAATTTACAAACTAACATACTTAATTGAGAAATCAGATTCTATTACTAGTGATTCAAACTTCTTATGATTATTTAGATAGTAATGTCACTTAACTCCCTCTAGAAATAACGCGTTTTAGATCTAACTCTCTTATCATAAGTTAGACAATCATGTCACCTAACGTGTACACCCTCTCAAGATAAAAATACAAACTTTCTTTATGAATTTATAATACGTAAATAGATATCTAGAATAGTTAATAAGTAACATTATATTTTGTCTATAATATTTTATATTATATAAAATAACAAATCACATAACAACATTACAAAAATGAATGAGATACCCTTCATCATATTTTTTTTCTTGAGGATGATTTTCTATATCATTAAAGTCTTTAAATAATTACTTGTGTACTCATTTTTTCTACACTTCAAAAATATCAAGTGTGTTTTTTTCATGGATTTTTTTTTCTATCACCACTCATATTAGACACATGGTGGATTTATTTTTTCCAGCCTTGAATAATATTCTCTTCCTTTTTATTTACTTGAATTTCTTTATAAATTGAAGTGTTTCTTCCATGGATACACCTTCATATTAATATTTAGGATTAAGAACCATTTCAAAAACTCTTACATCCCTATATCAAAAAATTTCATGGAATTTTTATTATTATTATAAAACTTAAGAAAATCATTCCATCTAAATGATTTCTTATACCTGATCAATTTTAAAAGATACTCATTGAATGATTGATGGGATAGGCTCATTCTAAAGCCCACTGTGAAGGCTATCTGTAAGTATGTTTGTCTCTTTTAAAATAAAATATTCTATGAATATAAAAATAATATGTGCTATAATAGAAAAGAAAAAGAAAATATGCTATGCATATTTAATTAGTTGTCCATATGATCTAATATAATTTCATAAAACATATATGAGTAAGATGTTTAAACTTTATACTTTTCAAAAAATATATCAACTTCATATATATTTCTATATATAAACATGCTAAAATAACATACTTTAATGTTGTATAGAATAAAATATCAAATGTGAGTTTTGAGTAAAATATTTTAAAATAAATCAATATTGACATATACTTAAAAATATATTAATAATAATAGTAAATACAAGTTTAATGTGAGCTATTAAAATAGTTCAATGCACGTGTTATGTAATCTTTATAACATTTAAAAATAAGATTTAAATAATAATACGATTTAAATAATAATAAAATACACATTATTTTTTTGCATTCTAAAAAAAGTTTGAGATTATAGAAATTTGATCTTTCTTTGCTCATGTTACATCCATAGTTAATATGGATCCATGTGGTATATTCTAACTACTCAAATATACCATGGCCTTACCTTAGATGTGTAATACATTTATGACACCGAGATTGTTATTTGGAATCATATTTGTTTGATTTGAAAATAGAGTCTCCTTACCTTAAATTATTAATCAAGTAATAATTACTTTTTTTCACTAATATTTATTTGACATCACATTTGTTTGATTTGAAAATAGAGTTCCCTTACCTTAAATTATTAATTATGTAGTAATTACTTCTTTTTATTGATGTTTATTTAGTTGAGATTGTCTATAATAAATAAAAAAATGATTTACATCGAATCCATAATCATGTTTACCCTATTATCCACTTTATCAACCTTTCCTAAAACAATTTCAAGTTTATATCTTGTGGGATGAAATCCCTAATGGGTGGAGCCAATAAGTGAGTTTTTCAATTCAATTCAATTACAAATTATCACTAACATATTAGGGGGAATTGGTCTTTGCCTTTTAGTTGAAATCATTAAGTGATCTATGTTTTAAAGAATTGTCGGCTACATTGTGTTAAACAACTTGGATTATTTTTCAAAAATAAAATAAAATAATGGTCAATCAAATTAAATATAAATTGAAAACAAAAAACATAAATCAAAATTAAATGTTATTTTTGAAATACAATGAACACAAAAAACATAAATTAAAACTAAAAAAAAGAAAAAGCATGGAAAGTTTTTTTTTGCTTTTTTTATTTTTAGAATGTGGACACAAAAAACATAAATCAAAATTAAAAGAAAAAGAAAAACATGTTAACTTTTTTTCATCGCGTTTTTGGTGAAGAAGGTGGACTAAAACTTATTTTTTTGGTTGTGTTTTAAAAGAGAAAGTTGACTAAAACTTTTTTTTGGTCGCTTTTTTTAAAGAAGGTGAACTAAGCCAATTATATATATATATATATATATATATATATATATATATATATAGGATGTAAAGGTAGATCAAACCTATTTTATATATATATATAAAAGATGTGAAGGTGGCCTAATGCAATTTTATTTAAAATTATATATATATAGAATGTTTGATTAAAGACATTAAAAGAAACGTTTATATATATAGATATATATATTTATTTATTGTTGAGTAAATTCTCTATACAAAAATAGAAATATTTTATTAATATCTAAACCCGTATATCCATAAAAATGAGCTATTTCAAAAACAAGTAATACAAAATAGTTAATTATAATTTACAAACTATAGATAAAAAATTAATTTCTTAATTTTTTCACTCATTTATAGGAGAAATAAGAGATCCGTCTGTGAAATGGTTATTCAAGAAAATAAGTCGATATATCGGTTAAAGAAACTTATGCTTAATCAGCCTAACAATTGAAATGTCCTAAAAATTTTGGGTTAGGTTGGTTCGATCTTGCTAAAAGTCATATGAAAATTATTCTAACTATTAAAAAAAATAATGTCAAATAAGAGATCATAAAAATAAAACACTAACAATGTTCAATGAAAGATCATAAAATAAAACACAAAGTGAAAAAAACAAAAAGCATGAATCTAAATTAAAGGAGAAAAAAGCATGCGACCGTTTTATGCCTACTATTTCTAGGACGGTGGGGTGGACCAATTTAAATTCTCCCTCATTTGTAGGAAGAGACGAGACACGGGATTTGTCTCTGATTCAAATAAAAAGGCCAATATATCCGTTGAAAACAAATCCTACATATATCTTTCGAAAGTTGCAGAAATTTTCCCACTTCGTCATGTACCCTCTGGTCTGTTCCGATATTTCTATGTGTGCTCTGATATTTCTATGTGTGCTCTGATATGAGGTGTCAGATTCATGCAAAGTCGATCATGTCGTTTGTGACACGCGATGGGACTACTACATCAAACGAAAAGGACTACTCGTACCTAACACTCACTGCTAGGTACGATTCGGTTTTCGTTTCGTTGCATAAATGCCCTAACATTCTGTTCATTTGGCCGGCTATGCAGCTAGCTTTCCCAGATGCTCTACTCCAAGTAGATTCGTGAATTACTTTCTTTGCGAGTTCTTTTTTTGTTTCTTTTCTAATTTTAGTTCCAGCTTTGACATGATAATTATAAAAGGAAAAATTTGCATGGATAATTTAAAAAATGATTAAATAAAGAAAGCTTAGTTAGAATTGTCCTTGTCAGTTCTGAGAAATATTTTCTTTGCTGCTTCTTTATTGGTTAAATAAAGAAGACAGAGTTAGATTTTTCTTTATCTTGTTGCTTTTCCATACATTTTAGTACCTTAGGGCAAGAAATCCAAGAGACCATCTGCATTTATTTATTTGTGTGCTGCACACATTCTGGCGGTTGCGTGCAGCACATAGAGAAGCCTAATTCACACCCTAATGAAGTCACTATTTTCTACCCTAATGGTTGTCTACGAGACATCGCTGGGCAGTATGGGCAGGTGTAAACGAGAAACCCTCATCACCTGTTCATCCAATCTCTATTCAGATTATCCAGATAGTTTATTTTCACTTGCATCATGTACGTTTAAACTTTCCAATGCGTTCAACTTTAGTTTCTCCTCTGTTGTAGTTTCCAGGAATTACTTCATAGTTTAGTTTTAGTTTGGTGTCACTTCTATAAAATTATTTGGTATAATCTACGGCTCCAAAATAGACATTTGCATTGCTGCCCTTCTCTTCCAATTAAATCTAATTTTTTGGAACGATGTGATTTTTGTATTAAACGGCAATATCCAAATATTTTGAATTAAGATATGTTACATTATATGATCTATAAATTTATATGTTGAATTTTGTGTTTCAACAAATATATAATTTATATCTTTAAATTATTTTTATTATTTTTAACTTTTTAAAAAATACTATATATTTTAGTTTTAAAAGTTGTAATTGACTAAATCACCTCAGTTCAATACCCTATCAGTTTCTTCCAATAAGCCAGAGAAATCTCATAAACACTAATTATATTTTTACTTCTTTTTATTTTGAAATTCCACATACGATATCGTTGGCAATTTAATTAACAATTACTTACTATGCAGACGAGCTGCATCATGTCCTTGCATGCAGCAAAAATAACTCTCATCCACCCGTTTTGTTTTTTTGTTGATGATCAATGAGTTAATCTTTCAGTTTTCCAATAGTGTATAGTGGTGTACGGTCCGTGTAATTATTTATGTATACTTTAGATTTATTTAAATTAAATGCAATGCATTTTCTGTGAGTTATAAACAATAGTTAGTCTAATCTGTGGCCTCAAAATCCATTTTTCATGGCTACCCTCTCCTCATAACTAAATCTAGTCTCTTGAACGAACGTTGTGGTTTTGTATTAAATGGCTTTATAAAGAGATCTTCAATCGTGCTTTTTACCCATTTTTGAATATATTTTTTATTAAAATCACAATGTTTTTACATTTAAATATATATTATAAAATTAAATTCTATGTAAATGTTTTTAACATTCACTTTGAATACTTGTTTTATTAATTGTCTCAATTATATATATATATATATATTCTTATAAATTTATTAGGCTAGATTAGCTTAGAATAGAGTAGGCAAAGGTAGGCTAAGCTAGGGTAGGCTAAAGTAGGCTAGGCTAGACTAGAGTAGTCTAGTAGGCTAGAGTAGGCTAGAGTAAGAGTAGAATATGATAGGCTAGAGTAGAGTAGGCTAGGCTAGGGTAAGTTAGAGTAGGTTAGTAGGCTAGGGTAGAGTAGGCTAGAGTAGGCTAAGCAATGCTAGGCTAGGTTAGGCTAAAGTAGAGTCGGTTTAGCTAGGCTAGAGTAAACTAGTGGGCTAGAGTAGGCTAAGCTAAGTCATGGTAGAGTAGGCTAAGATAGGGTAGAGTAGGCTATGTTAGGCTAGAATAAGCTAGGCTAGGCTAGAGTAGGGTAGTGTAGGATAGGCTAGACTAGGATATGATAGAATAGAGTAGGCTAAGGTAGGCTAGCGTAGGCTAGAGTAGAGTAGCATAAGCTAAGCTAGGGTAGAGTAGGGTAGGGTAGGAAAGGCTAGAGTAGAGTATGATAGAATAGGATAGGATAGTCTAGGATATGATATGATAGAGTAGGCTAAGGTAGGCTAGGCTACGATAGGAAAGGTTAGGATAGAGTAGTGTATCGTAAGCTAGGTTAGCCTAGAGTAGGCTAGACTAGAATAGGCTAGGCTAGAGTAGGCTAAGGTAGAGTACATTAGACTAGAGTAGGATAGAGTAGTCTACGCTAGGCTATAGTAGGTTAGAGTAAAATAGGGTATGATAGGCTACGCTAGATTAGGCTAGAGTAGTGTTGGCTAGGCTAGGATAGAGTAGGCTAGGATAGGGTAAGATATGATAGAGTAGGTTAGAGTAAAATAGGGTAAGATAGGCTAGGCTAGTGTGGGCTAGAGTAGGCTAGGATAGAGTAAGTTAGGATAGGGTAAGATAGGATAGAGTAGGTTAAGTTAGGCTAGGCTAAGGTAGCATAGAGTAGGCTAGGCTAGGCTAGAGTAGAGTAAGCTAAGCTAGGCTAGGTTAAAGCGGGTTAGACTAGGATAGGCTAAGATATGATAGAGTAGGTTAACTTAGGCTAGGGTAGGGTAGCTTAGAGTAGGCTAGGCTAGGCTAGAGTAGTGTAAGCTAAGCTAGGCTAGGTTAAAGAAGGTTAGACTAGAATAGGCTAGGCTAGAGTAGGCTAATGTAGGCCAAAGTAGGATAGACTAAGCTAGGTTATGCTAGGCTAGGCTAAGGTATCCTAGTAGGGTAGAGTAGAGTAGGCTAAGGTAGGCTAGGATTCAGTAGGTTAGACTAGAATAGGATACGCTACAATAGGATAAGCTAGAATAGCTTAGAATAGTGTAGGATAAAGTAGGGTAGGCTAGGCTAGAGTAGAGTAGGCTATGCTAGGCTAGAGTAGGCTAGTAGGGTAGAGTAGGGTAGGGTAGGTTAGGATAGAGTAGGCTAGGATAAGTAAGATAGGCTAAGATAGGATAGCATAGAGTAGGTTAAGGTAGGCTAGCCTAGGGTAGGCTAAAGTACGATAGGCTAAGATGGAGTAGCCTTGTCAGCTAACGTAGAGTAAGCTAAGCTAGGCGAGGTTAGAGTAGAATAGGCTAAGTTAGGTGAGGCTAGAGTATGTTAGACCCTAATATGATAAGCTAGAGTATACTAAGCTAGGTTAGAGTAGGATAGAGTGGGTTAGGCGAGGCTAGAGTAATTTGGAGTAGAATAGGATAGGCTAGACTCGTCTAGGCTAAAGTAGGTTATGCTAGGCTAGATTAGGCTAGTAGGTTAGAGTAGACTAGGGTAGGATAGGATAAAGCATGTTAGGATAGGCTAGGCTAGGATAAGATAGGCTAAAGTAAGGTGGGCTGGTCTAGAGTAGCCTAGTTTTATAAAGTAGTTTAGGCTAAGCTAGACTAGCCTAGATTAGGTTAATTTGAGCTAGAATAGCATAGAACATGCTAAGGTAGGTTAGGCCACGAGAGGCTAAAGTAGGCTAGGCTAGACTAAAGTATCCTAGTAGTCTACAGTATAGTAGGCTAAGCTATGCTACACAAGAGTAGGTAATACTAGAATAGGCCAGGTTAGTGTAGGTTAGGCTACAGAAGGATAGGTAAAAAAGGATAGGCTAGGCAAGGCTACAAAAGAGTAGGCTAACTTAGGTTAGGTTAGCTTAGGCCAGAGTAGGCTAGGATAGGATAGAGTATGCTCAAGTAGGCTAGGATAAACTAGGATACAATATGTTAGGTTAGGCTAGAGTAAGATAAAGTTAGTTGGGATAGTCCAGAGTAGCCTAGAGTAGGTTGGGCTAGGCTAGGCTAAGTTAGGGGAGAGTAAGCTAGGCTAGAGTAAGAGAGATTTGGCTAGGATAGTATAGGATAAAGTAGTCTAGGCTAGGCTAGACTAAGTTAGGCCAGAGTAGGCTAGGCTACATTATAGTAAGAGGATAGGTTGGAGTAAACTAGGCTACAATAAGCTAGGTTAGATTAGGATAGAGTAGGATAAAGTAGAATAGGATAGGCTAGAGTAGGCTAGGCTAGAGTAGGCTAGGCTAGAGTAGGGTAAAGTAGGCTAGGCAATGGAAGGCAATGCCAGGAAAGGCTAGGAAACAATAGGCTAGCCCATGTTAGGGTAGGCAAGGCTAGAGTAGGATAAAGTAGAGTAGGTGAGGGTAGGCTAGGCTAGGCTAAGCTATACTAGAGTAGGATAAAGTAGGTTAGCGTGAGCTTGATTAGACTAGTAGGCTAGAGTAGAGTAGGCTAAGTTAGGCTAGCCTTGAGTAGTTTAGAATATAGTATACTAGGTTAGAGTATGCTATGCTAGGATAGAGTAGGCTAGAGTAGGCTAGGCTAGGCTATAGTAGGTTAGAGTAGAATAATATAGGCTAGACTAGGCTAGTCTAGAACATGTTAGAGTAGAGTAAGCTAGCTTAGGCTAACTTAGAGTGGGTTACTAGCCTAGGCTAACTTTAGATCTCCCCCAACAAGAAGGTTATCTTCTTGGTCGTCCCCAATCCTATCTTTTAAGGTTTCCCAGCATATTTCCTTGTCCTTATAATGGTTGGGGGAGTATATGTTGTAGATGCTGACTATCCCGCGAGTTTCAACATTCTCCAGTTTAGTGTTTATCCAGTGGTCTATCTTCGTGTGCTGTTGCAGTTTCCATTTCCCTTTTTTCCATATAGTGCTTATTCCTCCTGAAGCTCCAGTAGCTGACATTTCTTATCCTTCATAGATCCTATATTTTTCTGATCACATCAATTTCTTGACTACTTAGCTTTGTCTCTTGAATTAAGAGGATGTAAGGTTTTTCACTTTTTATCGGGTCTTTTAAAAAATTAATTTTGGAGGGGTGACCCAACGCTCTACAATTCCAAGAGACAACTATAATTATTTATTATTTGGGGTTGTAGTAGGACCCCTCCCTTTGTTTTCTTGCTATACTTTTTCTTTATTCTTTGGTCCTTTTTCTAGAAAATTTTCCAATCCCTGTTGTGTTCCCAATGAGACATCTTTGGCTGCTTCTTCATCTCTTATTTCTTTGTTCAATCTCCTTCCAAATTTATTTGTATTCTCAATATTTTGAGGGGTTTCTTTTGTTTGGTTTCTTGTGAGGATTCGGTCCGAATTTAGGAGGAGAGGCTTGTCTGTCTGAGGAGGGGAACCAAGAGGGGTAGGAATGGGAGATGAGAGGAGGGTGTGAATGGGGGCGGAGATGATGATCAAGTCAGATGGGATGAGAGCAGATGAGATGATGTGAAAAGGATTTGTCCCCACAAGGGAGGTTTTTTGAGAGGGGAGGGGAGATCCTAGCGGAGGAGGAGGATGAGAGCCAGAGGCGGGTTTAGATGCAGTCTTTATCATTTTTACTTATTTCCATTTTGAATCTGATGTTTCTTCAATGTTTTTTTCAGGTTCCTCCCTTTTACTACATCTATTGGTGAAATGACTGTATTCCTGACATACCTTACATTTGAAGGGGATTTGTTCGGAGTCCAGCTATTGAATGTGGATCCAGTTGTCCACTGTTGTAGTTCCTAGAGACAGCCTTGAGTTGTGAAAGACCAGTGCCTAGGACATCTTATATATAGCAAGGAGCATAATGTATAATAGAGGAAGTTATCAATAAAAGGATCTCATGATATCTCCTGAAAATAGGGAATGTTAATTTTGAATGGGACCAAGACCCTCAGAAACTGACACAGAGAAGGGAGTACTGCAGAGGCAATGTGAAAAAATCTAATATAAAAGAAACAGACAATTCAGAGACAACTTACTGTAAAGAGGGTCAGTTCATAAATACCTCACAGAAATAAATTATTAGAAGTTCTTTTCTGTGAATGAAAGATTGAGAGGATACTAGTTGTCAATGAGCTGATATCCAAATACACAATATCACCATGTAATGGGATTACCAACTTAAGAATCCATACATGAAAATAGAATTTTAAAAATAAACTCCCAAAGAAACTAATATAGCAGAAGTATGGTTTGAGTGAATAGTGAAACAGTATATCATGCCTAGGCCATATTTAAAGCGCTTGACTACTCCGAGCATGAGTATCAACTAGGATAAATCCATACCAAAAATTAGTGAGCCACTCGCATTCGAAAAACATGATACGAGAAAGATGGATGAAATGAAATGAATTATTAAAGTAACACATACAAGAGAAAGTTACAAACTGTGAAATACCAAATACTAGAATCCTCTTAACAGATGGAACTCCTCCTCACTGAGACCCTACGGGCTCTAAGCCTTCATACAAGAGTTCAAAAAATGTATACAAAAAATCCTTTCACTACATAATTTTTTGATAAAATCTGGAACCCTAAATCATCTGTTCTTCGGGAGTTTTATAGGAGAAAAAGAAAGCTCAAAAAGGGAGTAGGTGATGAAAATTTAATTTGCCTCATTAAGACAAGATGGTGGAAACGCGCACGCCCATACTGCCGGATGACTCTGTAGCACTGTATGTACTTTGCTTCCTGCTTACTGAAATAAATGCACTGGGTAGAAGTCTCTTCAGGAACACAACAAAGAAGTAAAATCACATAGACATTTTGTCTTTTCCTGAAAGAAAATGGTGCTGAAAAGAAAGCTTTAAGGTATTGTTTTCTGCGATTGGTACCCTCTGCCTTCTAAACCTTGAATTACGGTTTAAATTATTCATTGCTAAACATTGAATTCCTAGATCATTCACTAATATTTCTCCGCTGCTCCATTAATATCTCCATCTGTGCAATTTGTGCTTTGAATGACTCGGGAGGGTTTGACAGATTTTAACCCTGCTTCTTTAATGGAAGTCTTGTCGACATACCTTCCCAGGCCTTTCTCCATAATCACAGCCTCTGAAAAAAGGTCCTTTGATGCGCTCTCTATTACAGTAATAGAGACTGTAAGTCATGGCAGTTTTCTGCCGCTGTAACCCTGCAAAACCCGCAAACTCGTTAGGAAAACCAGGCATGGGGATGATGGACGTGGCGGGATCAATGAAAATGGTTGTGCGGACATGGCGAAATGATGGAACAATTCAGGGTGGCGATTAAAAGACAGTGAAACTTTGGAGTATGGACTCGTGGAGGTTTTTAACGTAAACATTGAAATTTGACTAACGAATGAAATGTATAATGGCAGAGGAAAAATACGACAAACACGTGGAACGGTGACGGGGAGGAGGAGACGTGTCGATGGTGGGGAGGCAAGAAATCTAGACCGTCCAATCTTAGGAGGAGTTCGACGGCTGAAGACGTGTTAGAGGGCGACGGATTGGCAGGCCAGGGGTACGGATACCTTGGGTTAAATCCTACGCATCCTCAAGGTGCAATGACCATTGGATGGAGAGCCCCAGATCAGACGGTTGATATGAATATCGCGCTGGGTTAAATTTCGAATGATAACGCACGATGGGGGGGTGGTTTTGAAATGGTGACAGAGCCACGTGTCGTGCGGTGAGTGGAATCGCTCCGAAATTGAAAATACCGCCCGCCCTCCAAAGGCGGTGCGATGGATACCACCAGTTTTTGAAAAGTTCTTTTGGTCATGGGGACCACAAGGGTGGGTGATCTACTGACCATTGATTTACAGATTGATCGGACGGTGGACAGGCAATCGAAGCGGTAATCAATGAAGGTCGTCTGATCTATACAGATTGACGAATAATACTGCACCCGATATCCGCCTGGGATAAGTGCTCTCTATGCTAGCACTTGGTCTAGCACCCAGGTTACATGGAAAAAAAGGTTGAGGGGCTAGGGCTGAAAGGTGATAAACCTTATATATTTTCAAATGTGGGTTTTCGACCCTTTTTAATGCAATTTGGGGCTGGGAAAGAGTAACAATAAGGGGAATGAGCAGTTTTTTAAACCAAACAAGAGTGTGAGTATGGTTGAAAGGGGATTTTGGGATGGTTTAGAAGGATTATGGGGAGGGATTTTGGGTTAAAAAGGGAGGTTATGAAAAAGAGGAAGAGGGGATGAAATGGAGAAATCTGCAGGGGCACAAGGGGCAAATGAAGCCCTCTTGGGGCACACTTTTTCATAATCAATGAGGCTTATTGACCTAAGAATAGTAGAGGGAAATAATTAAAGGGCAGAGGACCTGAAGAGGCTTTCAAGGATGATGTGAATTTAGAGGGAAAGCATTCCTCAAAAGTTTAGAGACAGTTTGACCCCCTGTTTGCTTGTCAAAATTTAATAGGGGGCTAACATGATCAACATTGACTCCACCTGGGGACGGCATGTTCATCCTTGGGTGTGTCGGGAACTTCACAGACCACCTACATCATCAATTTTTACAGACAGGAAAAATAAACCTATTCTACTCCTACCCTTATTACTCCATGAGACCAGATTACACTATTGATCTCAAATTTTCTCTATCTAAACTACATCTTCTACGATGAAAATCTCTAGCAGATTTCTTCTCTACATTCTAAAACAAAAATTGAAAAACAACCAAGCCATGATTAGACTGTCTGGCTTGCTGGACCTTGTAGAAATTAAAACAACTAACTATATGCTCACAGTCTGAGCTTTATTTCAGTCTTCCTACCTACTCTAATCTAACCTGGAAATCTCTGATGTTCTAGGTGATACAATAATGCCAATGCAACTAGCTAAGCAGTAGCAAAAAAGGATAGAAGCATTGACTTCCTGTCAAAGATAACCACAGGCTGTTCTTCTGGTGGTCCTTCAAAACTTAGGTCACCATCAGTGGTGACCACTCTTGATGAATCTGGCCCTTGCGAAGGATCAATGCTGGAGCATTTGGACTGATCAGGGCCTCCATGTACTCTGCCACAGGATCAAAGAACATATGGTGTAAGCTTTCTTCTTTTAGGCCTGCCATGACTGGTAGGCTGTCTACATCCTGGGAAACTTTGATTATTGCATCTTCCACTGCATCTTCAATGTGGCTCTTGAAAGTCCAATCACCTTCTTATTGTATTTCGAAAGGGAGTGGGATCTCTTCTTTTTTAGGAGGAGGGAGACTTTCCAAAAAGGCTTTGGGTTCTCTGAGCTGATAAGATTTTTCTTGTGAGTTCAGAAATTCAACCTCGGCTTCATATCTTTCAACCACCAATTCTAGAAATATTTTCTTAAGCATGGGTTTAGAACTTAAGCTGGGAAGAACAATAGCCCGTGGAAGGTCCTCCACTTCCAGTTTTGCCAAGGCACATGACATTTCATCTCGACACTCTGCTACGAAACCTGGATGCATTTTTGCAATCTTCTCAGAGTCTTACATTGGTGAAGTGGCTTGGTCTTCAGCACGGCTGATGCTATACTGTGACATGATCTCTCAGTGGAGTCTCGTGAAATTAAGATAATCAGCGACCTACTGATCACCAGTGGAGTATTTTAATCATTTAGGAACTGTGGAGTCACCAAGGTGAGGGATCTAAAACTCTCAACTCTTCATGCTCACCTTTCTGAAGAGTGAATTAGGTTTTGTCGAGGCCCAGGGATTTAGATTTTCTCAACTTTATTCCCCAGCAATGGCCCCAAAAAGATGTTGTAGTTCCTAGAGACAGCCTTGAGTTGTGAAAGACCAGTGCCTAGGACATCTTATATTTACCAAGGAGCATAATCTATAACAGAGGAAGATATCAATAAAAGGCTCTCATGCTATCTCCTGAAAAAAGGGAATCTTAATTTTGAATAGGACCAAGACCCTCAGAAACTGACACAGAGAAGGGAGTACTGCAGAGGCAACGTGCAAAACTCTAATATAAAAGAAACAGACAATTCAGAGACAACTTACTGTAAAGAGGGCCAGTTCAGAAATATCTCACAGAAATAAATTATCAGAAGGTGTGTGCTGTGAATGAAAGATTGAGAGGATACTAGTTGTCAATGAGATGATATCCAGATACACAATATCACTATGTAACGGGGTTACCAATTTAAGAATCCATACATGACAATAGCATTTTAAAAATAAACTCCCAAAGAAACTAATATAGCAGAAGTATGGTTTGAGTGAATAGTGAAACAATATATCATGCTTGAGCCATATTTAAAGCGCTTGACTAATCCGAGCATGGGTATCAACTAGGATAAATCCATACCAAAAATCAGTGAGCCACTCGCA
The DNA here is from genome assembly GCA_034641835.2 of Pinus albicaulis. Classification (NCBI taxonomy): domain Eukaryota; kingdom Viridiplantae; phylum Streptophyta; class Pinopsida; order Pinales; family Pinaceae; genus Pinus; species Pinus albicaulis. The sequence goes on from CM076569.1 coordinate 714,867,597, forward strand.
TTCCAGAAACATGATACGAGAAAGATGGATGAAATGAAATGATCTATTAAAGTAACACATATAAGAGAAAGTTAAAAACTGTGAAATACCAAAGACCAGAATCCTCTTAACAGATGGAACTCCTCCTCACTGAGACCCTACGGGCTTTGAGCCTTCATACAAGAGTTCACAAAATTTATACAAAAAATCCTTTCACTGCATAATTTTTTGATAAAATCTGGAACCCTAAATCATGTTTTCTTCGGGAGCTTTATAGGAGAAAAATAAAGCTCGAAAAGGGAGTAGGTGATGAAAATTTAATTTGCCTCACTAAGACAAGATGGCGGAAATGTGCACGCCCATATTGCTGGATGACTCTGTAGCATTGTATGTACTTTGCTGCCTGCTTACTGAAATAAATGCATTGGGTAGAAGACTCTTACGGAACATGGCAAAGAATTAAAATCACATAGACATTCCTTAATTTCCTGAAATAAAATGGTGTTGAAAAGAAAGCTTTAAGGTATTGTTTTCTGCGAATGGTACCCTCTGCCTTCTAAACCATGAATTATGGTTTAAGTTCTTCAATGTTAAACGTTGAATTCCTCGATAATTCACTGATATTTCTCTGCTGCTCCATTAATATCTCCACCTATGCAATCTATGCTTCGAATGACTCGAGACGGTTTGACAAATTTTCACCCTACTTCTTTAATCGAAGTCTTGTCGACATACCTTCCTAGGCCTTTCTCTATAATCACAGCCTCTGAAAAAAGCTCCTTTGATGCGCTCTCTGTTACAGTAATAGAGACTATAAGTCATGGCAATTTTCTGCCGCTGTAACCCTACAAAACCCGCAAACTCGTTAGGAAAACCATGCATGGGGATGATGGACGTGGTAGGATCAATGAAAATGGTTGTGCGACATGGCGAAATGATGGAACAATGCAGGCTGGCGATTAAAACATAGTGAAATGATGGAGGATGGACTGGTGGAGGTTTTTAACGTAAACATTGAAATTTGACTAACGAATGAAATGTATAATGGCGGAGGAAAAATACGACAAACACGTGGAACGGTGACGGGGCGGAGGACACGTGTCGATGGTGGGGAGGCAAGAAATCTGGACCGTACGATCTCAGGAGGAGATCGATGGCTGAAGACACGTCGGAGGGCAATGGATTAGCGAGCCAGGGGTACGGATACCTTGGGTTAAATCTCATGCATCTTCAGGGTGCGATGACCGTTGGACAGAGAACCCCAGATCAGACGATTGATATGAATATCCCGCTGGGTCAAATTTTGAACGATAACGCGCGATGGGGGGGGCGGTTTTGAAATAGTTATGGAGCCACATGTCATTCAATGAGTGGAATCACTCCGAAATGGAAAATACCGCCCGCCCTCCAAAGGCAGTGCGATGGATACCACCGGTTTTTGAACAGTTCTTTTGGGCACAGTGACCACAAGGGCGGGTGAGCTGCTGACCGTTGATTTACAGATTGATCAGACGGTGGACAGGCGATCAGAGCGGTACAAGGGTTGGGCCACGGGCGCGACACTGATCAATGAAGGCCATCCGATCTGTACAGATCGACGGATAATATTGTGCCTGATATCCGCCTAGGATAAGCACTCTCCAGGTTAGCGCTTGGTCTAGCGCCTAGGTTACGTGGAGAAAAAGGTTGAGCGGCTAGGGCCGAAAGGTTTTAAACCTTATATATTTTCAAATGTGGGTTTTCGGCCCTTTTTAATGCAATTTGGGGCTGGGAAAGAGTAGCAATAAGGGGAATGAGGGGATTTTTAAACCAAACAAGGGTGTGAGTATGGTTTAAAGGGGATTTTGGGATGGTTTAGAAGGATTAGGGGGAGGGATTTTGGGGTAAAAAGGGATGTTATGAAAAAGAGGAAGAGGGGATGAAATGGAGAAATTTGCAGGGGCACAAGGGGCAAATGAAGGCCTCTTGGGGCATAATTTTTCACAATCAAAGAGGCTTATTGACTTAAGAACAGCGGAGGGAAATAATTAAAGGGCAGAGGACCTGAAGAGGCTTTCAAGGATGATGTGAATTCAAAGGGAAAGCATTCCTCAAAATTTTAGAGACAGTTTGACCCCCTGTTTGCTTGTCAAAATTTAATAGGGGCTAACATGATCAACATCCACCTTGATTTTGACCGCTTCAGGGAGGCCCTTTCCTAGATCCACCTCAATAGAGATTCATTTTCATGCTTGCATGTTGTCTTTGGGTTCACTTCTATCGATGTATTTGCCCACTCCATTTCCTATTGCACGAACTGAATCATCACTCCACCAGTGTAGAGGGAGGTGTGGCAATCTTACCCATACTAGTACTGCACTGGGAACATCTAGTTCTGGATCAAAATCTAGAGTCCATCGGTTAAGGTACAAACCCCTTGTGTCCATGAAGTAAGGCTCGCTTCGGAATATAATATCTCAATCACGTTTAGTCTCAAAATGAAACGTATAACATCCCCGGCCACAAAATATTATGGATATTTTCCCTTGTATAAATTGGATCAAGTTCCTCTCAACCCATTTCTGCACTGTTTTGGGTGAGGGCCATAATCCTATAAATTGACCAACTAGTCCTTTTTCAGCAAGAGAGATTTCAACTTTCCTTGGCACCGATGGAGGTAGGGAGGTTTCTGGAATGGATTTCAGCTTTTTAACAAACTTTTTGGTGGCTGGTCTAGTTCGTTGGGTTCCCAAAGAGCTTATGAGAGAGGAAAAAACAACCGAATCTTCGTCTGGTTGCTGGTTGTTCGATGTTGCAACTGTGAAAGCACGACATCGGCTAGGTCACGAATGCACAACAGGCAGCCTTACCAACCAAAATATGTTCAATTCGACATATAATTAAAAATATATTAATAATAATAGTAAATACAAGTTTAATGTGAGCTAATAAAATGTCTCAATGCATGTGTTATGTAATCCCTATAACATTTAAAAATACGATTTAAATAATAATAAAATACACATTATTTTTTTGCACTCTAAAATAAGTTTGAACTTAAAGAAATTTGATCCTTCTCTGCTCATGTTACATCCATGCTTAATATGGATCCATGTTTGTGGATTCTAACTGCTCATATATACCACAGCCTTACTTTAGATGTGTAATACATTTATGACACCAAGATTGTTATTTGGCATCAGATTTGTTTAATTTGAAAATAGAGTCTCCTTACCTTAAATTATTAATCAAAAAATAGTTACTTCTCTCATTGATATTTATTTAGTTGAGATTTATTTGACATCACTTATTTGATTTGAAAATAAAGTTCCTTACCTTAAATTATTAATCATGTAGTAACTACTTCTTCTTTTTTATGTTTATTTAGATGGTATTTTCATTGATCCATAATCATTTTTACCCTATCATCCACTTTTTCAACCTTTCCCTAAAACAATTTCAACCTTATATCTTGTGGGATGAAATCCTAATGGAGTGGAGCCAATAAGTGAGTTTTTCAATTAAATTCAATAAAGAATTATCACCAACATATTGGAGAATATGTCTTTCGTTTTTAGTAGAATCATTAAGTGATCTATGTTGTTTTAAAAAATTGTCATCAACATTGTGTTAAGACGACTTGGGTAATTTTTCAAAATTAAGAAAAATAATTAGCCAATCAAAGTTAATATAAATGAAAACAAAAAGTAAATCAAAATTAAATGTTTTTTTTGAAATACAATGAACACAAAAACATAAACATAAATACAAATTAAAAAAAAATGTCCGCTTGAACTTTTTTGTTTTTTTAAGATGTAGACACAAAAAACATAAATCCAAAAAAAAAAGAAGGAGCAACATGTTAACTTTTTTTTGCTGCCTTTTTAAAAAAAATGAACTAAACCAATTTCAAGATTTCAAAAACGGTTATTCAATATATCCATTTTAAAATTTTATATATATATATATATATATATATATATAGATGTTTTTCAATTAAAAAAGTTAAAAGAAAAATTACATATATAGATATTGTTGCAAAATTTCTTTGATACAAAAATAGAAATATTTTATTAATATCTAAACATGTATATCCATAAAATGAGCTAATTCACTATTTCAAAAACAAGTAATACAAAATAGTTAGCTATAACTTACAAACTATACTTGAAAAGTAATTTCCTAGTTTTTCACTCATTTGTAGCAGAAGTTGGAGAAATGTCTATGAAACAATTATTCAAAAAAATAGGTCGATATATCCATTAAATAAAAAATAAGAGATATGTATGTGAAACGATTATTAAAAAAATAGGCCGGTATATCCGTTAAACAAACTTATGCTAACCAGTGTGACAATTCCATTTCTAATGTCTTAAAATTTTGGGTCTGGTTGGTTCGATTCCGCCCAGGTCATATGAAAATTATTCTAACTTTAAAAAAGTAATGTCAAATGAAAGATCATAAAATAAAACACTAATAATGTGAAATGAAAGATCATAAAATAATAGTTTATGCATGGGACAAGACAACAACATTAATATTAGTTGTGAATAGAAATAGGATAAAAAAAATCATATATTTTATTCATCTATAATCCGATTATGATCTAGCATGGGAAAAAACTATTCTATGCATAGCTCAATTGAGTGAATATTTTCTCATGATTATACAAATATTAAACTTAAAATTAAATGTTGATAATAAAAGAGAATATGCACAATTTACAAACTAACATATTTAATTGACAAATCAGATTCTATTACTAGTGATTCAAACTTCTTATGATTATTTAGATAGTAATGTCACTTAAATCTCTTTAGATCTAACACGTTTTAGATCTAACTCTCTTATCATAAGTTAGACAATCATGTCACCTAACGTCTACACCTTCTCAAGATAAAAATACAAACTTTCTTTATGAATTTATAATACGTAAATAAATATCTAGAATAGTTAATAAGTAACATTATATTTTGTCTATAATATTTTATATTATATAAAATAACAAATCATATAACAACATTAAAAAAATGAATGAGATACCCTTCATCATATTTTTTTTTCTTGAGGATCATTTTCTATATCATTAAAGTCATTAAATATTACTTGTGTACTCATTTTTCTACACTTCAAAATATCAAGCGTGTTTTTCATGGATTTTTTTTCTATCACCACTCATATTAGACACATGGTGGATTTATTTTTCCAGCCTTGAATAATATTCTCTTCCTTGTTATTTACTTGAATTTCCTTATAAATTGAAGTGTTTCTTCCATGGACTCACCTTCATATTAATATTTAGGATTAAGAACCATTTCAAAAACTCTTACATCCCTATATGAAAAATTGCATGGAATTTTTATTATTATTATAAAACTTAAGAAAATCATTTCATCTAAAATATTTCTCATACCTGATCAATTTTAAAAGATACTCATTGAATGATTGATGGGATAGGCTCATTCTAAAGCCCACTGTGAAGGCTATGTGTAAGTATGTTTGTCTCTTTTAAAATAAAATATTCTATGAATATAAAAATAATATGTGCTATATTAGAAAAGAAAAAGAAAATATGATATGCATATTTAATTAGTTGTCCATATGATCTAATATAATTTCATAAAATATATATGAGTAAGATGTTTAAACTTTATACTTTTCAAAAATATATCAACTTCATATATATTTCTATATATAAACATGCTAAAATAAAATACTTTAATGTTGTATAGAATTAAATATCAAATGTGAGTTTTGAGTAAAATATTTTAAAATAAATCAATATTGACATATAATTAAAAATATATTAATAATAATAGTAAATACAAGTTTAATGTGAGCTATTAAAATGGTTCAATGCACGTGTTATGTAATCTCTATAACATTTAAAAATAAGATTTAAATATTAATACGATTTAAATAATAATAAAATACACATTATTTTTTTGCATTCTAAAAATTTGATCTTTCTCTGCTCATATTATAATAATTACTTTTTTCACTGATATTTATTTGACATCACATTTGTTTGATTTGAAAATAGAGTTCCCTTACTTTAAATTATTAATCATGTAGTAATTACTTCTTTTATTGATGTTTATTTAGTTGAGATTGTCTATAATAAATAAAAAAATGATTTACGTGAATCCATAATCATGTTTACCCTATTATCCACTTTATCAACCTTTCCTAAAACAGTTTCAACTTTATATCTTGTGGGATGAAATCCTAATGGGTGGAGCCAATAAGTGAGTTTTTCAATTCAATTCAATAAGAAATTATCACTAACATATTAGGGGGAATTGGTCTTTGCCTTTTAGTTGAATCATTAAGTGATCTATGTTTTAAAGAATTGTCAGCTACATTGTGTTAAACAACTTGGATTATTTTTCAAAATTAAAAAAAAAAATGGTCAATCAAAGTAAATATAAATTGAAAACAAAAAACATAAATAAAATTTAAATGTTATTTTGAAATACAATGAACACAAAAACATAAATTAAAATTAAAAAAAAAAAGCATGGAAACTTTTTTTGCTTTTTTATTTTTAGAATGTGAACACAAAAAGCATAAATCAAAATTTAAAGAAAAGAAAATCATGTTAATTTTTTTCTGCCTGCGTTTTTGAAGAAGGTGCACTAAAACTTATTTTTTTGGTTGTGTTTTAAAAGAAAGTTGACTAAAACTTTTTTTTGGCTGCTTTTTAAAGAAGGTGGACTAAACCAATTATATATATATATAGAGAGGTAGAGATACTAAACCTATTTTATATATATATATATATATATATATATATATATATATATATATATATATATATAAAAGATGTAAAGGTGGACTGATGCAATTTTATTTAAAATTATATATATAGAATGTTTGATTAAAGACATTAAAAGAAATGTTTATATATATAGATATATTTATTTATTTACTGTTGCAGAAATTCTCTATACAAAAATAGAAATATTTTATTAATATCTAAACCTGTATATCCATAAAATGAGCTATTTCAAAAACAAGTAATACAAAATAGTTAATTATAATTTACAAACTATAGTTAAAAATTAATTTCTTAATTTTTCACTCATTTATAGCAGAAATAAGAAATCTGTTTGTGAAACGGTTATTCAAGAAAATAGGTCGATATATCCGTTAAAGAAACTTATGCTAATCAGTCTCACAATTAAAATGTATTAAAATTTTGGGTTACTTTGATTCAATTCTGCCCAAGTCATATGAAAATTATTCTAACTTCTAAAAAAATAATGTCAAATAAGAGATCATAAAATAAAACACTCCAATGAAATATCATAAAATAAAACACTCTGATTAAAACAAAGTGAAAAACAAAAAGCATGAATCTAAATTAAAGTAGAAAAAGCATGCGACCGTTTTATGCCTGCTATTTTTAGGACGGTGAGGTGAACCAATTTTAAATTCTCCCTCATTTGTGGAAGAGACGAGACACGGGATTTGTCTCTGATTCAAATAAAAAAGGCCAATATATCCGTTGAAAAAATCCTACATATATCTTTAGAAGGTTGCAGAAATTTCCCACTTCGTCATGTACCTCTGGTCTCGTCCGATATTTCCATGTGTGCTCTGATATGTCTGTGGTTGGGCGTCTGTGTATGTGTGATGAGGTGTCAGATTCATGCAAAGTCGATCATGTCGTTTGTGACACGCGATGGGAGGAGGTGCAAAACAATCAAACGAAAGGACTACTCGTACCTAACACTCACTGCTAGGTACGATTCAGTTTTCGTTTCGTTTCGTTGCATAAATGCCCTAACCTTTTTATTTTCTTATTTTGACATTCTGTTCTTTTGGCCGTCTATGCAGCTAGCTTTCCCAAATGCTCTACTCCAGGTAGATTCGTGAATTACTTTCTTTGCTAGTTTTTTTTGTTTCTTTTGTAATTTTAGTTCCAGGTCTCACATGATAATTATAAAAGGAAAATTTGCATGGATAATTTAAAAATGATTAAATAAAGAAAGCTTAGTTAGAATTGTCCTTGTCATTTTAATTGCAGTTCTGAGAAATATTTTCTTTGCTACTTCTTTGCTGCTTCTTTATTGGTTAAATAAAAAAGACATAGTTAGATTTTTCTTTATCTGGTTGCTTTTCCATACATTTTAGTACCTTAGGGCAAGAAATCCACGAGACATTTCTTTATTTGTTTATTTATTTGTGTGCTGCACACATTTCTGGCAATTGCGTGCAGCACATAGAGAAGCCTAATTCCACCCTAATGAAGTCACTATTTTCTACCCTAATGGTTGCCTACGAGACATCGCTGGGCAGTTTGGTTAGGAATTACTTAATTCCATTTTCAGGTGTAATTACTCTCCTCTTCGCTTTCTTGGGGAGTAAACGAGAAACCCTCATCACCTGTTCATCCAATCTCTATTCAGATTATTCCAGATGGTTCAATGCGTTCAACTTTAGTTTCTCCTCTGTTGTAGTTTCCGCGGAATTACTTCATAGTTTAGTTTTAGTTTGGTGTCACTTATAAAATTATTTGGTGTAATCTACGGCTCCAAAATAGACATTTCATTGCTGGCCTTCTCCCAATTAAATCTAATTTTTGGAACGATGTGATTTTATATTAAATGGCAATATCCAAATATTTTGAATTAAGATATGTTACATTATATGATATATAAATTTATATGTTAAATTTGTGTTTCAACACATATATAATTTATTTTATATCTTTAAATTATTTTTATTATTTTTAACTTTTTAAAAATGTTATATATTTTAGTTTTAAAAGTGATAATTGACTAAATCACCTCAGTTCAATACCCTATCAGTTTCTTCCAATAAGCCAGAGAAATCTCATAAACACGAATAATATTTTTACTTCTTTTATTTTGAAATTCCACATACGATATCGTTGGGCAATTTAAGTAACAATTACTTACAGAGGTTGTTGTTTGCCGGGACTTGAGGTAGCTGCATCATGTCCTTGCATGCAGCAGAAATAACTCTCATCCACCTATTTTGTTTTTCTGTTGATGATCAATGAATTAATCTTTCGGTTTTCCAATAGTGTACTGTGGTGTACGGTCCTTGTAATTATTTCTCTATACTTTTGATTTATTTAAATTAAATGCAATGCATTTGGTGTGAGTTATAAACAATAGTTAGTCTAATCTGTGGCCTCAAAATCCATTTTTCGCGGCTATCCCTCCCTTATAACTAAATCTAGTCTCTTGAACGAACGTTGTGGTTTTGTATTAAATGGCTTTATTAAAAGATCTCCAATTGTGCTTTTACCTATTTTGAATATATTTTTTATTAAAATCACAATGTTTTTACATTTAAATATATATTATAAAATTAAATTCTATGTAAATGTTTTTAATATTCACTTTGAATAATTGTTTTCTTAATTGTCTCGATTATATATATATATATATATTCTTATAAATTTATTAGGCTAGATTAGCTTAGAATAGAGTAGGCAAAGGTAGGCTAGGCTAGGGTAGGCTAAAGTAGGCTAGGCTAGACTAGAGTAGTCTAGTAGGCTAGAGTAGAGTAAGCTAAGCTAGGCTAGGCTAGAGTAGGCTAGAGTAAGAGTAGAATATGATAGGCTAGAGTAGAGTAGGCTAGGCTAGGGTAAGTTAGAGTAGGTTAGTAGGCTAGGGTAGAGTAGGCTAGTAGGCTAGGGTAGAGTAGGCTAAGCAATGCTAGCCTAGGTTAGGCTAAAGTAGACTCGGTTTAGCTAGGCTAGAGTAAGCTAGTGGGCTAGAGTAGGCTAAGCTAAGTTATGGTAGAGTAGGCTAAGCTAGGGTAGAGTAGGCTATGTTAGGGTAGAATAAGCTAGGCTAGGCTAGGCTAGAGTAGGGTAGTGTAGGATAGGCTACACTAGGATATGATAGAATAGAGTAGGCTAAGGTAGGCTAGCCTAGGCTAGAGTAGCGTAGTAGGCTAGAGTAGAGTAGGATAAGCTAAGCTAGGGTAGAGTAGGGTAGGGTAGGAAAGGCTAGAGTAGAGTACGATAGAATAGGACAGGATAGTCTAGGATAGGATATGATAGAGTAAGCTAACGCAGGCTAGGCTACGATAGGAAAGGTTAGGATAGAGTAGAGTATCGTAAGCTAGGTTAGCCTAGAGTAGGCTAGACTAGAATAGGCTAGGCTAGAGTAGGCTAAGGTAGAGTACGTTAGACTATAGTAGGATAAAGTAGTCTATGCTAGGCTATAGTAGGTTAGAGTAAAATAGGGTATGATAGGCTATGCTAGATTAGGCTAGAGTAGTGTTGGCTAGGCTAGGATAGGGTAAGATAGGATAGGATAGGGTAAGATAGGATAGAGTAAGATAGGATACGGTAAGATAGGATAGAGTAGGTTAGAGTAGGCTAGGCTAGCCTAGGATATAGTAAGTTAGGATAGGGTAAGATACGATAGAGTAGGTTAAGTTAGGCTAGGCTAAGGTAGTGTAGAGTAGGCTAGGCTAAGCTAGAGTAGAGTAAGCTAAGCTAGGCTAGGTTAAAGCGGGTTAGACTAGGATAAAGTAGGCTAGGATAGGGTAAGATAGGATAGAGTAGGTTAACTTAGGCTAGGCTAGGGTAGCGCAGAGTAGGCTAGGCTAGGCTAGAGTAGTGTAAGCTAAGCTAGGCTAGGTTAAAGCAGGTTCGACTAGAATAGGCTAGGCTAGAGTAGGCTAATGTAGGCCAAAGTAGGATAGACTAAGCTAGGTTATGCTAGGCTAGGCTAAGGTATCCTAGTAGGGTAGAGTAGAGTAGGCTAAGGTAGGCTAGGATACAGTAGGTTAGACTAGAATAGGATAGGCTACAATAGGATAAGCTAGAATAGCTTAGACTAGTGTAGGATTAAGTAGGGTAGGCTAGGCTAGAGTAGGTTAGAGTAGAATATGATATGATAGGATATAAATGGCTAGGATAGAGTAGGCTAGAGTAGAGTAGGCTAAGCTAGGCTAGAGTAGGCTAGTAGGGAAGATTAGGGTAGGGTAGGTTAGGATAGAGTAGGCTAGGATAATTAAGCTAGGCTAAGATAGGATAGAATAGAGTAGGTTAAGGTAGGCTAGCCTAGGGTAGGGTAAAGTATGATAGGATAGGATGGAGTAGCCTTGTCGGCTAGCGTAGAGTAAGCTAAGCTAGGCGAGGTTAGAGTAGAATAGGCTAAGTTAGGCGAGGCTAGAGTAGGTTAGACTGTAATACGGTAAGCTAGAGTATGCTAAGCTAGGTTAGAGTAGGATAGAGTGGGTTAGGCGAGGCTAGAGTAATTTGGAGTAGAATAGGATAGGCTAGAATCGTCTAGGCTAAAGTAGGTTATGCTAGGCTAGATTAGGCTAGTAGGTTAGAGTAGACTAGGGTAGGATAGGATAAAGCATGCTAGGATAGGCTAGGCTAGGATAAGATAGGCTAAAGTAAGGTGGGCTAGTCTAGAGTAGCCTAGTATTATAAAGTAGTGTAGGATAAGCTAGACTAGCCTAGATTAGGTTAATTTGAGCTAGAATAGGATAGAACATGCTAAGGTAGGTTAGGCCACGCGATGCTAAAGTAGGCTAGGCTAGACTAAAGTATCCTAGTAATCTAGAGTATAGTAGGCTAAGCTATGCTACACAAGAGTAGGTAATACTAGAATAGGCCAGGTTAGTGTAGGCTAGGCTACAGAAGGATAGGTAAAAAAGGATAGGCTAGGCAAGGCTACGCAAGAGTAGGCTAACTTAGGTTAGGTTAGGTTAGGCCATAGTAGGCTAGGATAGGATAGAGTATGCTCGAGTAGGCTAGGATAAACTAGGATACAATATGTTAGGTTAGGATAGAGTAAGATAGAGTTGGTTGGGATAGTCCAGAGTAGCCTAGAGTATGCTGGGCTAGGCTAGGCTAATTTAGGGGAGAGTAAGCTAGGCTATATTATAGTAGACTAGGCTAGAGTAAGAGAGATTTGGCTAGGATAGTATAGGATAAAGAAGTCTAGGCTAGGCTAGGCTAAGTTAGGCCAGAGTAGGCTAGGCTACATTATAGTAGGAGGATAGGTTGGAATAAATTAGGCTACAGTAAGCTAGCTTAGATTAGGATAGAGTAGGATAAAGTAGAATAGGATAGGCTAGAGTAGGCTAGGCTAGAGTAGGGTAAAGTAGGCTAGGCAAGGACAAGGTAATGCCAGGAAAGGCTAGGAAACAGTAGGCTAGCCCATGTTAGGGTAGGCAAGGCTAGAGTAGGATAAAGTAGTGTAGGTGAGGGTAGGCTAGGCTAGGCTAAGCTATACTAGAGTATGATAAAGTAGGTTAGCGTGAGCTTGATTAGACTAGTAGGCTAGAGTAGAGTAGGCTAAGTTAGGCTAGCCTAGAGTAGTTTAGACTATAGTATACTAGGTTAGAGTATGCTATGCTAGGATAGAGTAGACTAGAGTAGGCTAGGCTAGGCTATAGTAGGTTAGAGTAGAATAATATAGGCTAGACAAGGCTAGGCTAGAACATGTTAGAGTAGAGTAAGCTAGCTTAGGCCAACTTAGAGTGGGTTAGTAGGCTAGGCTAACTTTAGATCTCCCCCAACAAGAAGGTTATCTTCTTGGTCATCCCCAATGCTGTAGATGTTGACTATCTTGTGAGTTTCAACATTCTCCAGTTTAGTGTTTGTCCAGTGGTCTATCTTCGTGTGTTGTTGCAGTTTCCATTTCCCTTTTTTCCATATAGTGCTTATTCCTCCTGAAGCTCCAGTAGCTGATATTGCTTATCCTTCATAGAACCTAAATTTTTCTGATCACATCAATTTCTTGACCACTTAGCTTTGTCTCTTGAATTAAGAGGATGTCATGTTTTTCACTTTTTATCAGGTCTTTTAAAAAGTTAATTTTGGAGGGGTGACCCAACCCTCTACAGTTCAAGAGACAACTATCATTATTTATTATTTCGGTTTGTTGTAGGACCCCTCCCTTTGTTTGCTTGTTGTACTTTTTCTTTATTATTTGGTCCTTTTTCTAGAAAATTCTCCAATCCCTGTTGTGTTCCCAATGAGATATCTTTGGCTACTTCTTCATCTCTTATTCCTTTGTTCAATCTCCTTCCAAATTTTTTTGTATTCTCCGTATTTTGAGGGGTTTCTTTTGTTTTGTTTCTTGTGAGGATTTGGTCCGAATTTAGGAGGAGAGGCTTGTCTGGCTGAGGAGGGGAACCAAGAGGGGTAGGAATGGGAGATGAGAGGAGGGTGTGAATGGCGGAGGAGGTGATGATCAAGTCAGATGGGATGAGAACAGATGAGAGGATGTCAAAAGGATTTGTCCCCATGAGGGAGGTTGGTTGAGAGGGGAGGGGAGATCCTAGCGGAGGAGGAGGATGAGAGCCAGAGGCGGGTTTAGATGTAGTATTTTTCATTTTTACTTATTTCCATTTTGAATCTGATGTTTCTTCAATGTTTTTTTCAGGTTCCTCTCTTTTACTACATCTATTGGCGAAATGACAGTATTCTTGACATACCTTACATTTGAAGGGGATTTGTTCATAGTCTAGCTATTGAATGTGGATTCAGTTGTCCACTGTTGTAGTTCCTAGAGACAGCCTTGAGTTGTGAAAGACCAGTGCCTAGGACATCTTATATATAGCAAGGAGAATAATGTATAACAGAGGAAGTTATCAATAAAAGGCTCTCATGCTATCTCCTAAAAATAGGGAATGTTAATTTTGAATGGGACCAAGACCCTCAGAAACTGACACAGAGAAAGGAGTACTACAGAGGCAATGTGAAAAACTCTAATATAAAAGTAACAGACAATTCAGAGACAACTTACTGTAAAGAGGGTCAGTTTAGAAATACCTCACAGAAATAAATTATCAGAAGCCGTTTGCTGTGAATGAAAGATTGAGAGGATACTAGTTGTCAATGAGTTGATATCCAGATACACAATATCACCATGTAATGGGCTTACCAATTTAAGAATCCATACATGACAATAGCATTTTATAAATAACCTCCCAAAGAAACTAATATAACAGAAGTATGGTTTGAGTGAATAGTGAAACTTAATATACCAAAATCAGTGAGCCACTCGCATTCCAGAAACATGATACGAGAAAAATGGATGAAATGAAATGATCTATTAAAGTAACACATATAGGTGAAAGTTACAAAATGTGAAATACCAAAGACTAGAATCCTCTTAACAGATGGAACTCCTCCTCACTGAGACCCTACGGGCTCTGAGCCTTCAAACAAGAGTTCACAAAATGTATACAAAAAATCCTTTCACTGCATAATTTTCTGATAAAATCTGGAACCCTAAATCATCTGTTCTTCGGGAGCCTTATAGGTGAAAAAGAAAGCTCGAAAAGGGAGTAGGTGATGAAAATTTAATTTTCCTCATTAAGACAAGATGGCGGAAACGTGCACGCCCATATTGTTGGATGACTCTGTAGCGTTGTATGTACTCTGCTGCCTGCTTACTGAAATAAATGCACTGGGTAGAAGTCTCTTCAGGAACACGGCAAAGAAGTAAAATCACATAGACATTCCGTCCTTTCCTGAAAGAAAATGGTGCTGGAAAGAAAGATTTAAGGTATTGTTTTCTGCGAATGGTACCCTCTGCCTTCTAAACCCTAAATTACGGTTTAAGTTCTTCAATGCTGAACATTGAATTCCTCAATCATTCACTGATATTTCCCCTCTGCTCCATTAATATCTCCATCTGCGCAATCTGTGCTTTGAATGATTCGGGAGGGTTTGACAGATTTTAACCCTGCTTCTTTAATGGAAGTCTTGTTGGCATACCTTCCCAAGCCTTTCTCCATAATCACAGCCTTTGAAAAATGGTCCTTTGATGTGCTCTCTATTACAGTAATAGAGATTGTAAGTCATGGTAGTTTTCCACCACTGTAACCCTACAAAACCAGCAAACTCGTTAGGAAAACCAGGCATGGGGATGATGGACGTGGCAGGATCATTGAAAATGGTTGTGTAGACATGGCGAAATGATGGAAAAATGCAGGGTGGCCATTAAAACACAGTGAAACGATGGAGGATGGAGTGGTGGAGGTTTTTAACGTAAACATTGAAATTTGAATAATGATTGAAATGTGTAATGGCAGAGGAAAAATACGACAAACACGTGGAACGGTGACGGGGCAGAGGACACATGTCGATGGTGGGGAGGCAAGCAATATGGACCATCCGATCTCAGGAGGAGATCGACGGCTGAAGACGCGTCGGAGGGCGACGGATTGGCGGGCCAGGGGTACAGATACCTCGGGTTAAATCTTGCGCATCTTCAAGGTACGATGACCGCTGGATGGAGAGCCCCAGATTGGACGGTTGATATGAATATCGCGCTGGGTCAAATTTTGAACGATAATGCACGATGGGGGGGCAGTTTTGAAATAGTGATGGAGCCACGTGTCATGCGATGAGTGGAATCGCTCCGAAATGGAAATAACCGCCCGCCCTCCAAAGGCAGTGCGATGGATACCACTAGTTTTTGAAAAGTGCTTTTGGGCGTGGGGACCATAAGGGTGGGTGAGCTGCTGACCATTGATTTATAGATTGATCAGACGGTGGACAGGTGATCGGAGCGGTAAATGGGTTGGGCCACGGGTGCGACGCTGATCAATGAAGGTCGTCCGATCTATACAGATCGACGGATAATACTGCACCCGATATCCGCCTGGGATAAGCGCTCTCCAGGCTAGCGCTTGGTCTAGCACCTAGGTTATGTGGAGCAAAAGGTTGAGGGGCTAGGGCCGAAAGGTGCTAAACCTTCGGCCCTTTTTAATGCAATTTGGGGCTGGGAAAGAGTAACGATAAGGGGAATGAGGGGTTTTTTAAACAAAACAAGGGTGTGAGTATGGTTTAGAGGGGATTTTTGGATGGTTTAGAAGGATTAGGGGGAGGGATTTTCGGGTAAAAAGGGAGGTTATGAAAAAGAATAAGAGGGGATGAAATGGAGAAATATGCAAGGGCACAAGGGAAAAATGAAGGCCTCTTGGGGCCCAATTTTTCACAATCAATGAGGCTTATTGACCTAAGAACAATAGAGGGAAATAATTAAAGGGCAGAGGACCGAAGAGGCTTTCAACGATGATGTGAATTCAGAGGAAAAGCATTCCTCGAAAGTTTAGAGACATTTTGACCCCCTGTTTGCTTGTCAAAATTTAATAGGGGGCTAACATGATCAACATTCGCTCCACCTGGGGATGGAACGTTCATCCTTGGGTGTGTCAAAAACTTCATAGACCAAATACATCATCAATTTTTACAGAAAGGAAAAATAAACCTATTCTACTCCTACCCTTATTACTCCATGAGACCAGATTACACTGTTTGTCTCACATTTTCTCTACCTAAACTACATCTGCTAGGATTAAACTGTCTAGCAAATTTCTTCTCTACATTCTAAAACATAAATTGAAAAACAGCCAAGCCATGATTAGACTGTCTGGCTGGCTGGACCTTGCAGAAACTAAAACAACTAACTACATGCTCACAGGCTAAGATTTATTTCAGTCTTCCTACCTACTCTAATCTAACCTGAAAATATTTGATGTTCTAGGTGATACAATAATGTCAATGCAACCAGTTAACCAGTAGCAAAAAAGGATAGGAGAACTGACTTCCTGTCAAAGATAACCACAGGGTGTTCTTTTGGTGGTCCTTCAAAACTGAGGTCACCATCGATGGTGACCACTCTTGATGAATCTGGCCCTTGCGAACGATCAATGCTGGAGCATTTGGACTAATCAGGGCCTCCATGTACTCTGCCACAGGATCGAAGAACATATGGTGTAAGCTTTCTTCTTTTAGGCCTGCCATGACTGGTAGGCTGTCTACATCATGGGAAACTTTGATTATTGCATCTTCCACTGCATCTTCAATGTGGCTCTTGAAAGTCCAATCACCTTCTTCTTGTATTTCGAAAGGCAGTGGGATCTCTTCTTTTTTAGGAGGAGGGACACTTTCCAAAAAGGATTTGGGGTCTCTGAACTAATATGATTTTTCTTGTGAGTTCAGAAATTCAACCTCGCCTTCCTATCTTTCAACCACCAATTCTAGAAATATTTTGTTGAGCACGGGTTTAGAACTTAAGTTGGGAAGAAGAATAGCTCGTGGAAGGTCCTCCACTTCCAGTTTTTCCAAGGCACATGAAATTTCATCTCGACACTCTGCTACGAAACCTGAATGCATTTTTGCAAACTCCTTAGAGTCTTACTTTGATGAAGTGGCTTGGTCTTCAACACGGCTGATGTTGTACTGGGACACGATCTCCCAGTGGAGTCTCGTGAAATCAATATAATCAGCGGCCTACTAATCACCAGTGAATTATTTTAATCATTTAGGAACTGTGGAGTCACCGAGGTGAGGGATCTACAACTCTCAACTCTTCATGCTCACCTTTGTGAAGAGTGAATTAGATTTTTTCGAGGCCCAGGGATTTAGATTTTCTCAACTTTGTTCCCCGGAAACGGCGCCAAAAAGATTTTGTAGTTCCTAGAGACAACCTTGAGTTGTGAAAGACTAGTGCCTAGGACATCTTATATATAGCAAGGAGCATAATGTATAACAGAGGAAGATATCGATAAAAGGCTCTCATGCTATCTCCTGAAAACAGGGAATGTTAATTTTGAATGGGACCAAGACCCTCAGAAACTGACACAGAGAAGGGAGTACTGCAGAGGCAATGTGCAAAACTCTAATATAAAAGAAACAAACAATTCAGAGACAGCTTATTGTAAAGAGGGCTAGTTCAGAAATACCTCACAGAAATAAATTATCAGAAGGTGTTTGCTGTGAATGAAAGATTGAGAGGATACTAGTTGTCAATGAGCTGATATCCAGATGCACAATATCACCATGTAATGGGCTTACCAATTTAAGAATCCATACATGACAATAGCGTTTTAAAAATATCCTCCCAAAGAAACTAATATAGCAGAAGTATGGTTTGAGTGAATAGTGAAACAATATATCATGCCTGAGCCATATTTAAAGCGCTTGACTAATCTGAGCATGGGTATCAACTAGGATAAATACATACCAAAAATCAGTGAGCCACTTGCATTCCAGAAACATGATACGAGAAAGATGGATGAAATGAAATGATCTATTAAAGTAACACATATAAGAGAAAGTTACAAACTGTGAAATACCAAAGACCAGAATCCTCTTAACAGATGGAACTCCTCCTCAATGATACCCTATGGGCTGTGAGCCTTCATACAAGATTTCACAAAATGTATACAAAAAATCATTTCACTGCATAATTTTCTGATAAAATATGGAACCCTAAATCATCTGTTCTTCGGGAGCTTTATAGGAGAAAAATAAAGCTCTAAAAGGGAGTAGGTGATGAACATTTAATTTTCCTCATAAAGACAAGATGGTGGAAATGTGCATGCCCATATTGCTGGATGACTCTATAGCACTGTATGTACTTTGCTACCTGCTTACTGAAATAAATGCACTGGGTAGAAGTCTCTTCAAGAACATGGAAAAGAAGTAAAATAACATAGACATTCCTTCCTTTCCTCAAAGAAAATGGTGCTGAAAAGAAAGCTTTAAGGTATTGTTTTCTGCGAATGGTACCCTCTGCCTTCTAAACCCTGAATTATGGCTTAAGTTCTTCAATGCTGAACGTTGAATTCCTGGATAATTCACTGATATTTCTCCGCTGCTCCATTAATATCTCCATCTGCACAATCTGTGCTTTGAATGAATCGGGAGGGTTTGACATATTTTAACCCTGCTTCTTTAATGGAAGTCTTGTCGACATACCTTCCCAGGAATTTCTCCATAATCACAGCCTCTGAAAAATGGTCCTCTGATGCACTCTCTATTACAATAATAGAGACTGTAAGTCATGGCAGTTTTCCGCCGCTGTAACCCTGCAAAAAGGCGCAAACTCGTTAGGAAAACCAGGCATGGGGATGATGGACATGGCGGGATCAATGAAAATGGTTGTGTGGACATGGGAAAATGATGGAACAATGCAGGGTGGTGATTAAAACACAGTTAAATGATGGAGGATGGTCTGGTGGAGGTTTTTCACGTAAACATTGAAATTTTACTAACGAATGAAATGTATAATGGCGGAGGAAAAATACGACAAACATGTGGAATGGTGACGGGGCAGAGGACACGTGTCGATGGTGGGGAGGCAAGAAATGTGGACCATCCGATCTCAGGAGGATATCGACGGCTGAAGACGCGTCAGAGGGCGACGGATTGGCGAGCCAGCGGTACGGGTACCTTGGGTTAAATCCCGTGCATCTTCGGGGTGCGATGACTATTGGATGGAGAGCCCCAGATCAGACGGTTAATATGAATATCGTGTTGGGTCAAATGTTGAACCATAACGCACGATGGGGTGGCGGTTTTGAAATAGTGACGGAGCCACGTGTCGTGCGATGAGTGGAATCGCTCTGAAATGGAAAATACCGCCCGCCCTCCAAAGGCAGTGCGATGGATACCACCGGTTTTTGAAAAGTGCTTTTGGGCGCGGGGACCAAAAGGGTAGGTGAGCTGCTAACCGTTGATTTACAGATTGATCGAATGGTGGATAGACAATCAGAGTAGTAAACGGGTTGGGCCACGGGCGCGACGCTGATCAATGAAGGTCATCCGATCTGTACAGATCGACGGATAATACTGCACCCGATATCCGCCTGGGATAAGCGCTCTCCAGGCTAGCGCTTGGTCTAGTGCCCAAGTTACGTGGAGCAAAAGGTTGAGGGGCTAAGGCCAAAAGTTGCTAAACCTTATATATTTTCAAATGTGGGTTTTCGGCCCTTTTTAATGCAATTTGGGGCTGGGAAAGAGTAACAATAAGGGGAACGAGGGGTTTTTTAAACCAAACAAGGGTGTCAGTATGGTTTAAAGGGGATTTTGGGATGGTTTAGAAGGATTAGGGGGAGAGATTTTGGGGTAAAAAGGGAGGTTATGAAAAAGAGGAGGAGGGGATGAAATTGAGAAATCTGCAGGGGCACAAGGGGCAAATGAAGGCCTCTTGGGGCACAATTTTTGACAATCAATGAGGCTTATTGACTTAAGAATAGCAGAGGGAAGTAATTAAAGGGAAGAGGACCTGAAGAGGCTTTCAAGGATGATGTGAATTCAGAGGGAAAGCATTCCTCAAAAGTTTAGAGACACTTTGACCCCCTGTTTTCTTGTCAAAATTTAATAGGGGGTTAACATGATCAACATCCACCTTGATTTTGACCGCTTCCGAGAGGCCGTTTCCTAGATCCACCTCAACAAAGATTCATGTGCATGCCTGCATGTTGTTTTTGGGTTCACTTTTGTCGATGTATTTGCCCACTCCATTTCCTATTGCACGAACTGAGTCATCACTCCACCAGTGTAGAGGGAAGTGCGGAAATCTTACCCATACTGGTACTGCACTGGGAACATCTAGTTCTGGATCAAAATCCAGAGTCCATTGGTTAAGGTACAAACCCCTTGTGTCCATGAAGTAAGGCTCGCTTCGGAATATAAGATCTCAATCACTTTTAGTCTGAAAAATAAAGGTATAACATCCCCGGCCACAAAATATTATGGCGATTTTCCCTTGTATAAATTGGATCCAGTTCCTCTCAACCCATTTCTGCACTGTTTTGGGTGAGGGCCATAATCCTATAAATTAACCAACTAGTCCTTTTTCCACGAGAGAGATTTCGTCTTTCCTTGGCACCGATGGAGGTAGGGATATTTCTGGAATGGATTTCAGCTTTTCAACAAACTTTGCGGCCGCTGCTCTACTTTGTTGGGTTCCCAATGAGCTTATGAGAGAAGCAAAAACAACTGAATCTTCATCTGGATGCTGGTTGTTCGATGTTGCAACTGTGAAAGCACGACATCAGCTAGGACACGAATGCACAACAGGTAGCCTTACCAACCAAAATATGTTCAATTCGACATATAATTAAAAATATATTAATAATAATAGTAAATAAAGTTTAATATGAGCTAATAAAATGGCACAATGCATGCGTTATGTAATCCCTATAACATTTAAAAATACGATTTAAATAATAATAAAATACACATTACTTTTTTGCACTCTAAAATAAGTTTGAACTTAAAGAAATTTGATCCTTCTCTGCTCATGTTACATCCATGCTTAATATGGATCCATGTTTGTATATTCTAGCTACTCATATATACCACAGCCTTACTTTAGATGTGTAATACATTTATGACACCAAGATTGTTATTTGGCATCAGATTTGTTTAATTTGAAAATAGAGTCTCCTTACCTTAAATTATTAATCAAGTAATAGTTACTTCTTTCATTGATATTTATTTAGTTGAGATTTATTTGACATCACATTTGTTTGATTTGAAAATAAAGTTCCCTTACCTTAAATTATTAATCATGTAGTAACTACTTCTTTTTTTTATGTTTATTTAGATGAGATGGTATTTTCATTGATCCATAATCATGTTTACCCTATCATCCACTTTATCAACCTTTCCTAAAACAATTTCAACTTTATATCTTGTGGGATGAAATCCTAATGGGTGGAGCCAATAAGTGAGTTTTTCAATTAAATTCAATAAGAAATTATCACCACCATATTAGGAGGAATAGGTCTTTCTTTTTTAGTAGAATCATTAAGTGATCTATGTTGTTTTAAAAAATTGTCATCAATATTGTGTTAAGCAACTTGGGTAATTTTTCAAAATTAAGAAAAATCATGGTCAATCAAAGTTAATATAAATTGAAAACGAAAAACATAAATCAAAATCAAATGTTTTTTTGAAATACAATGAACAAAAAAACATAAACATAAATAAAAATTAAAAGAAAAGAAAAGCCAAAAAAAAAAAACAGCAACATGTTAACTTTTTTTTGCTACCTTTTTAAAAAAAATGAACTAAACCAGTTTTAAGATTTCAAAAGCCGTTATTGAATATATCCATTTTAAAATTATATATATATATATATATATATATATATTGTTCGGTTAAAAACGTTAAAAGAAAAATTACATATATAGATATTGTTGCAAAATTTCTTTGATACAAAAATAGAAATATTTTATTAATATATAAACATGTATATCCATAAAATGAGCTAATTCACTATTTCAAAAACAAGTAATACAAAATAGTTAGCTATAACTTACAAACTATACTTGAAAAGTAATTTCCTATTTTTTCACTCATTTATAGCAGAAGTTGGAGAAATGTCTATGAAACGGTTATTCCAAAAACTAGGTCGATATATCCATTAAAGAAAAAATAAGAGATATGTATGTGAAACGGTTATTAAAAAAATAGGCCGGTATATCCGTTAAAGAAACTTATGCTAACCAGTGTGACAATTCCATTTCTAATGTCTTAAAATTTTGGGTTCGGTTGGTTCGATTCCGCCCAGGTCATATGAAAATTATTCTAACTTTAAAAAAATAATGTCAAATGAAAGATCATAAAATAAAACACTAATAATGTGAAATGAAAGATCATAAAATAATAGTTTATGCATGCGACAAGAGAACAACATTAATATTAGTTGTGAATAGAAATAGGATAAAAAAAATCATATATTTTATTCATCTATAATCTGATTATGATCTAACATGTGAAAAAACTATTTTATGCATAACTCAATTGAGTCAATATATTCTCATGATTATACAAATATTAAACTTAAAATTAAATGTTGATAATAAAAGAGAATATGCACAATTTACAAACTAACATACTTAATTGAGAAATCAGATTGTATTACTAGTGATTCAAACTTCTTATGATTATTTAGATAGTAATGTCACCTAAGTCCCTTTAGATCTAACGAGTTTTAGATCTAACTCTCTTATCATAAGTTAGACAATCATGTCACCTAATGTCTACACCCTCTCAAGATAAAAATACAAACTTTCTTTATCAATTTATAATACGTAAATACAAACTTACTTGTGTACTCATTTTTCTACACTTCAAAATATCAAGTGTGTTTTTCATGGATTTTTTTTCTATCACCACTCATATTAGACACATGGTGGATTTATTTTTCCATCCTTGAATAATATTCTCTTCCTTGTTATTTACTTGACTTTCTTTATAAATTGAAATGTTTCTTCCATGGATACACCTTCATATTATTATTTAGGATTAAGAACCATTTCAAAAACTCTTACATCCCTATATGAAAAAATTGCATGGATTTTTTATTATTATTACAAAACTTAAGAAAATCATTCCATCTAAAGGATTTTTCATACCTTATCAATTTTAAAAGATACTCATTGAACGATTGATGGGATAGGCTCATTCTAAAGCCCACTGTGAAGGCTATGTGTAAGTATGTTTGTCTCTTTTAAAATAAAATATTCTATGAATATAAAAATAATATGTGCTATAATAGAAAAGAAAAAGAAAATATGCCATGCATATTTAATTAGTTGTCCATATGATCTAATATAATTTCATAAAACATATATGAGTAAGATGTTTAAACCTTATACTTTTCAAAAATATATCAACTTCATATATATTTCTATATATAAACATGCTAAAATAACATACTTTAATGTTGTATAGAATAAAATATCAAATGTGAGTTTTGAGTAGAATATTTTAAAATAAATCAATATTGACATATAATTAAAAATCTATTAATAATAATAGTAAATACAAGTTTAATGTGAGCTATTAAAATGGTTCAATGCACATGTTATGTAATCTCTATAACATTTAAAAATAAGATTTAAATAATAATACGATTTAAATAATAATAAAATACACATTATTTTTTTGCATTCTTAAAAAAGTTTGAAATTACAGAAATTTGATCTTTCTCTGCTCATGTTACATCCACAGTTAATATGGATCCATGTGGTATATTCCAACTACTCAAATATACCATGGCCTTACCTTAGATTTGTAATACATTTATGACACCGAGATTGTTATTTGGAATCATATTTGTTTGATTTGAAAATAGAGTCTCCTTACCTTAAATTATTAATCAAGTAATAATTACTTTTTTCACTAATATTTATTTGACATCACATTTGTTTGATTTGAAAATAGAGTTCCCTTACCTTAAATTATTAATTATGTAGTAATTACTTCTTTTATTGATGTTTATTTAGTTGAGATTGTCTATAATAAATAAAAAAATGATTTACTCGAATCCATAATCAGGTTTACCCTATTATCCACTTTATCAACCTTTCCTAAAACAATTTCAAGTTTATATCTTGTGGGATTAAATCCTAATGGGTGGAGCCAATAAGTGAGTTTTTCAATTCAATTCAATTACAAATTATCACTAACATATTAGGGGGAATTGGTCTTTGCCTTTTAGTTGAATCATTAAGTGATCTATGTTTTAAAGAATTGTCAGTTACATTGTGTTAAACAACTTGGATTATTTTTCAAAAATAAAATAAAATAATGGTCAATCAAAATAAATATAAATTGAAAACAAAAAACATAAATCAAAATTAAATGTTATTTTGAAATACAATGAACACAAAAACATAAATTAAAACTAAAAAAAAGAAAAAGCATGGAAAGTTTTTTTGCTTTTTTATTTTTAGAATGTGGACACAAAAAACATAAATCAAAATTAAAAGAAAAGAAAAGCATGTTAACTTTTTTCTGGCTGCGTTTTTGAAGAAGGTGGACTAAAACTTATTTTTTTGGTTGTGTTTTAAAAGAAAGTTGACTAAAACTTTTTTTTGGCTGCTTTTTTAAAGAAGGTGGACTAAGCCAATTATATATATATATATATATATATATATATATATATATATATAGGATGTAAAGGTAGACTAAACCTATTTTATATATATATATAAAAGATGTGAAGGTGGCCTAATGCAATTTTATTTAAAATTATATATATAGAATGTTTGGTTAAAGACATTAAAAGAAACGTTTATATATATAGATATATATATTTATTTATTGTTGCAGAAATTCTCTATACAAAAATAGAAATATTTTATTAATATCTAAACCTGTATATCCATAAAATGAGCTATTTCAAAAACAAGTAATACAAAATAGTTAATTATAATTTACAAACTATAGATAAAAATTAATTTCTTAATTTTTCACTCATTTATAGGAGAAATAAGAGATCTGTCTTTGAAATGGTTAGTCAAGAAATAAGTCGATATATCGGTTAAAGAAACTTATGCTTATCAGTCTAACAATTGAAATGTCCTAAAATTTTGGGTTAGGTTGGTGCGATTCTGCCCAGGTTATATGAAAATTATTCTAACTATTAAAAAAATAATGTCAAATAAGAGATCATAAAATAAAACACTAACAATGTTCAATGAAAGATCATAAAATAAAACACAAAGTGAAAAACAAAAAGCATGAATCTAAATTAAAGGAGAAAAAGCATGCGACCGTTTTATGCCTACTATTTCTAGGACGGTGGGGTGGACCAATTTTAAATTCTCCCTCATTTGTGGAAGAGACGAGACACGGGATTTGTCTCTGATTCAAATAAAAAGGCCAATATATCCGTTGAAACAATCCTACATATATCTTTCGAAAGTTGCAGAAATTTTCCACTTCGTCATGTACCTCTGGTCTGTTCCGATATTTCTATGTGTGCTCTGATATTTCTATGTGTGCTCTGATATGAGGTGTCAGATTCATGCAAAGTCGATCATGTCGTTTGTGACACGCGATGGGACTACTACATCAAACGAAAGGACTACTCGTACCTAACACTCACTGCTAGGTACGATTCGGTTTTCGTTTCGTTGCATAAATGCCCTAACATTCTGTTCATTTGGCCGGCTATGCAGCTAGCTTTCCCAGATGCTCTACTCCAAGTAGATTCGTGAATTACTTTCTTTGCGAGTTCTTTTTTTGTTTCTTTTCTAATTTTAGTTCCAGCTTTGACATGATAATTATAAAAGGAAAATTTGCATGGATAATTTAAAAATGATTAAATAAAGAAAGCTTAGTTAGAATTGTCCTTGTCAGTTCTGAGAAATATTTTCTTTGCTGCTTCTTTATTGGTTAAATAAAGAAGACAGAGTTAGATTTTTCTTTATCTTGTTGCTTTTCCATACATTTTAGTACCTTAGGGCAAGAAATCCAAGAGACCATCTGCATTTATTTATTTGTGTGCTGCACACATTTCTGGCGGTTGCGTGCAGCACATAGAGAAGCCTAATTCCACCCTAATGAAGTCACTATTTTCTACCCTAATGGTTGTCTACGAGACATCGCTGGGCAGTATGGGCAGGTGTAAACGAGAAACCCTCATCACCTGTTCATCCAATCTCTATCCAGATAGTTTATTTTCACTTGCATCATGTACGTTTAAACTTTCCAATGCGTTCAACTTTAGTTTCTCCTCTGTTGTAGTTTCCGCGGAATTACTTCATAGTTTAGTTTTAGTTTGGTGTCACTTATAAAATTATTTGGTATAATCTACGGCTCCAAAATAGACATTTCATTGCTGCCCTTCTCTTCCAATTAAATCTAATTTTTGGAACGATGTGATTTTGTATTAAACGGCAATATCCAAATATTTTGAATTAAGATATGTTACATTATATGATCTATAAATTTATATGTTGAATTTTGTGTTTCAACAAATATATAATTTATATCTTTAAATTATTTTTATTATTTTTAACTTTTTAAAAATACTATATATTTTAGTTTTAAAAGTTGTAATTGACTAAATCACCTCAGTTCAATACCCTATCAGTTTCTTCCAATAAGCCAGAGAAATCTCATAAACACTAATTATATTTTTACTTCTTTTATTTTGAAATTCCACATACGATATCGTTGGCAATTTAATTAACAATTACTTACATGCAGCAGCTGCATCATGTCCTTGCATGCAGCAGAAATAACTCTCAGCCACCCGTTTTGTTTTTCTGTTGATGATCAATGAATTAATCTTTCGGTTTTCCAATAGTGTACTGTGGTGTACGGTCCGTGTAATTATTTCTGTATACTTTAGATTTATTTAAATTAAATGCAATGCATTTGGTGTGAGTTATAAACAATAGTTAGTCTAATCTGTGGCCTCAAAATCCATTTTTCGCGGCTACCCCTCCCTCATAACTAAATCTAGTCTCTTGAACGAACGTTGTGGTTTTGTATTAAATGGCTTTATAAAGAGATCTTCAATCGTGCTTTTACCTATTTTGAATATATTTTTTATTAAAATCACAATGTTTTTACATTTAAATATATATTATAAAATTAAATTCTATGTAAATGTTTTTAACATTCACTTTGAATACTTGTTTTATTAATTGTCTCAATTATAATATATATAAAAAATTTATTAGGCTAGATTACCTTAGAATAGAGTAGGCAAAGGTAGGCTAGGCTAGGCTAGGCTAATGTAGGCTAGGCTAGACTAGAGTAGTCTAGTAGGCTAGAGTAGAGTAAGCTAAGGTAGGCTAGGCTAGAGTAGGCTAGACTAGGCTAGAGTAAGAGTAGAATATGATAGGCTGGAGTAGAGTAGGCTAGGCTAGGGTAAGTTAGAGTAGGTTAGTAGGCTAGAGTAGGCTAAGCAATGCTAGGCTAGGTTAGGCTAAAGTAGACTCGGTTTAGGTAGGCTAGAGTAAACTAGTGGTACAAGTAGGCTAAGCTAGGTTATGGTAGAGTAGGCTAAGCTAGGGTAGAGTAGGCTATGTTGGGCTAGAATAAGCTAGGCTGAGCTGAAACAGGGTAGTGAAGGATAGGCTACCTTTGGGATATGATAGAATAGTAGGTGGGTAGGCTAGCCTGAGACAATCGCGTAGTAGGCTAGGTAGAGTAGGATATTTAGCTAGGGTGAAATGAGGTAGGGTAGGAATTACTAGGTAGAGGTAGGATAGAATAGGATAGGATAGTCTAGGATAGGATATGATAGAGTAGGCTAAGGTAGGCTAGGCTACGATAGGAAAGGTTAGGATAGAGTAGAGTATCGTAAGCTAGGTTAGCCTAGAGTAGGCTAGACTAGAATAGGCTAGGCTAGAGTAGGCTAAGGCAAAGTACGTCAAACTAGAGTAGGATAGAGTAGTCTATGCTAGGCTATAGTAGGTTAGAGTAAAATAGGGTATGATAGGCTACGCTAGATTAGGCTAGAGTAGTGTTGGCTAGGCTAGGATAGAGTAGGCTAGGATAGGGTACGATAGGATAGAGTAGGTTAGAATAAAATAGGGTAAGATAGGCTAGGCTAGTGTAGGCTAGAGTAGGCTAGGCTAGGCTACGATAGAGTAAGTTAGGATAGGGTAAGATAGGATAGAGTAGGTTAAGTTAGGCTAGGCTAAGGTAGCGTAGAGTAGCCTAGGCTAGGCTAGGGTAGAGTAAGCTAAGCTAGGCTAGGTTAAAGCGGGTTAGACTAGGATAGAGTAGGCTAGGATAGGGTAAGATAGGATAGAGTAGGTTAACTTAGGCTAGGCTAGGGTAGCGCAGAGTAGGCTAGGCTAGGCTAGAGTAGTGTAAGCTAAGCTAGGTTAGGTTAAAGCAGGTTAGACTAGAATAGGCTAGGCTAGAGTAGGCTAATGTAGGCCAAAGTAGGATAGAATAAGCTAGGTTATGCTAGGCTAGGCCAGGGTATCCTAGTAGGGTAGAGTAGAGTAGGCTAAGGTAGGCTAGGATACAGTAGGTTAGACTAGAATAGGATAGGCTACAATAGGATAAGCTAGAATAGCTTAGAATAGTGTAGGATAAAGTAGGGTAGGCTAGGCTAGAGTAGGTTAGAGTAGAATATGATATGATAGGATATAAACGGCTAGGACAGAGTAGGCTAGAGTAGAGTAGGCTAAGGTAGATAGAGTAGGCTAGTAGGGTAGAGCAGGGTAGCGTAGGTTAGGATAGAGTAGGCTAGGATAAGTAAGCTAGGCTAAGATAGGATAGCATAGAGTAGGTTAAGGTAGGCTAGCCTAGGGTAGGCTAAAGTACGATAGGCTAGGATGGAGTAGCCTTGTCGGCTAGCATAGAGTAAGCTAAGCTAGGTGAGGTTAGAGTAGAATAGGCTAAGTTTTGCGAGGCTAGAGTAGGTTAGACTCTAATACGATAAGCTAGAGTATACTAAGCTAGGTTAGAGTAGGATAGAGTGGGTTAGGCGAGGCTAGAGTAATTTGGAGTAGAATAGGATAGGCTAGACTCGTCTAGGCTAAAGTAGGTTATGCTACGCTAGATTAGGGTAGTAGGTTAGAGTGGACTAGGGTAGGATAGGATAAAGCATGCTAGGATAGGCTAGGCTAGGATAAGATAGGCAAAAGCAAGGTGGGCTGGTCTAGAGTAGCCTAGTATTATAAAGTAGTGTAGGCTAAGCTAGACTAGCCTAGATTAGGTTAATTTGAGATAGAATAGGATAGAACATGCTAAGGTAGGTTAGGCGACGCGAGGCTAAATTAGGCTAGGCTAGACTAAAGTATCCTAGTAGTCTAGAGTATAGTAGGCTAAGCTATGCTACGCAAGAGTAGGTAATACTAGAATAGGCCAGGTTAGTGTAGGCTAGGCTACAGAAGGATAGGTAAAAAAGGATAGGCTAGGCAAGGCTACACAAGAGTAGGCTAACTTAGGTTAGGTTAGGTTAGGCCAGAGTAGGCTACGATAGGATAGAGTATGCTCGAGTAGGCTAGGATAAACTAGGATACAATATGTTAGGTTACGCTAGAGTAAGATACAGTTGCTTGGGATAGTCCGGAGTAGCCTAGAGTACGCTGGGCTAGGCTAGGCTAAGTTAGGGAAGAGTAAGCTAGGCTATATTATTGTAGACTAGGCTAGAGTAAGAGAGATTTGGCTAGGATTGTATAGGATAAAGTAGTCTAGGCTAGGCTAGACTAAGTTAGGCGAGAGTAGGCTAGGCTACATTATAGTAGGGGGATATGTTGGAGTAAATTAGGCTACAGTAAGCTAGGTTAGATTAGGATAGAGTAGGGTAAAGTAGAATAGGATAGGCTAGAGTAGCCTATGCTAGAGTAGGGTAAAGTAGGCTAGGAAATGCAAGTTAATGCCAGGAAAGGTTGGGAAACAGTAGGCTAGCCCATGTTAGGGTAGGCAAGGCTAGAGTAGGATAAAGTAGAGTAGGTGAGGGTAGGCTAGGCTAGGCTAAGCTATACTAGAGTAGGATAAAGTAGCTTAGTGTGAGCTTGATTAGACTAGTAGGCTAGAGTAGATTAGGCTAACTTAGGCTAGCCTAGAGTAGTTCAGACTATAGTATACTAGGTTAGAGTATGCTATGCTAGG
Organism: Pinus albicaulis; assembly: GCA_034641835.2. Taxonomy (NCBI): domain Eukaryota; kingdom Viridiplantae; phylum Streptophyta; class Pinopsida; order Pinales; family Pinaceae; genus Pinus; species Pinus albicaulis. The sequence continues at coordinate 714,897,697 of CM076569.1, forward strand.
ATAGAGTAGGCCAGAGTAGGCTATAGTAGGTTAGAGTAGAATAATATAGGCTAGACTAGGCTAGGCTAGAACATGTTAGAGTAGAGTAAGCTAGCTTAGGCTAACTTAGAGTGGGTTACTAGCCTAGTTTAACTTTAGATCTCCGCAAACAAGAAGGTTATCTTCTTGGTCATCCCCGATGCTATATTTTAAGGTTTCCTAGCATATTTCCTTGTCCTTATAATGGTTGGGGGAGTATATGTTGTAGATGCTGACTATCCTGCGAGTTTCAACATTCTCCAGTTTAGTGTTTATCTAGTGGCCTATCTTCGTGTGCTATTGGAGTTTTCATTTCCCTTTTTTCCATATAGTGCTTATTCCTCCTGAAGCTCCAGTAGCTGACATTGCTTATCCTTCATAGATCCTAGATTTTTCTGATCACATCAATTTCTTGACTACTTAGCTTTGTCTCTTGAATTAAGAGGACGTCAGGTTTTTCACTTTTTATCAGGTCTTTTAAAAAATTAATTTTGGAGGGGTGACGCAACCCTCTACAATTCCGAGAGACAACTATCATTATTTATTATTTGGGGTTGTTGTAGGACCCCTCCCTTTGTTTGCTTGTTGTACTTTTTCTTTAATTCTTTGGTCCCTTTTCTAGAAAATTCTCCAATCCCTGTTGTGTTCCCAATGAGACATCTTTGGCTGCTTCTTCATCTCTTATTTCTTTGTTCAATCTCCTTCCAAATTTATTTGTATTCTCAATATTTTGAGGGGTTTCTTTTGTTTGGTTTCCTGTGAGGATTCGGTCCGAATTTAGGAGGAGAGACTTGTCCGTCTGAGGAGGGGAACCATGAGGGGTAGGAATGGGAGATGAGAGGAGTGTGTGACTGGGGGAGGAGGTGATGATCAAGTCATATGGGATGAGAGAAGATGAGAGGATGTCAAAAGGATTTGTCCCCACGAGGGAAGTTGGTTGAGAGGGGAGGGGAGATCCTAGCGGAGGAGGAGGATGAGATCCAAAGGCGGGTTTAGATGCAGTCTTTTTAATTTTTGCTTATTTCCATTTTGAATCTGAGCATAATGTATAACAGAGGAAGTTATCAATAAAAGGCTCTCATGCTATCTCCCGAAAACAGGGAATGTTAATTTTGAATGGGACCAAGACCCTCAGAAACTAAAACAGAGAAGGGAGTACTGCAGAGGCAATGTGAAAAACTCTAATATAAAAGAAACAGAAAATTCAGAGACAACTTACTGTAAAGAGGGTCAGTTCAGAAATACCTCACAGAAATAAATTATCAGAAGGTGTTTGCTATGAATGAAAGATTGAGAGGATACTAGTTGTCAATGAGCTGATATCCAGATACACAATATCACCATGTAATGGGCTTACCAATTTAAGAATCCATACATGACAATAGCGTTTTAAAAATAACCTCCCAAAGAAACTAATATAGCAGAAGTATGGTTTGAGTGAATAGTGAAACAATATATCATGCCTGAGCCATATTTAAAGCGCTTGACTAATCCGAGCATGGGTATCAAGTAGGATAAATCCATACCAAAAATCAGTGAGCCACTTGCATTCCAGAAACATGATACGAGAAAGATGGATGAAATGAAATGATCTATTAAAGTAACACATATAAGAGAAAGTTACAAACTGTGAAATACCAAAGACCAGAATCCTCTTAACAGATGGAACTCCTCCTCATTGAGACCCTACGGGCTCTGAGCCTTCATACAAGAGTTCGCAAAATGTATACAAAAAATCCTTTCACTGCATAATTTTATGATAAAATCTGGAAACCTAAATCATCTGTTCTTTGGGAGCTTTATAGGAGAAAAAGAAAGCTTGAAAAGGGAGTAGGTGATGAAAATTTAATTTTCCTCATTAAGACAAGATGGCAGAAACATGTACACCCATATTGCTGGATGACTCAGTAGCGTTGTATGTACTCTGCTGCCTGCTTACTGAAATAAATGCACTGGGTAGAAGTCTCTTCAGGAACACGGCAAAGAAGTAAAATCACATAGACATTCTGTCCTTTCCTGAAAGAAAATGGTGCTGAAAAGAAAGCTTTCAGGTATTGTTTTCTGCGAATGGTACCTTCTGCCTTCTAAACCCTGAATTATGGTTTAAGTTCTTCAATGCTGAACATTGAATTCCTAGATCATTCACAGATATTTCTCCGCTGCTCCATTAATATCTCCATCTGCGCAATTTGTGCTTTGAATGACTCGGGAGGGTTTTACAGATTTTAACCCTTCTTCTTTAATGAAATTCTTGTCGACAAACCTTCCCAGGCCTTTCTCCATAATCACAGCCTCTGAAAAAATTTCCTTTGATGCACTCTCTATTACAGTAATAGAGACTGTAAGTCATGGCAGTTTTCTGCCACTATAACCCTGAAAAACCCGCAAACTCGTTAGGAAAACCAGGCATGGGGATGATGGACGTGGCGGGATCATTGAAAATGGTTCTGCGGACATGGCGAAATTATGGAACAATGCAGGGTGGCGATTAAAACACAGTGAAACCATGGAGGATGGACTGGTGGAGGTTTTTAACGTAAACATTGAAATTTGACTAATGAATGAAATGTATAATGGCAGAGGAAAAATACAACAAACACGTGGAATGGTGATGGGGCGGAGGACACGTGTCGATGGTGGGGAGGCAACCAATCTGGACCGTCCGATCTCAAGAGGAGATAGTCGGAGGGCGACGGATTGGCGGGCCAGGGGTACAGATACCTTGGGTTAAATCCTGCGCATCTTCGGGGTGCGATGACCGTTGGATGGAGAGCCCCAGATCAGATGGTTGATATGAATATTGCTCTGGGTCAAATTTCGAACGATAACGCACAATGGGGGGGTGGGGGGGTGGGGGGTTTTGAAATAGTGATGGAGCCACGTGTCGTGCGATGAGTGGAATCGCTCCGAAATGGAAAATACTGCGACGCTGATCAATGAAGGTCGTCCGATCTGTACAGATCGACGGATAATACTGCACCCGATATCCGCCTGGGATAAGCGCTCTCCAGGCTAGCGCTTGGTCTAGCACCCAGGTTACGTGGAGAAAAAGGTTGAGGGGCTAGGGCCGAAAGGTGCTAAAGCTTATATATTTTCAAATGTGGGTTTTTAGCCCTTTTTAATGCAATTTGGGGCTGGGAAAGAGTAATGATAAGGGGAATGAGGGGTTTTTTAAACCAAAAAAGGGTGTGAGTATGGTTTAAAGGGGATTTTGGGATGGTTTAGAAGGATTAGGGGGAGGGATTTTGGGGTAAAAAGGGAGGTTATGAAAAAGAGGAAGAGGGAATGAAATGGAGAAATCTGTAGGGGCACAAGGGGCAAATGAAGGCCTTTTGGGGCACAATTTTTCACAATAAATGAGGCTTATTGACCTAAGAATAGCAGAGGGAAATAATTAAAGGGAAGAGTACCTGAATAGGCTTTTAAGGATGATGTGAATTCATAGGGAAATAATTCCTCGAAATTTTAGAGACAGTTTGACCCCCTGTTTGCTTGTCAAAATTTAATAGGGGCTAACATGATCAACATTGGCTCCACCTGGGGACGACACATTCATCCTTGGGTGTGTCGAGAACTTCACAGACCACCTACATCATCAATTTTTATAGACAAGAAAAATAAACCTATTCTACTCCTACCCTTATTACTCCATGAGACCAGATTACACTGTTGGTCTCAGATTTTCTCTACCTAAACTACATCTGCTAGGATTAAACTATCTAGCAGATTTCTTCTCTACATTCTAAAACAGAAATTGAGAAACAGCCAAGCCATGATTAAACTGTCTGGCTTGCTGGACCTTGCAGAAATTAAGACAACTAAATAGATGCTCACAGGCTGAGCTTTATTTCAGTCTTCCTACCTACTCTAATCTAGCCTAGAAATCTCTGATGTTCTAGGTGATACAATAATGTCAATGCAACCAGTTAAGTATTAGAAAAAAAGGATAGGAGCACTGACTTCCTGTCAAAGATAACCACAGGGTGTTCTTCTGAGGGTCCTTCAAAACTAAGGTCACCATCAGTGGTGACTACTCTTCATGAATCTAGCCCTTGCGAAGGATCAATGCTGGAGCATTTAGACTGATCAGGGCCTCCATGTACTCTGCCACAGGATCGAAGAACATATGGTGTAAGCTTTCTTCTTTTAGGCCTGCCATGACTGGTAGGCTGTCTGCATCCTGGGCAACTTTGATTATTGAATCTTCCATTGCATCTTCAATGTGGTTCTTGAAAGTCTAATCACCTTCTTCTTGTATTTCGAAAGGCAGTGGGATCTCTTCTTTTTTAGGAGGAGGGAGACCTTCCAAAAAGGCTTTGGGGTCTCTGAACTGATATGATTTTTCTTGTGAGTTAAGAAGAAGAATAGCCCGTCGAAGGACCTCCACTTCTAGTTTTGCCAAGGCACGCGACATTTCATCTCGACACTCTGCTATGAAACCTGGATGCATTTTAGCAAACTGCTCAGAGTGTTACATTGGTGAAGTGGCTTGGTCTTCTGATGCTGTACTATTGCATGATCTCCCAGTGGAGTCTCGTGAAACCAAGATAATAAGCGGCCTACTGATCTTCAGTGGAGTATTTTAATCATTTAGGAACTGTGGAGTCACCAAGGTGAGGGATCTACAACTCGCAACTCTTCATGCTCACCTTTCTGAAGAGTGAATTAGGTTTTGTCGAGGCCTAGGGATTTATATTTTCTCAACTTCGTTCCCCAACAATGGCGCCAAAAATATGTTGTAGTTCCTAGAGACAGCCTTGAGTTGTGAAAGACCAGTGCCTAAGACATGTTATATATAGCAAGGAGCATAATGTATAACAGAGGAAGATATCAATAAAAGGCTCTCATGCTATCTCCTGAAAATAGGGAATGTTAATTTTGAATGGGACCAAGACCCTCAGAAACTAACACAGAGAAGGGAGTACTGTAGAGGCAACATGCAAAACTCTAATATAAAAGAAACAAACAATTCAGAGACAGCTTACTGTAAAGAGGGCTAGTTCAGAAATACCTCACAAAAATAAATTATCAGAAGGTGTTTTCTATGAATGAAAGATTGAGAGGATACTAGTTGTCAATGAGCCGATATCCAGATACACAATATCACCATGTAATGGGCTTACCAATTTTAGAATCCATACATGACAATAGCGTTTTAAAAATAACCTCCCAAAGAAACTAATATAGTAGAAGTATGGTTTGAGTGAATAGTGAAACAATATATCATGCCTAAGCCATATTTAAAGCGCTTGACTAATCCGAGCATGGGTATCAACTAAGATAAATCCATACCAAAAATCAGTGAGCCACTCGCATTCCAGAAACATGATACGAGAAAGATGGATGAAATGAAATGATCTATTAAAGTAACACATATAAGAGAAAGTTACAAAATGTGAAATACCAAAGACCAGAATCCTCTTAACAGATGGAACTCCTCCTCGCTGAGACCCTACGGGCTTTGAGCCTTCATACAAGAGTTCACAAAATGTATACAAAAAATCCTTTCACTGCATAATTTTCTGATAAAATCTAGAACCCTAAATCATCTGTTGTTCGGGAGATTTATAGGAGAAAAATAAAGCTCGAAAAGGGAGTAGGTGATGAACATTTAATTTGCCTCATTAAGACAAGATGGCGGAAATGTGCATGCCCATATTGCTGGATGACTCTGTAGCGCTGTATGTACTTTGCTGCCTGCTTACTGAAATAAATGCACTGGGTAGAAGTCTCTTTAGGGACACGGCAAACAAGTAAAATCACATATACATTCCTTCCTTTCCTGAAAGAAAATGGTGCTGAAAAGAAAGCTTTAAGGTATTGTTTTCTGTGAATGGTACCCTCTGCCTTTTAAACCCTGAATTACGGTTTAAGTTCTTCAATGCTGAACGTTGAATTCCTCGATAATTTACTGATATTTCTCCGCTGCTCCATTAATATCTCCATCTACGCAATCTGTGCTTTGAATGACTCAGGAGGGTTTGACGGATTTTAACCCTGCTTCTTTAATGGAAGTATTGTTGACATACCTTCCCAGGCCTTTCTCCATAATCACAGCCTCTGAAAAATGGTCCTTTGATGCGCTCTCTATTACAGTAATAGAGACTATAAGTCATGGCAGTTTTCCGCCACTGTAACCCTGCAAAACCTGCAAACTCGTTAGGAAAACTAGGCATGGGGATGATGGACGTGGCGGGATCAATGAAAATGATTGTGCAGACATGGCGAAATGATGGAACAATGCAGGGTGGCGATTAGAACACTGTGAAATGATGGAGGATGGACTGGTGGAGGTTTTTAACATAAAAATTGAAATTTGACCAACGAATGAAATGTATAATGGCGGAGGAAAAGTACGACAAACACGTGGAATGGTGACGGGGCGGAGGACACGTGTCGATGGTGGGGAGGCAAGAAATCTGGACCGTCCGATCTCAGGAGGAGATCGACGGCTGAACACGTGTCGGAGGGCGACAGATTGGCGAGCCAGGGGTACGGATACCTTGGGTTAAATCCCGTGCATCTTCGAGGTGCGATGACTGTTGGATGGAGAGCCCCAGATCGGACGGTTGTTATGAATATTGTGTTGGATCAGATGTCAAACGATAACGCACGATGGGGGGGCAGTTTTGAAATAGTGACGGAGCCACATGTTGTGCGATGAGTGGAATCGCTCCGAAATGGAAAATACTGCCCGCCCTCCAAAGGAGGTGTGATGGATACCACCGATTTTTGAACAGTGCTTTTGGGCGTGGGGTCCACAAGGGTGGGTGAGCTGCTGACCGTTGATTTACAGATTGATCGGACGGTGGACAGGCGATCGGAGCGGTAAACGGGTGGGGCCACGGGCACGACGCTGATCAATGAAGGCCATCCGATCTGTACAGATTGACGGATAATACTATGTCCGATATCCACCTGGGATAAGCGCTCTACAGGCTAGTGCTTGGTCTACCACCCAGGTTACATGGAGCAAAAGGTTGAGGGGCTAGGGCTGAAAGGTGCTAAGCCTTATATATTTTCAAATGTGGGTTTTCAGCCCTTTTTAATGCAATTTGGGGCTGGGAAAGAGTAACAATAAGGGGAATGAGGGATTTTTTAAACCAAAAAAGGGTGTGAGTATGGTTTAAAGGGGATTTTGGGATGGTTTAGAAGGAGTAGGGGGAGAGATTTTGGGGTAGAAACGGAGGTTATGAAAAAGAGGAAGAGGGGATGAAATGGAGAAATCTGCAGGGGAAAAAGGGGCAAATGAAGGCCTCTTGGGGCATAATTTTTCACAATCAATGAGGCTTATTGACTTAAGAAGAGCAGAGGGAAATAATTAAAGGGCAGAGGACCTGAAGAGGCTTTCAAGGATGATGTGAATTTAGAGGGAAAGCATTCCTCGAAAGTTTAGAGACAGTTTGACCCCCTGTTTGCTTGTCAAAATTTAATAGGGGACTAACATGATCAACATCCACCTTGATTTTGACCGTTTTGTGAGGCCCTTTCCTAGATCCACCTCAACACAGATTCATGCGCATGCCTGCATGTTGTCTTTGGGTTCACTTCTGTCGATGTATTTTCCCACTCCATTTCCTATTGCACGAACTGAGACATCACTCCACCAGTGTAGAGGGAGGTGCGGCAATCTTACCCATACTGGCACTGCATTGGGAACATCTAGTTCTCGATCAAAATCTAGAGTCCATCGGTTAAGGTACAAACCCCTTATGTCCATGAAGTAAGGCCCGCTTCGGAATATAAGATCTCAATCACTTTTAGTCTCAAAATGAAAGGTATAACATCCCCAGCCACAAAATATTATGGCGATTTTCCCTTCTATAAACTAGATCCAGTTCATCTCAACCCATTTCTACACTATTTTGGGTGAGCACCATAATCCTATAAATTGACCAACTAGTCCTTTTTCCGCCAGAGATATTTCGGCTTTCCTTGGCACCAATGGAGGTATGGAGATTTTTGGAATGGATTTCAGCTTTTTAACAAACTTTGTGGTGGCTTGTCCAATTCGTTGGATTCCCAAAGAGATTATGAGAGAGGCAAAAAAAACTGAATCTTCATCTGGTTGCTGGTTGTTCGATGTTGCAACTGTGAAAGCACGACATCGGCTAGGGCACGAGCGCACAACAGGTAGCCTTACCAACCAAAATATGTTCAATTCGACATATAATTAAAAATATATTAATGATAATAGTAAATACAAGTTTAATGTGAGCTAATAAAATGGCTCAATGCATGTGTTATGTAATCCCTATAACATTTTAAAATACGATTTAAATAATAATAAACACACATTATTTTTTTGCACTCTAAAATAAGTTTGAACTTAAAGAAATTTGATCCTTCTCTGCTCATGTTACATCCATGCTTAATATGGATCCATGTTTGTATATTCTAACTGCTCATATATACCACAACCTTACTTTAGATGTGTAATACATTTATGACACCAAGATTGTTATTTGGCATCAGATTTGTTTAATTTGAAAATAGAGTCTCCTTACCTTCAATTATTAATCAAGTAATAGTTACTTCTTTCATTGATATTTATTTAGTTGAGAATTATTTGACATCACATTTGTTTGATTTGAAAATAAAGTTCCCTTACCTTAAATTATTAATCATGTAGTAACTACTTATTTTTTTTATGTTTATTTAGATGAGATGGTATTTGCATTGATCGATAATCATGTTTACCCTATCATCCCCTTTATCAACCTTTCCTAAAACAATTTCAACTTTATATCTTGTGGGATGAAATCCTAATGGGTGGAGCCAATAAGTGAGTTTTTCAATTAAATTCAATAAGAATTATCACCAACATATTAGGAGGAATGGGTCTTTCTTTTTTATTAGAATCATTAAGTGATCTATGTTGTTTTAAAAAATTTTCATCAACATTGTGGTAAGCAACTTGGGTAATTTTTCAAAATTAAGAAAAATAATGGTCAATCAAAGTTAATATAAATTGAAAACAAAAAACATAAATCAAAATTAAATGTTTTTTTGAAATACAATGAACACAAAAACATAAACATAAATAAAAATTAAAAGAAAAGAAAAGCAACCGAACTTTTTTGTTTTTTTAAGATGTAGACACAAAAAGCATAAATCCAAAAAAAAAAGAAGCAGCAACATGTTAACTTTTTTTCTCTGCATTTTAAAAAAAATGAACTAAACCAATTTTAAGATTTCAAAAACGGTTATTCAATATATCCATTTTAAAATTATGTGTGTGTGTGTGTGTGTGTGTGTGTGTGTGTGTGTGTGTGGTTCAATTAAAAACATTAAAAGAAAAATTACATATATAGATATTGTTGCAAAATTTCTTTCATACAAAAATAGAAATATTTTATTAATATCTAAACATGTATATCCATAAAATGAGCTAATTCACTATTTCAAAAACAAGTAATACAAAATAGTTAGCTATAACTTACAAACTATACTTGAAAAGTAATTTCCTAATTTTTCACTCATTTATAGCAGAAGTTGGAGAAATGTCTATGAAACGGTTATTCAAAAAAATAGATCGATATATCCATTAAAGAAAAAATAAGAGATATGTATGTGAAATGGTTACTAAAAAAATAGGCCGGTATATCCGTTAAAGAAACTTATGCTAACGAGTGTGACAATTCCATTTCTAATGTCTTAAAATTTCTGTTCGGTTGGTTCGATTCCGCCCAGGTCATATGAAAATTATTCTAACTTTAAAAAATTAATGTCAAAAGAAAGATCATAAAATAAAACACTAATAATGTGAAATGAAAGATCATAAAATAATATTTTATGCATGCGACAAGACAACAACATTAATATTAGTTGTGAATAGAAATAGGATAAAAAAAATCATATATTCTATTCATCTATAATCTGATTATGATCTAACATGTCAAAAAACTATTTTATGGATAGCTAAATTGAGTCAATATATTCTCATGATTATAAAAATATTAAACTTAAAATTAAATGTTGATAATAAAAGAGAATATGCACAATTTACAAACTAACATACTTAATTGAGAAATCAGATTCTATTACTAGTGATTCAAACTTCTTATGATTATTTAGATATTAATGTCACTTAACTCCCTTTAGATCTAACACGTTTTAGATCTAACTCTCTTATCATAAGTTAGACAATCATGTCACCTAACGTCTACACCCTCTCAAGATAAAAATACAAACTTTCTTTATGAATTTATAATAGGTAAATAGATATCTAGAATAGTTAATAAGTAACATTATATTTTGTCTATAATATTTTATATTATATAAAATAACAAATCACATAACAACATTAAAAAAATGAATCTGATACCCTTCATCATATTTTTTTTCTTGAGGATCATTTTCTATATCATTAAAGTCTTTAAATATTACTTGTGTACTCATTTTTCTACACTTCAAAATATCAAGTGTCTTTTTCATGGATTTTTTTTCTATCACCACTCATATTAGACACATGGTGGATTTATTTTTCCAGCCTTGAATAATATTCTCTTCCTTGTTATTTACTTGACTTTATTTATAAATTGAAGTGTTTCTTCCATGGATACACCTTCATATTAATATTTAGGATTAAGAACCATTTCAAAAACTCTTACATCCCTATATGAAAAAATTGCATGGAATTTTTATTATTATTATAAAACTTAAGAAAATTATTCCATCTAAAGGATTTCTCATACCTGATCAATTTTAAACTATACGGATTGAATTATTGATGGGATAGGCTCATTCTAAAGCCCACTGTGAAGGCTATGTGTAAGTATTCTTGTCTCTTTTAAAATAAAATATTCTATGAATATAAAAATAATATGTGCTATAATAGAAAAGAAAATGAAAATATGATATGCATATTTAATTAGTTGTCCATATGATCTAATATAATTTCATAAAACATATATGAGTAAGATGTTTAAACTTTATACTTTTCAAAAATATATCAACTTCATATATATTTCTATATATAAACATGCTAAAATAACATACTTTAATGTTGTATATAATAAAATATCAAATGTGAGTTTTGAGTAAAATATTTTAAAATAAATCAATATTGACATATAATTAAAAATATATTAATAATAATAGTAAATACAAGTTTAATGTGAGCTATTAAAATGGTTCAATGCACGTGTTATGTAATCTCTATAACATTTAGAAATAAGATTTAAATAATAATACGATTTAAATAATAATAAAATACACATTATTTTTTTGCATTCTAAAAAAAGTTTGAAATTACAGAAATTTGATCTTTCTCTGCTCATGTTACATCCATAGTTAATTTGGATCCATATGGTATATTCTAACTACTCAAATATACCATGGCCTTACCTTAGATGTGTAATACATTTATGACACCGAAACTGTTATTTGGAATCATATTTGTTTGATTTGAAAATAGAGTCTCCTTACCTTAAATTATTAATCAAGTAATAATTACTTTTTTCACTGATATTTATTTGACATCACATTTATTTGATTTGAAAATAGAGTTCCCTTACCTTAAATTATTAATTATGTAGTAATCACTGCTTTTATTGATGTTTATTATGTAGTAATTACTGCTTTTATTATGTAGTAATAAATAAAAGAATGTTTTACATGAATCCATAATCATGTTTAACCTATTATCCACTTTATCAACCTTTCCTAAAACAATTTCAACTTTATATCTTGTGGGATGAAATCCTAATGGGTGGAGCCAATAAGTGAGTTTTTCAATTCAATTCAATAAGCAATTATCACTAACATATTAGGGGGAATTGGTCTTTGCCTTTTAGTTGAATCATTAAGTGATCTATGTTTTAAAGAATTGTGAGCTACATTGTGTTAAGCAACTTGGATTATTTTTCAAAATTAGAAAAAAATAATGGTCAATCAAAGAAAATATAAATTGAAAACAAAAAACATAAATCAAAATTAAATGTTATTTTGAAATACAATGAACACAAAAACATAAATTAAAAAAAAAGAAAAAGAAAAGAAGCATGGAATCTTTTTTTGCTTTCTTATTTTTAGAATGTGGACACAAAAAGCATAAATCAAAATTAAAAGAAAACACCTATTATATATATATATATATATATATATATATAAAAGATGTGAAGGTGGACTAATGCAATTTTATTTAAAATTATATATATAGAACGTTTGATTAAAGACATTAAAAGAAACGTTTATGTATATAGATATATATATATTTATTTATTGCTGCAGAAATTCTCTATACAAAAATAGAAATATTTTATTAATATCTAAACCTGTATATCCATAAAATGAGCTATTTCAAAAACAAGTAATACAAAATAGATAATTATAATTTACAAACTATAGTTAAAAATTAATTTCTTAATTTTTCACTTATTTATAGGAGAAATAAGAGATCTGTTTGTGAAACGGTTATTCAAGAAAATAGGTCGATATATCCATTAAAGAAACTTATGCTAATCAGTTTGACAATTGAAATGTTTTAAAATTTTGGGTTAAGTTGGTTCGATTCTGCCCTAACTTTTAAAAAAATAATGTCAAATAAGAGATCATAAAATAAAACACTAATAATATCCAATGAAAGATCATAAAATAAAACACTGTGATTAAAACAAAGTGAAAAAAAGCATGAATCTAAATTAAAGGAGAAAAAGCATGCGACCGTTTTATGCCTGCTATTTTTAGGACGGTGGGGTGGACCAATTTTAAATTCTCCCTCATTTGTGGAAGAGACGAGACACGGGATTTGTCTCTCATTCAAATAATAAAGGCCAATATATCCGTTGAAAAAATCCTACATATATCTTTCGAAGGTTGCAGAAATTTCCCACTTCGTCATGTACCTCTGGTCTGGTCCGATATTTCTGTGTGCTCTGATATGTCTGTGGTTGGACGTCTGTGTATGTGTGATGAGGTGTCAGATTCATGCAAAAACAATCAAACGAAAGGACTACTCGTACCTAACACTCACTGCTAGGTACGATTCAGTTTTCGTTTCGTTGCATAAATGCCCTAACCTTTTTATTTCTTATTTTGACATTCTGTTCATTTCGCCGTCTATACAGCTAGCTTTCCCAAATGCTCTACTCCAGCTAGATTCGTGAATTACTTTCTTTGCTTCTTCTTATTTTGTTTCTTTTATAATTTTAGTTCCTTCCAGGTTTGACATGATAATTATAAAAGGAAAATTTGCATGGATAATTTAAAAATGATTAAATAAAGAAAGCTTAGTTAGAATTGTCCATATCATTTTAATTGCAGTTCTGAGAAATATTTTCTTTCCTACTTCTTTGCTGCTTCTTTATTGGTTAAATAAAGAAGACATAGTTAGATTTTTCTTTATCTTGTTGCTTTTCCATACATTTTAGTACGTTAGGGAAAGAAATCCAAGAGACCAGCTGCATTTATTTATTTGTGTGCTGCACACATTTCTGGCTGTTGCGTGCAGCACATAGAGAAGCCTAATTCCACCCTAATGAAGTCACTATTTTCTACCCTAATGGTTGTCTACGAGATATCGATGGGCAGTTTAGTTAGGAATTACTTAATTCCATTTTCAGGTGTAATTACTTTCCTCTTCGCTTTCTTGGGGAGTAAACGAGAAACCCTCATCACCTGTTCATCCAATCTCTATTCAGATTATTCCAGATAGTTTATTTTCATCTGCATAATGTACGTTTAAGCTTTCCAATGCGTTGAACTTTAGTTTCTCCTCTGTTGTAGTTTCCGCGGAATTACTTCATAGTTTAGTTTGGTGTAATCTACGGCTCCAAAATAGACATTTCATTGCCGCCCTTCTCTTCCAATTAAATCTAATTTTTGGAACGACGTGATTTTATATTAAACGGCAATATCCAAATATTTTGAATTAAGATATGTTACATTATATGATATATAAATTTATATGTTGAATTTTGTGTTTCAACACATATATAATTTATATTATTAAATTATTTTTATTATTTTTAACTTTTTAAAAATATTATATATTTTAGTTTTAAAAGTGGTAATTGACTAAATCACCTCAGTTCAATACCCTATCAATTTCTTTCAATACCTTAATCATTTGAAAATTTTGAAGATGTGGAAAATTGTATTATAGAGCAGTCTATTTCCACACGGGAGTCAGTTACACATTTGTCTGACAAGTTTGACAGATTAGGTTTAAAGAAAGCAAACAAGACTATTCCGCTTTCTTTCTTAACTAAAGGAAAGAGTGTACATCCTCATGAGTTTGAAAATCCTATCTCTCAATTTCCTCATCTCTTTCCTAAAGAAGTGCCTCAGCTAACCCAACAGTCTGAGTCCAAGCCAGAAGAAAAGTCTGAAAAAATAACCATAGCCCAAGCTCTAGAAATCTCAAATTCTGAAAAACATGCTTTTCCCATATATGAGCCTTTGGAACCACAGTTTACTAGACATGCTGCCCCTGACCTTTATGGTGCAGGAAAGATTCCAGCCCGAGAGACTTTCCATGAAGGGAGTCATAAGGAGTGGAACATTGATGGCTTATCTGTAGCACAGATCAGGCAATTGCTTGATCAAATGATTATTGAATATAAACTGATGTGTGTAGAAGGTAAGAGTGAAGTAGAAGCATGCAAAACACTTATTCAGTGTTTTACTGGCACTCTGGCTAGATGGTGGGAGTTAGAGTCATCCCCTGTTATGTTAGATAATATGGAAAAAGAAGTGCTGAAAGATGAACAGGGTGATGTCAAATTTAATGATGATGGCACAACACAGAATAACATGATTGGTGCACTCACTGCACTAATACAGGAGCACTTTCGTGGTGCAGAATTTGCACTTAGGGATAAAAATGAAATGATCCTGATGAATTTAAAGTGCAATAATATTAACCAATTTGAAGACTTCCACAGAGACTGGATTGAGCGCATGTTTTTTGTCAAGGATCCAAAGAATATTTTGTGGAAGCAAGTATATCTTGCAGCTTTACCATCAAAGCTGGTTGATATACTGAAGTTGCAAGAAGCTTTCCCTCTGCCACTTGAAGTTTATGTTTGGGGAGACTTCTATGCTATAATTACTAAAGTCTTGATTTCTTTATGTACCAGTTCTAAGATGCAAAAATCTATAGATAAATTAAATAGACTTCCTGGTACAAAGTCTTTCTGTGGTAGATATGGAATAACCGTTGACGATCCTTTGGTGCATCGCATAAAGCATAAGAGGCATGCAAAGAAGGCTTACAAAAGAAGTAAAGCCTCCACCTACAGATTGAGCTCAGGCAAAAGACGAGAGCTCCGAAGGCCTAAAGAATCTAGAAGGCCAAAAGAAAGAAGAGGACATTACCACTACAAGCCAAAGACACACTACTACCAGCCTCATGACATTCGTCCCAAAGATGTCAAAATTTCCAGAATGAAAGAAGTAGTCTCCTGGTTGTGTGGTCAACCTGGTCACACTTCAAATATGTGTCCTACAGCTCTAGAATCTAAAAGAGATTTGGGTAAAAAATCCCAAAAGAATAAACAACCATCTACTAGTGCTACAGCCCCTACTGTCACAGTTAAAACTGAGCCTAGATGTGCCTACTGTCATTCCTCTTTTCATAAAACTGCTAACTGTCATAATCATTCTGGCCTCCAAATCCAACAACATGCCGAACAGTCCTCTACCTCTTCCTCTTCAGATGACTACTCCTCCTATTCTTCCGAGGAACAAGTCAATATGTATTGTCAATGTTCTGACTCAGACGCCTGTCATTGTTCTGACTCTGATTCAGATTCTTTTTCTTCCGCTGAAGAAGAACTTCCCCATGTTCTCATGGCTCAAGTTTATGATGATGATCTTAAAGTTTTTGCTCAGATCTGAGCCATGGATGAAGGTGATCTCAAAGCTGCCCTTATAGCCGCTTACATGAAGAACATGCCTGGTTCTTCCAGTTCTTCCTCCAGTTCTTCTGCCAAGAAGCCCAATTTTGTTGAAGCTTCTTATGAAAGAAACACCAAAATGTATCTCCAACACAATTCTAACAAAGTTCGTGCACTCACTTTCGGGGAGGTGAGTAAGGAGATACATGATTTAAAGACAGAAATACGCAGTATGAAAAATGAACTCTCTGTCCTGAAAACAAAAATGAATCAGTCAGCATATTCTTCTACAAATGTTTCAGGCAAGCAGACAAATTATACACTTCATACTGCTCCTAAAGCCGAAGTACAACTTTCCACAGGAACATTTGATCCTTCATCAGGCTTTAGTGAAATCGGGGATATGCAAGTCCTCGCTATTCAATACCAACAACACCATGTACAGGTAAATCTCTGTGTTGCTGGTCATACTTACAAGGTTACTGTACTTATTGATTCTGGATCAGATATTAACCTTGTTTTCAAAACACTAATCCCTTCAAAATACTGGACCACAGCCAAGAAGGAAGTAATGGGATTAGGAACAAAGAAGTTGAAATTTGAAGTCTCCAAAGCTGTTGTTTTCTTTGATTCAAGATGTGTTAAACTTTCCTTTGTAGTTTCTGATATTCCGGTTGACTGTATATTAGGAAATATATTTTTAGCAGCAGTAGAACCACATGGGTCTTTTACATTCCCTGACAAATCGGCATTTGGAGTTTGAGTCTTTGTGTTTTTAGAGTCCGAATTTTGCTCCCTGCTCTGCATCTGCGCAATCTTTACAATCTACTTGCATCATGGAGTCTTGACTCACAGTCCTTAGGAGAACTGAGAAGCCTGCGGGTCTATGTGCTCGGCATAGATCAGAACCTAAAGTGGCCAGTTCTTTAGATCGAGTCAGTCTGTGTGTTTACGTTTTGTGTGCATAAGTAAAGCTCTGAGACAAAGTCTATAAATTGGCCAGAAAGCCTCCGGTAACGATCGCTTTTTATGAGTATCATAAGTCCGGTAAAAGCCATTACAGTCAATCTCTGATACAGACGCTTGAATCCATATCAGTCTGTAAAACATTCTGCTATTAATAAAAGAGAGAAATTTTTCATCATTCCGCATTTTTGAGCACTATCACTCTGAGTTTATATTGTTGTTAAGATACTTGCATTGCTTGAAAGTTCGCCATAAGTTCGCCCGAGGTTCGTGACACAAGTGAGGGACGCCAAGGCCGTGTAAAGGCGAGGGAAGCCGTTGAGAAGGCCATCAGTTTCGTGAAGCTTCAGTAGGTTCGTGTAGGGGTTCACAGTTGGGTTCATATAAAGCAGTGTTCATAGAAACTTAAAAAGGCCAAGTCTGCCCGTTAGGGACAGCAAGCAAGCTTTTGAGAAGCCTCTGCTAGAAATTGGTATCAAAGCCAATAAGCCGGTGTCCTGGACAGAAATACGAAGTATGAAAAATGAACTCTCTGTCATGAAAACACAAATGAATCAGTTAGCATCTTCTTCTACAAATGTCTCAGGCAAGCAGACAAATTATACACTTCATACTGCTCCTAAAGCCGAAGTACAACTTGCCACAGGAAAATTTGATCCTTCATCAGGCTTTAGTGAAATCGGGGATATGCAAGTCCTCGCTATTCAATACCAACAACACCATGTACAGGTAAATCTCTGTGTTGCTGGTCATACCTACAAGGTTACTACACTTATTGATTCTGGATCAGATATTAACCTTGTTTCCAAAACACTAATCCCTTCAAAATACTGGACCACAGCCAAGAAGGAAGTAATGGGATTAGGAACAAAGAAGTTGAAATTTGAAGTCTCCAAAGCTGTTGTTTGCTTTGATTCAAAATGTGTTAAACTTTCCTTTGTAGTTTCTGATATTTCGGTTGACTTTATATTAGGAAATATATTTTTAGCAGCAGTAGAACCACATGGGTCTTTCAGATTCCCTGACAAATCTTCAGGGTATTTTATTACTATTTCTGGAGAGAGAATTGAATTGCCTTATATATCCAGACCCAGAATTTCACCCATGGTGCAGGCTATGCAGGAGATTCACAAAGCTGAAAAAAGCCTGGCAGAACTCAAAGACCACAAAGGGATTATCAAGATTGAAGAATAGTTGAGTTCTCCAGAGGTCCAGGAAAATATCTCTCAGATTTAGAGAGAATTTGAAGAAACATGTTGCTCGGAGGAACGCAATGCATTTTTGCATCAAAAGCAACATTGTGTGGAACTACCTTACAAGGAAGGTTACACTGGCAGACCTTGTAAGTCAAGAGCCATTTCCATGTCTGTAGAACACAGACAACTCTGCCAGAAGGAGATTGAACAGCTTCTTCAAAAGAAGCTCATCAGAGAATCCAGCAGCCCTTGGAACTGCTATGGGTTCTATGTCAACAAAAGAAGTGAACAAATCAGAGGAGGTCCTAGACTGGTAATAAATTACAAGCCTCTGAATAATGTTCTAGCAGATGACACTTATCCGATCCCTCATAAAGGTGATCTGATGAGAAGGATTTCAGGAGCCAAGGTCTTCTCTAAGTTCGATCTAAAGTCTGGCTTCTGGCAAGTTGCTATTGCAGAGGGTGATAGATGGAAGACAACATTCAGTGTTCCTCATGGACACTATGAATGGAATGTAATGCCATTCGGTTTAAAACATGCGCCTTCAAAATTTCAGAAGGTAATGGACTCCATCTTTAAACCCTATGATGAATGGTTACTTGCCTATATTGATGATCTGCTCATTTTTTCCAAGAATTTGCAAGACCACTTCAGGCACCTGAAGATTTTTATGAAGTTGGTCCAGAGAAATGGTTTAGTCTTGAGTAAGAAAAAGATGGAACTCTGCAAGACTAAAATTAAGTTTTTAGGGCACGAGATTGAAAATGGAGAAATTGCTATTCAGAATCATGCACTTGAATTTGCTGACAAGTTTCCTGATGTCATTCTTGACAAAACTAAATTGCAAAGGTACTTAGAATGTTTAAATTATGTTAGCAGTTTCTATCCTTTGTGTGCCATTGATAGGGCTCTGCTCAATCAGAGACTCAAGAAAAATCCCAAACCTTGGACAGAAAAACATACTCAGGCAGTGAAAGAAATCAAATCCAAGGTTAGAAATCTCCCTATCTTACATGTTGCAGATGATAATGCTTATAAAATTGTTGAAACAAATGCAAGCAACATTGGTTGGGGAGGTGTCTTAAAGCAGAAGCCGAATGAAGAAAGTCCCAAAGAGAAAGAACAGGTTGTCCAGTTTGTTTCTGGTGTTTGGAGCAAGGCAAAGTTGAATTATGCTCCAATTGAGAAAGAGGTAAAGGCAACCTGGAATTGTATTAGTAAATTTTCAATTCATTTGGCTAATAAACATTTTCTGCTCAGAACTGATGCAAAGGCCCTGGAGAAAGTTATTACTAAAGTGATAAAGAACCCAGAAGATGCAAATTTTGCTAGATGGCAAGCTCTCTTTGCATATTTTGATTTTAAAGTTGAACATATTAGGGGTTCTGATAATTGTCTTCCAGATTTTCTGAGCAGAGAATATATCCAGCACCAAGAACAGAAGAATGATCCTGAGAAAGAAGAAATACATTGCATGGTCATTCTTACAGAATGGAATCAGGCCAATCAAAGAGAAGAAATCAGATATATTCCAGATGAAGAATCATGTCCTGTTTATGCAGAAAAATGGAGGCCAACCTGGTAACTCCGAAACACACAAGTGCTCGATGCAAATCTACAGAGTCATAATGACATCCAACATTTTGTACCTGAGAGGAGGGTGTATCCTAAAGGAAGCCGGTGGATACATGACATGATGTATTCACATAGCATGATGGCTTCAGAAGAAGCAGAACGGTCACTCTCACAAGACTTTTGGGACCTCTCCGTCATTTTTACTGGTGGTGGAGATAGATCAAAAGTTTACTATAAGTCTTATACCATAAACAGGACAAGGAATCCTGGCCAATATACAAGCGGGAAATTTCAAACATGGCCAGAAAACAATCCAAGCCTTATTTTTCCTGACACTGTTTATGATTTTGCAAGATACAGGAGGCTGTGGTGGGACCTATTAAATAAAGATGGTCGAGGAGAAACCCACTACACTAAGTTGAAATTTGCTCCTACTTGGATAAATTCACGAGAACCCGCTGTACCTTGGTTATCTGACTGGTGGCATCATTATGGTGTTAGTCCTTTTAGTATGGATCCAAACTATTATGAAACCTACTGCCGTAGGTTTTGTACTGATTGTCTCGAAGGCCCAGCTGGAGAATGCTTCCACTATCCCTGTCAGAAAGTAGGAGAAATTGCAGGACTTGAGTTTAAAATGATAAATCCCATATTAAAGTCCTACATGCAGATGCACTATCAGTGGCTCGTCATGACCAAGATCAAGCACCAAATCATCCTTAACAAACCTATGATCGTCCGACGTATCTACACCAAGGCATGGGATGATGAGTTTTATAATCTAAGATATCCTGGTATTACAATCTTGGGTCCGCCGGCGACATCTGCCAGTACAAGTGGTCCTCGGGAGCCCCACTAAAAAGGCTTTCCCTGTGTAATAATGGTACCTAGTCACGGGTCCATAGTGACAGAGCTTTTCACGGAGGCTTTTCATCTATCCGAAAAGTATCTCCTCTGTATTAAATTATTTTGTTTCCTCGTGGGCCTTGCACTTAAAGACATCCACAGTGTACATACACCCACTTTCACATGTATGTGTCGGTAAGTCGAATCTCCGTGCGGATGTCACCTCTCGGTGTTCGAAAAGCGATCCGCTTGCCAGTGTCGATAATCGGATGAATTACAAGAATGTTTGTCCCCCTTCCAATCTATATAGGAAGGTAGGCTCATTTCTGACAGCGAATTTTGATTTAGTCTTCATGTTTTGAAATTAAGTTTTGATCCTGCGCACTGCGCCTGTAATCTTGTGATGTAGCTTGCATGCCGGTCTTGACTCACGATCCTTGGGAAGCCCGGCTTTGCGGGT
This sequence comes from Pinus albicaulis, assembly GCA_034641835.2. NCBI lineage: Eukaryota > Viridiplantae > Streptophyta > Pinopsida > Pinales > Pinaceae > Pinus > Pinus albicaulis. The sequence goes on from CM076569.1 coordinate 714,918,603, forward strand.
CTGTGTGCTAGGCATAAGATGGAGCCTAAAAATGGCGGGTTGTTCTTTAGATCGAGTCGATGCATTTGTGTGTTTATGTTTTGTGTGCATAAGTAAAGCTCTGAGACAGAGTCTGTAAATTGGCCAGAAAGCCTCCGGTAACGATCGCTCTTTATGAGTATCATAAGTCTGGTAAAAACCATTACAGTTGATCTCTGATACAGACGCTTGAATCCATATCAGTCTGTAAAGCATTCTCCTATTAATAAAAGAGAAAAAAATTTCATCATTCTGCATTTTTAAGTACTGTCATTCTGAGTTTATATTGCTTTTAAGATACTTGCATTGCTTGAAAGTTTGCCATAAGTTCGCCCGAGGTTCGCGAAACAAGTGAGGGACACCAAGGCCGTGTGAAGGCGAGGGAAGCCGTTGAGAAGGCCGTCAGTTGCGTGAAGCTTCAGTAGGTTTGTGTAGGGGTTCACAGTTGGGTTCATATAAAGCAGTGTTCAGAGAAACTTAACAAGGCCAAGTCTGCCCGTTGAGGACAGCAAGCAAGCTAGAAGCCTCTGCTAGAAAAATGGTATCAGAGCCAGTAAGTCGGTGTCGCCTGGTTCGTAAAAGGTCAGTACTTAAACAATCTCTCTTTAAAAAGAAAATTAAAATGGATTCATCTATGTCAAAGTCTGTATCTTACAGAGAACTCGAAGAGAAAGATAGGGCTGAACAAAACCCATTACGGGATATGTTTGCTGGTAGCAGTAGTAGAGTCATTAATGAGTCTGATCATCTCTATGAAGAGGTTGAACCTCAAGCAAGATGGGTTTTGCCCAGGATATCCGCCTCTCAAGTCTATAGTGACCTAGGTGTCTGGCATCTGAAAGCAGCCACTAGGATCACCATTAAAGAGTCGGTCAGCTCTATAGAAGAGAATAGTAGTGATCGTGCATGCTTAATCCCTATTCTAAACCCGATGAACTTCGGTCGGGTTAAAAAGTCAGAACCCAATTTTTACTTAGGTTGTAAGAGTTGGTATTCATGCATTAGCAATATCCTGGTGTCGTATGCGTTTTCAGAAAGTCATGGCATCGTCGTAGGAGATCCGACGAATAACAAGCATATACATATATAGATTTTAATTGAGGAATTATGTTGCTCCATTGTCTAATGGACCGGTGTGGTTCACTTTGTTACCCGAACTTTTCGGTATCAATCACAGATGAAACCTTGGCAGATATATTGCAGCTTCAAATCCAAATAATGGGATTTGATATGAGGAAGAAAAGACAAAACATTGCCATTCAGTTTCGTAGTTTTTTCCGCCATACCTCCACTATGTTTCCTCCAGTCCTCCATGCACCCAGCCGAGAGTCCAAAACCAGTGTCGTAGTCCTGACTGATCCTAAAAATCAAAAGATAGAACATCAGGCCATTAAATGGGAAGATCTGACTTTCCCATAACACTGGATAGTTCCGAACCCTAAGCCTCTCGCTGTACAGAAAATAACCTCTGCCAACATTACAGAGAATCAATCCTCAGCTATCCTGTCTTTTCCCAAAAGGTCAACCATAGACAGAAAAAGGATTGAAGAAGCCTGCAAGAAGTATCCTATGTATATACCTCCAGATTATATAGATACTGGTTGTAGTTCAACTGTTTCTAATTGTAGACATGTAGCTTTGTTTGAGTTTGCTCAGTTTGTTAATTTTCAGCCCCTGAGTGTCCAATGTCCGCAATGTAAACAACATGTTAATTTGCAGAGTCTTGCCTATACTGTTCTTCATGAAAACCATAATAATAGGACTGGTGAAGCCCCTCCTGCATCTTCTCCACACCCATGTCCTAATCCAAAATTCTCTGACATTCCATTCCCTCATGAGGACGAGCATGTTCTTATGATGCATCTTATTCCACAATTGGAAGATGAGGTTCTTAGGATGTTTAAATTATGTTAGCAGTTTCTATCCTTTGTGTGCCATTGATAGGTCTCTGCTCAATCAGATACTCAAGAAAAATCCCAAACCTTGGACAGAAAAACATACTCAGGCATTGAAAGAAATCAAATCCAAGGTTAGAAATCTCCCTATCTTACATGTTGCAGATGATAATGCTTATAAAATTGTTGAAACAGATGCAAGCAACATTGGTTGGGGAGGTGTCTTAAACAAAAGCCAGATAAAGACAGCCCAAAGGACCAGGAACAAGTTGTACAGTTTGTCTCAGGAGTTTGGAGCAAAGCAGAACGGAATTATGCTCCAATAGAAAAAGAGGTAAAAGCAGCTTGGAACTACATCTGTAAGTTTTCTATCCATCTGGCTAATAAACACTTTCTGCTTAGAACTGATGCAAAAGCTCTGGAAAAAGTAATAAATAAGGAAATAAAGAACCCAGAAGATGCAAATTTTGCTCGTTGGCAAGCTCTCTTTGCTTATTTTGATTTTAAAGTTGAACATATTAGAGGTTCTGAAAATTGTATTCCAGACTTTTTGAGCAGAGTAGAATAGATCCAAGACTCAAGAACAAAGAATGATCCTGAGAGAGAAGAAATACATTTGCATGGTCATTCTACAATGGAATCAAAGCCAATCAAAGAGGGTATATTCCAGATGAAGAATCATGGCCTGTTTATGCAGAAAAATGGAGGCCAACCTGGCAACTCCGAAACACACAAGTGCTCGATGCAAATCTACAAAGTCATAATGACATCCAGCATTTTGTACCTGAGAGGAGGGTGTACCCTAAAGGAAGCTGGTGGATACATGACATGATGTATTCACATAGCATGATGGCTTCAGAAGAAGCAGAACGGTCACTCTCACAAGACTTTTGGGACCTCTCCGTCATTTGTACTGGTGGTGGAGATAGATCAAACGTTTACTATAAGTCTTATACCATAAACAGGACAAGGAATCCTAGCCAATATACAAGCGGGAAATTTCAAACATGGCCAGAAAACAATCCAAGCCTTATTTTTCCTAACATTGTTTATGATTTTACAGGATACAGGAGGCTGTGGTGGGACCTATTAAATAAAGATGGTCGAGGAGAAACCCACTACACTAAGTTGAAATTTGCTCCTACTTGGATAAATTCACGAGAACCCACTGTACCTTGGTTATCCGACTGGTGGCATCATTATGGTGTTAGTCCTTTCAGTATGGATCCAAACTATTATGAAACCTACTGCTGTAGGTTTTGTACTGATTGTCTCAAAGGCCCATCTGGAGAATGCTTCCACTATCCCTGTCAGAAAGTAGGAGAAATTGCAGGACTTGAGTTTAAAATGATAAATCCCATATTAAAGTCCTACATGCCGATGCACTATCAGTGGCTCGTCATGACCAAGATCAAGCACCAAATCATCCTTAACAAACCTAAGATCGTCCGACGTATCTACACCAAGGCATGGGATGATGAGTTTTATAATCTAAGACATCCTGGTATTACAATCTTGGATCCGCCGGCGACATCTGCGAGTACAAGTGGTCCTCGGGAGCCCCACTAAAAAGGCTTTCCTTGTGTAATAATGGTACCTAGTCACGGGTCCATAGTGACAGAGCTTTTCATGGAGGCTTTTCATCTGTCCGAAAAGTATCTCCTCTGTATTAAATTATTCTATTTCCTCGTGGGCCTTGCACTTAAAGGCATCCACAGTGTACATACACCCACTTTCACATGTATGTGTCGGTAAGTCGAATCTCCGTGCGGATGTCACCTCTCGGTGTTACCCGAAAACGATGATCTGCTTGCCAAGTGTCAATAATTGGATGGTCTACAGGAATGCTTGTCCCCCTTTTCAATCTATATAAGGAAGGGTAAGGCTCATTCACAACCATCGGCATTTGGAGTTTGAGTCTGTGTTTTTAGAGTCCGAGTTTTGCTCCCTGCTCTTCATCTGCGCAATCTTTACGATCTGCTTGCATCACGGAGTCTTGACTCACAGTCCTTAGGATAACTGAGAAGCCTGCGGGTCTATGTGCTCGGCATAGATCAGAACCTAAAGTGGCCAGTTCTTTAGATCGAGTCAGTCTGTGTGTTTATGTTTTGTGTGCATAAGTAAAGCTCCGAGACAGAGTCTGTAAATTGGCCAGAAAGCCTCCGGTAACGATCGCTCTTTATGAGTATCATAAGTCCGGTAAAAGCCATTACAGTCAATCTCTGATACAGACGCTTGAATCCATATCAGTCTATAAAACATTCTACTATTAATAAAAGAGAGAAATTTTTCATCGTTTCCTTCAATAAGCCAGAGAAATCTCATAAACACGAATTATATTTTTACTTCTTTTATTTTGAAATTCAACATACGATATCGTTGGGCAATTTAATTTACAATTACTTACACAGGTTGTTGTTTGCCGGGACATGAGGTAGCTGCATCATGTCCTTGCATGCAGCAGAAATAACTCTCATCCAACCGTTTTGTTTTTCTGTTGATGATCAATGAATTAATCTTTCGGTTTTCCAATAGTGTACTGTGGTGTACGGTCTGTGTTATTATTTTTGTATACTTTAGATTTATTTAAATTAAATTCAATGCATTTGGTGTGAGTTATAAACAATAGTTAGTCTAATCTGTGGCCTCAAAATCCATTTTTCGCGGCTACCCCTCCCTTATAACTAAATCTAGTCTCTTGAACGAACGTTGTGGTTTTGTATTAAATGGCTTTATTAAAATATCTCCAATTGTGCTTTTACCTATTTTGAAAATATTTTTTATTAAAATCACAATGTTTTTACATTTAAATATATATTATAAAATTAAATTCTATGTAAATTTTTTTAATATTCACTTTGAATACTTGTTTTATTAATTGTCTCAATTATAATATATATATATATATATATATTCTTATAAATTTATTAGGCTAGATTAGTTTAGAATAGAGTAGGCAAAGGTAGGCTAGGCTAGGCTAGGCTAAAGTAGGCTAGGCTAGAGTAGGCTAGACTAAGAGTAGAATATGATAGGCTAGAGTAGAGTAGGCTAGGCTAGGGTAAGTTAGAGTAGGTTAGTAGGCTAGGGTAGAGTAGGCTAGTAGGCTAGAGTAAGCTAAGCAATGCTGGGCTAGGTTAGGCTAAAGTAGACTTGGTTTAGCTAGGCTAGAGTAAACTAGTGGGCTAGAGTAGGCTAAGCTAAGTTATGGTAGAGTAGGCTAAGCTAGGGTAGAGTAGGCTATGTTAGGCTAGAATAAGCTAGGCTAGGCTAGAGTAGGGTAGTGTAGGATAGGCTACACTAGGATATGATAGAATAGAGTAGGCTAAGGTAGGCTAGCCTAGGCTAGAGTAGCGTAGTAGGCTAGAGTAGAGTAGGATAAGCTAAGCTAGGGTAGAGTAGGGTAGGGTAGGAAAGGCTAGAGCAGAGTAGGATAGAATAGGATAGGATAGTATAGGATAGGATATGATAGACTAGGCTAAGGTAGGCTAGGCTACGATAGGAAAGGTTAGGATAGAGTAGAGTATCATAAGCTAGGTTAGCCTAGAGTAGGCTAGACTAGAATAGGCTAGGCTAGAGTAGGCTAAGGTAGAGTAGGATATAGTAGTCTACGCTAGGCTATAGTAGGTTAGAGTAAAATAGGTAATGATAGGCTACGCTAGATTAGGCTAGAGTAGTGTTGGCTAGGCTAGGATAGAGTAGGCTAGGATAGGGTAAGATAGGATAGAGTAGGTTAGAGTAAAATAGGGTAAGATAAGCTATGCTAGTGTAGGCTAGAGTAGGCTAGGCTAGGCTAGGATAGAGTAAGTTAGGATAGGGTAAGATAGGACAGAGTAGGTTAAGTTACGCTAGGCTAAGGTAGCGTATAGTAGGCTAGGCTAGGCTAGAGTAGAGTAAGCTAAGCTAGGCTAGGTTAAAGCGGGTTAGACTATGATAGAGTAGGCTATGATAGGGTAAGATAGGATAGAGTAGGTTAACTTAGGCTAGGCTAGGGTAGCGCAGAGTAGGCTAGGCTAGGCTAGAGTAGTGTAAGCTAAGGTAGGCTAGGTTAAAGCAGGTTAGACTAGAATAGGCTAGGCTAGAGTAGGCTAATCTAGGCCAAAGTAGGATAGACTAAGCTAGGTTATGCTAGGCTAGGCTAGGGTATCCTAGTAGGGTAGAGTAGAGTAGGCTAAGGTAGGTTAGGATACAGTAGGTTAGACTAGAATATGATAGGCTACAATGGGATAAGCTAGAATAGCTTAGACTAGTGTAGGATAAAGTAGGGTAGGCTAGGCTAGAGTAGGTTAGAGTATAATATGATAGGATAGGATATAAATGGCTAGGATAGAATAGGCTAGAGTAGAGTAGGCTAAGCTATGCTAGAGTAGGCTAGTAGGGTAGAGTAGGGTAGGGTAGGTTAGGATAGAGTAGGCTAGGATAAGTAAGCTAGGCTAAGATAGGATAGCATAGAGTAGGTTAAGGTAGGCTAGCCTAGGGTAGGCTAAAGTATGATAGGCTAGGATGGAGTAGCCTTGTCGGCTAGCATAGAGTAAGCTAAGCTAGGCGAGGTTAGAGTAGAATAGGCTAATTTACGGGAGGCTAGAGTAGGTTAGACTCTAATACGATAAGCTAGAGTATACTAAGCTAGGTTAGAGCAGGATAGAGTGGGTTAGGCGAGGCTAGAGTAATTTGGAGTAGAATAGGATAGGCTAGACTCGTCTAGGCTAAAGTAGGTTATGCTAGGCTAGATTAGGCTAGTAGGTTAGAGTAGACTAGGGTAGGATAGGATAAAGCATGCTAGGATAGGCTAGGCCAGGATAAGATAGGCTAAAGTAAGGTGGGCTAGTATAGAGTAGCCTAGTATTATAAAGTAGTGTAGGCTAAGCTAGACTAGCCTAGATTAGGTTAATTTGAGCTAGAATAGGATAGAACATGCTAACGTAGATTAGGCCACGCGAGGCTAAAGTAGGCTGGGCTAGACTAAAGTATCCTAGTAGTCTAGAATATAGTAGGCTAAGCTATGCTGCACGAGAGTAGGTAATACTAGAATAGGCCAAGTTAGTGTAGGCTAGGCTACAAAAGGATAGGTAAAAAAGGATAGGCTACGCAAGAGTAGGCTAACTTAGGTTAGGTTTTGTTAGGCCAGAGTAGGCTAGGATAGGATAGATTATGCTTGAGTAGGCTAGGATAAACTAGGATACAATATGTTAGGTTAGGCTAGAGTAATATAGAGTTGGTTGGGATAGTCCAAAGTAGCCTAGGGGAGAGTAAGCTAGGCTATATTATAGTAGACTAGGCTAGAGTAAGAGAGATTTGGCTAGGATAGTATAGGATAAAGTAGTCTAGGCTAGGCTAGACTAAGTTAGGCCAGAGTAGGCTAGGCTACATTATAGTAGGAGGATAGGTTGGAGTAAATTAGGCTACAGTAAGCTAGGTTAGATTGGGATAGAGTAGGATAAATTAGAATAGGATAGGCTAGAGTAGGCTAGGCTAGAGTAGGGTAAAGTAGGCTAGGCAAGGCAAGGTAATGCCAGGAAAGGCTAGGAAACAGTAGGCTAGCCCATGTTAGGGTAGGCACGGCTAGAGTAGGATAAAGTAGAGTAGGTGAGGGTAGGCTAGGCTAGGCTAAGCTATACTAGAGTGGGATAAAGTAGGTTAGCGTGAGCTTGATTAGACTAGTAAGCTAGAGTAGAGTAGGCTAAGTTAGGCTAGCCTAGAGTAGTTTAGACTATAGTATACTAGGTTAGATTATGATATGCTAGGATAGAGTAGGCTAGAGTAGGCTAGGCTAGAACATGTTAGAGTAGAATAATATAGGTTAGACTAGGCTAGGCTAGAACATGTTAGAGTAGAGTAAGCTAGCTTAGGCTAACTTAGAGTGGGTTAGTAGGCTAGGCCAACTTTAGATCTCCCCCAACAAGAAGGTTATCTTCTTGGTCGTCCCCAATGCTATCTTTTAAGGTTTCCCAGCATATTTCCTTTTCCTTATAATGGTTGGGGGAGTGTATTTTGTAGATACTGACTATCCTGTGAGTTTCAACATTCTCCAGCTTAGTGTTTATCCAGTGGTCTATCTTCATGCATTGTTGCAGTTTCCATTTCCCTTTTTTCCATATAGTGTTTATTCCTCCTGAAGCTCCAGTAGCTGATATTACTTATCCCTCATAGATCCTAGATTTTTCTGATCACATCAATTTCTTGACTACTTTGCTTTGTCTCTTGAATTAAGAGGATGTCAGGTTTTTCACTTTTTATTAGGTCTTTTAAAAAGTTAATTTTGGAGGGGTGACCCAACCCTCTACAATTCCAAGAGACAACTATCATTATTTATTATTTGGGGTTGTTGTAGGACCCCTCCCTTTGTTTGCTTGCTGTAATTTTTCTTTATTCTTTGGTCCTTTTCCTAGAAAATTCTCCAATCCCTGTTGTGTTCCCAATGAGATATCTTTGGCTACTTCTTCATCTCTTATTTCTTTGTTCAATCTCCTTCCAATTTTTTTTTCATTCTCAATATTTTGAGGGGTTTCTTTTGTTTGGTTTCTTGTGAGGATTCGGTCAGAATTTAGGAGGAGAGGCTTGTCTGGCTGAGGAGGAGAACCAAGAGGGGTAGGAATGGGAGATGAGAGGAGGGTGTGAATTTGGGAGGAGGAGATGATCAAGTCAGAGTGGATGAGAACAGATGAGAGGATGTCAAAAGGATTTGTCCCCACGAGGGAGGTTGGTTGAGAGGGGAGGGGAGATCCTAGTGGAGGAGGAGGATGAGAGCCAGAGGCGAGTTTAGATGCAGTATTTTTCATTTTTACTTACTTCCATTTTGAATTTGATGTTTCTTCAATGTTTTTTTCAGGTTCCTCTCTTTTACTACATCTATTGGCGAAATGACCGTATTCCTGACATACCCTACATTTGAAGGGGATTTTTTCATAGTCCAACTATTGAATGTGGATCCAGTTGTCCACTGTTGTAGTTCCTAGAGACAACCTTGAGTTGTGAAAAACCAGTGCCTAGGACATCTTATATATAGCAAGGAGCATAATGTATAACAGAGGAAGTTATCAATAAAAGGCTCTCGTGCTATCCCCTGAAAACAGGGAATGTTAATTTTGAATGGGAACAAGACCCTCAAAAACTGACACAGAGAATGGAGTACTGCAGAGGCAATGTGAAAAAATCTAATATAAAAGCAACAGACAATTCAGAGAAAGCTTACTGTAAAGAGGGTCAGTTCAGAAATACCTCACAGAAATAAATTATCAGAAGGAGTTTGCTGTGAATGAAATATTGAGAGGATACTAGTTGTCAATGAGCTGATATCCAGATACACAATCTCACCATGTAATGGGCTTACCAATTTAAGAATCCATACATGACAATAGCATTTTAAAAATAACCTCCCAAAGAAACTAATATAGCAGAAGTATGGTTTGAGTGAATAGTGAAACAATATATCATGCCTGAGCCATTTTTAAAGCGCTTGACTAATCTGAGCATGGGTATCAACTAGGATAAATCCATACCAAAGGTGATGAAAATTTAATTTTCCTCATTAAGACAAGATGGCGGAAACGTGCACGCCCATATTACTGGATGACTCTGTAGCGCTGTATGTACTCTACTGCCTGCTTACTGAAATAAATGCACTGGGTAGAAGTATCTTCAGGAACACGGCAAAGAAGTAAAATCACATAGACATTCCGTCCTTTCCTGAAAGAAAATGGTGCTGGAAAGAAAGCTTTAAGGTATTGTTTTCTGCGAATGGTACCCTCTGCCTTCTAAACCCTGAATTACGGTTTAAGTTCTTCAATGATGAACATTGAATTCCTCGATCATTCATTGATATTTCTCCGTTGCTCCATTAATATCTCCATCAGCGCAATCTGTGCGTTGAATGACTCGGGAGGGTTTGACAGATTTTAACCCTGCTTCTTTAATGGAAGTCTTGTCGACATACCCTCCCAGGCCTTTCTCCATAATCACAGCCTCTGAATAATGGTCCTTTGATGCGCTCTCTATTACAGTAATAGAGACTGTATGTCATGGTAGTTTTTCGCCACTGTAACCCTGCAAAACCCTCAAACTCATTAGGAAAACCAGGCATGGGGATGTTGGACGTGGCGGGATCATTGAAAATGGTTGTTCGGACATGGCGAAATGATGGAACAATGCAGGGTGGCGATTAAAACACAGTGAAAATATGGAGGATGGACTGGTGGAGGTTTTTAACGTAAACATTGAAATTTGACTAACGAATGAAATGTGTAATGGCAGAGGAAAAATATGACAAAAACATGAAACGGTGATGGGGCGGAGGACACGTGTCGATTGTGGGGAGGCAAGCAATCTAGACCGTCCGATCTCAGGAAGAGATCGACGGCTGAAGACGCGTCGGAGGGCGATGGATTGGCAGGCCAGGGATACAGACACCTTGGGTTAAATCCTGCACATCTTCGGGGTGCGATGACAGTTGGATGGAGAGCCCCAGATCGGACGGTTGATATGAATATCGCGCTGGGTCAAATTTCAAACGATAACGCATAACGGAGCCACGTGTCGTGCAATGAGCGGAATTGCTCCGAAATAGAAAATAACGCCTGCCCTCCAAAGGCGGTGCGATGGATACCACCAGTTTTTGAAAAGTGCTTTTGGGCATGGGGACCACAAGGGTGGGTGAGCTGCTGGTCGTTGATTTACAGATTGATCGGACGGTGGATAGGCGATCGGAGTGATAAATGGGTTGGGCCACGGGTGCGACGCTGATCAATGAAGGTCGTCTGATCTGTATAGATCGACGGATAATACTGCACCCGATATCTGCCTGGGATAAGCGCTCTCCAGGCTAGCGCTTGGTCTAGTACCCATGTTTCGTTGAGAAAAATGTTGAGCGGCTAGGGCCGAAAGGTGCTAAACCTTATTTATTTTCAAATGTGGGTTTTCGGCCCTTTTTAATTCAATTTGGGGCTGGGAAAGAGTAACGATAAGGGGAATGAGGAGTTTTTTAAACCAAACAAGGGTGTGAGTATGGTTTAAAGGGGATTTTGGGAAATAATTAAAGGGCAGAGGACCTGAAGAGGCTTTCAAGGATGATGTGAATTTAGAGGGAAAGCATTCCTCGAAAGTTTAGAGACAGTTTGACCCCATGTTTGCTTGTCAAAATTTAATAGGGTGCTAACATGATCAACATTGGCTCCACCTGGGGATGGCACGTTCATCCTTGTGTGTGTCGAGAACTTCACAAACCACCTACATCATCAATTTTTACAGACAGGAAAAATAAACCTATTCTACTCCTACCCTTATTACTCCATGAGACCAGATTACACTGTTGGTCTCACATTTTCTCTACCTAAACTACATCTGCTAGGATTAAAATGTCTAGCAGATTTCTTCTCTACATTCTAAAACAGAAATTGAAAAACAACCAAGCCATGATTAGACTGTCTGGCTTGCTAGACCTTGCAGAAATTAAAGCAACTAACTACATGCTCACAGGCTGAGCTTTATTTCAGTCTTCCTACCTACTCTAATCTAACCTAGAAATATCTGATGTTCTAGGTGATACAATAATGCCAATGCAACCAGTTAAGAAGTATAAAAAAAGGATAGGAGCACTGACTTCCTGTCAAAGATAATCACAGGGTGTTCTTCTGGTGGTCCTTCAAAACTGAGGTCACCATCAGTGGTGACCACTCTTGATGAATCTAGCCCTTGAGAAGGATCAATGCTGGAGCATTTGGACTAATCAGGGCCTCCATGTACTCTGCGACAGGATCGAAGAACATATGGTGTAATATTTCTTCTTTTAGGCCTGCCATGACTAGTAGGCTGTCTGCATCCTGGGCAACTTTGATTATTGCATCTTCCACTCCATATTCAATGTGGCTCTTGAAAGTCCAATCACCTTCTTCTTGTCTTTCGAAAGGCAGTGGGATCTCCTCTTTTTTAGGAGGAGGGAGAATTTCCAAAAAGTCTTTGGGGTCTCTGAACTGATATGATTTTTCTTGTGAGTTCAGAAATTCAACCTCGGTTTCATATCTTTCAACCAACAATTCTAGAAATATTTTCTTAAGCACAGGTTTAGAACTTAAGCTGGGAAGAAGAATAGCCCGTGGAAGGTCCTCCACTTCCATTTTTTCCAAGGCATGTGAAATTTCATCTCGACACTCTATTACGAAACCTAGATGCATTTTTGCAAACTTCTCAGAGTCTTACATTGGTGAAGTGGCTTGGTCTTCAGCACGACTGATGTTGTACTGTGACATGATCTCCCAGTGGAGTCTCGTGAAACCAAGATAATCAGCGGCCTACTGATCACCAATGGAGTATTTTAATCATTTAGGAACTGTGGAGTCACCAAGGTGAGGGATCTACAACTCTCAACTCTTCATGCTCACCTTTTTGAAGAGTGAATTAGGTTTTGTTAAGGCCCAGGGATTTAGATTTTCTCAACTTCATTCCTCGACAACGGCGCCAAAAAGATGTTGTAGTTCCTAGAGACAGCCTTGAGTTTTGAAAGACCAGTGCCTAGGACATCTTATATATAGCAAGGAGCATAATGTATAACAAAGGAAGATATCAATAAAAGGCTCTCATGCTATCTCCTGAAAACAGGGAATGTGAATTTTGAATGGGACCAAGACCCTCAGAAACTGACACAGAGAAGGGAGTACTGTAGAGGCAACGTTCAAAACTCTAATATAAAATAAACAGACAATTCAGAGACAACTTACTGTAAAGAGGGCCAGTTCAGAAATAACTCACAGAAATAAATTATCAGAAGGTGTTTTCTATGAATGAAATATTGAGAGGATACTAGTTGTCAATGAGCTGATATCCAGATACACAATATCACCATGTAATGGGCTTACCAATTTAAGAATCCATACATGACAATACCTTTTTAAAAATAACCTCCCAAAGAAACTAATATAGCAGAAGTATGGTTTGAGTGAATAGTGAAACAGTATATCATGCCCGAGCATGGGTATCAACTAGGATAAATCCATACCATGGTTAGGCTAATCCGACCATGGGTATCAACTAGGATAAATCCATACCAAAAATCAGTGAGCCACTCGCATTCCAGAAACGTGATACAAGAAAGATGGATTAAATGAAATGATCTATTAAAGTAACACATATAAGATAAAGTTACAAACTGTGAAATACCAAAGACCAGAATCCTCTTAACAGATGGAACTCCTCCTCACTGAGACCTACGGGCTTTGAGCCTTCATAGAAGAGTTCACAAAATGTATACAAAAAATCCTCTCACTGCATAATTTTCTGATAAAATCTGGAACCCTAAATCATATGTTCTTCGGGAGCTTTATAGGGGAAAAATAAAGCTCGAAAAGGGAGTAGGTGATCAACATTTGATTTGCCTCATTAAGACAAGATGGCGGAAATGTGCACGCCCATATTGTTGGATGACTTTGTAGAGCTGTATGTACCTTTCTTGTTGTTTATTGAAATAAATGCACAGGGTAGAAGTCTCTTTAGGAACACGGCAAAGAAGTAAAATCACATAGACATTCCTTCCTTTCCTGAAAGAAAATGGTGCTGAAAAGAAAGCTTTAAGGTATTTTTTTCTGCGAATGGTACCCTCTGCCTTCTAAACCTTGAATTACAGTTTAAGTTCTTCAATGCTGAATGTTAAATTCCTCGATAATTTACTAATATTTCTACACTGCTCCATTAATATCTCCATCTGCGCAATCTGTGCTTTGAATGACTCGGGAGGGTTTGACAGATTTTAACCCTGCTTCTTTAATGGAAGTCTTGTCGACATACCTCCCAGGCCTTTCTCCATAATCGCAGCCTCTGAAAAATTTTCCTTTGATGCGCTCTCTATTACAGTAATAGAGACTGTAAGTCATGGCAGTTTTCCGCCGCTGTAACCCTGAAAAACCCGCAAACTCGTTAGGAAAACTAGGAATGGGGATGATGGACGTGGCGTGATCAATGAAAATGGTTGTGCGGACATGGGGAAATGATGGAAAAATGTAGGGTCACGATTAAAACACAGTGAAATGATGGAGGATGGACTGGTGGAGGTTTTTAATGTAAACATTGAAATTTGACTAACGAATGAAATGTATAATGGCAGAGGAAAAATACGACAAACACGTGGAATGGTGACGGGGCGGAGGACATGTGTCGATGGTGGGGAGGCAAGAAATCTAGACTGTCCAATCTCAGCAGGAGATTGAGGGCTGAAGACGCATCGGAGGGTGACAGATTGGCGAGCGAGCGGTACAGATACCTTGGGTAAAATCCCGTGCATCTTTGGGGTGCAATGACCATTGGATGGAGAGCCCCAGGTCGGACGGTTGATATGAATATCGCGCTGAGTCAAATTTCGAACGATAACGCGCATTGGGGGGGCAATTTTGAAATAGTGACGGAGCCACGTGTCGTGCGATGAGTGGACTCGCTTCGAAATGGAAAATACCGCCCGCCCTCCAAAGGCGGTGCGATGGATACCACCGGTTTTTGAACAGTGCTTTTGGGCGCGGGGACCACAAGGGCAGGTGAGCTGCTGACCATTGATTTACAGATTGATCGGATGGTGGACAGGCGATCGGAATGGTAAACGGGTTGGGCCATGGGCACGACGCTGATTAATGAAGGTCGTCCGATCTGTACAGATCGACGGATAATACTGCGCCCGATATCCTCCTGGGATAAGCACTCTCCAGGCTAGCGCTTGGTTAAATGGAGCAAAAGGTTGGGGGGAAAGGGCTGAAAGGTGCTAAACCTTATATATTTTCAAATGTGGGTTTTCGACCCTTTTTAATGCAATTTGGGGCTGGGAAAGAGTAACAATAAGGGGAATGAGGGGTTTTTTAAACCAAAAAAGGTTGTGAGTATGGTTTAAAGGGGATTTTGGAAAGGTTTATAAGGATTAGGCATATGGATTTTGGGGTAGAAGGGGAGGTTATGAAAAAGAGGAAGAGGGGATGAAATGGAAAAATCTGCAGGGGCACAAGGGGCAAATGAAGGCCTCTTGGGGCATAATTTTTCACAATCAATGAGGCTTATTGACTTAAGAATAGTAGAGGGAAATAATTAAAGGGCAGAGGACCTGAAGAGGCTTTCAAGGATGATGTGAATTCAGAGGGAAAGCATTCCTCGAAAGTTTAGAGACAATTTGACCCCCTGTTTGCTTGTCAAAATTTAATAAGGGGCTAACATGATCAACATCCACCTTGATTTTGACCACTTCCGAGAGGCCCTTTCCTAGATCCACCTCAACACAGATTCATGTGCATGCCTGCATGTTGTCTTTGTGTTCACTTATGTCGATTTATTCGCCCACTCCATTTCCTATTGCACGAACTGAGTCATCACTCCACCAGTGTAGAGGGAGGTGCGGAAATCTTACCCATACTGGTACTGCACTGGGAACATCTAGTTCTGGATCAAAATACAGAGTCCATCAGTTAAGGTACAAACCCCTTGTGTCCATGAAGTAAGGCCCACTTCGGAATATAAAATCTCAATCACTTTTAGTCTCAAAATGAAAGGTATAACATCCCCGGCCACAAAATATTATGGCAATTTTCCCTTGTATAAACTGGATCCATTTCCTCTCAACCCATTTCTGCACTGTTTTGGGTGAGCGCCATAATCCTATAAATTGACCAACTAGTCCTTTTTCCGCCAGAGAGATTTCGGCTTTCCTTGGCACCGATGGAGGTAGGGAGATTTCTGGAATGGATTTCAGCTTTTTAACAAACTTTGTGGCAGCTGGTCTAGTTCGTTGGGTTCCCAAAGAGCTTATGAGAGAGGCAAAAACAGCTGAATCTTCATCTGGTTGTTGGTTGTTCGATGTTGCAACTGTGAAAGCACGACATCGACTAGGGCACGAACGCACAACAGGCAGCCTTACCAACCAAAATATGTTCAATTCGACATATAATTAAAAATATATTAATAATAATAGTAAATACAAGTTTAATGTGAGCTAATAAAATGGCTCAATGCATGTGTTATGTAATCCCTATAAAATTTAATAATATGATTTAAATAATAATAAAATACACATTATTTTTTTGCACTCTAAAATAAGTTTGAACTTAAATAAATTTGATCCTTCTCTGCTCATGTTACATCCATGCTTAATATGGATCCATGTTTGTATATTCTAACTGCTCATATATACCACAGCCTTACTTTAGATGTGTAATACATTTATGACACCAAGATTGTTATTTGGCATCATATTTGTTTAATTTTAAAATATGATTCATTTTTTTTTCCTCCAACATACTTACTATATTTGTACAATACCAAGAAAGGATTCATTATAGGATCTTAAATTGGAGCATATATAGAACTAAACCTCTCATTGATTCCCACGACCCTACTGCCTGGTCAATTTTCTTTTACTTCATTCCAGATTCTCCCAATTGATATCAAATCTTAATCCTGTTGTATAAATTGAGTGTTCAATTTCATTCGGAAAAAGACATTCCTTCTCCAACAATGTCTTTGTAATTTGATCCAATAACACTCTGTTAGATAGGAACAGATTTGATAAATATTGATAACTCTCGAATAGAGTATTATAAAGAAAAGATTCATTAGATAATAAGCTATTGGTTCCGAGCCATATTTTTTGGCGATGAATTAACAATTGGAAGCGGTCAACGCTTTCTCTCGAATTTTCGATCAACCAACATTTATATAAATATGGAGAAGAATATGGCTGTATACGTTCCAAATGGATACCAATTTCTTGAATGTGTTTGAAATGGTCGATATGTCTATTTCTAAGAGACAATGGTTTCCACGAATTCATGATCAAACCCGGATTGATCCCGTATTTTGAATCATATCTATGAAAACCACTTTGTAAACTTTGTTTATATATTTTAGTTTTAAAAGTGGTAATTGACTAAATCACCTCACTTCAATACCCTATCAGTTTCTTCCAATAAGCTAGAGAAATCTCATAAACACGAATTATATTTTTACTTCTTTTATTTTGAAATTCCACATACGATATCGTTGGGAAATTTAATTAACAATTACTTACACAGGTTGTTGTTTGCCAGGACATGAGGTAGCTGCATCATGTCCTTGCATGCAGCAGAAATAACTCTCATCCACCCGTTTTGTTTTTTTGTTGATGATCAATGAATTAATCTTTCGGTTTTCCAATAGTGTACTGTGGTGTACGGTCAGTGTAATTATTTCTCTATGCTTTAGATTTATTTAAATTAAATGCAATGCATTTGGTGTGAGTTATAAACAATAGTTAGTCTAATCTGTGGCCTCAAAATCCATTTTTCGCGGCTACCCCTCCCTTATAACTAAATCTAGTCTCTTGAACAGACGTTGTGGTTTTGTATTAAATGGCTTTATTAAAAGATCTCCAATTGTACTTTTACCTATTTTGAATATATTTTTTATTAAAATCACAATGTTTTTACATTTAAATATATATTATAAAATTAAATTCTATGTAAATGTTTTTAACATTCACTTTGAATACTTGTTTTATTAGTTGTCTCAATTATAATATATATATATATATATATATATTCTTCTAAATTTATTAGGCTAGATTAGCTTAGAATAGAGTAGGCAAAGGTAGGCTAGGCTAGGGTGGGCTAAAGTAGGCTAGGCTAGACTAGAGTAGAGTAGGCTAGGCGAGGGTAAGTTAGGCTAGGGTAGAGTAGGCTAGTCGGCTAGAGTAGGCTAAGCAATGCTAGGCTAGGTTAGGCTAAAGTAGAATTAGTTTAGCTAGGCTAGAGTAAACTAGTGGGCTAGAGTAGGCTAAGCTAAGTTATGGTAGAGTAGGCTAAGCTAGGGTAGAGTAGGCTATGTTAGGCTAGAATAAACTAGGCTAGGCTAGAGTAGGGTAGTGTAGGATAGGCTAGACTAGGATATGATAGAATAGAGTAGGCTAAGGTAGGCTAGCCTAGGCTAGAGTAGCGTAGTAGGCTAGAGTAGAGTAGGATAAGCTAAGCTAGGGTAGAGTAGGGTAGGGTAGGAAAGGCTAGAGTAGAGTAGGATAGAATAGGATAGGATAGTCTAGGATAGGATATGATAGAGTAGGCTAAGGTAGGCTAGGCTATGATAGGAAACCATAAGATAGAGTAGAGTATCATAAGCTAGGTTAGCCTAGAGTAGGCTAGACTAGAATAGGCCATGCTAGAGTAGGCTAAGGTAGAGTATGTTAGACTAGAGTAGGATAGAGTAGTCTACGCTAGGCTATAGTAGGTTAGAGTAAAATAGGGTATGATAGGCTACGCTAGATTAGGCTAGAGTAGTGTTGGCTAGGCTAGGATAAAGTAGGCTAGGATAGGGTAAGATAGGATAGCGTAGGTTAGAGTCAAATAGGGTAAGATAGGCGAGGCTAGTGTAGGCTAGAGTAGGCTAGGCTAGGCTAGGATAGAGTAAGTTAGGATAGGGTAAGATAGGATAGAGTAGGTTAAGTTAGGCTAGGCTAAGGTAGCGTAGAGTAGGCTAGGCTAGGCTAGAGTAGAGTAAGCTAAGCTAGGCTAGGTTAAAGCGGGTTAGACTAGGATAGAGTAGGCTAGGATAGGGTAAGATAGGATAGAGTAGGTTAACTTAGGCTAGGCTAGGGTAGCGCATAGTAGGCTAGGCTAGGCTAGAGTAGTGTAAGCTAAGCTAGGCTAGGTTAAAGCAGGTTAGACTAGAATAGGCTAGGCTAGAGTAGGCTAATCTAGGCCAAAGTAGGATAGACTAAGCTAGGTTATGCTAGGCTAGGCTAGGGTATCCTAGTAGGGTAGAGTAGAGTAGGCTAAGCTAGGCTAGGATACAGTAGGTTAGACTAGAATAGGATAGGCTACAATAGGATAAGCTAGAATAGCTTAGACTAGTGTAGGATAAAGTAGGGTAGGCTAGGCTAGAGTAGGTTAGAGTAGAATATGATATGATAGGATATAAATGGCTAGGATAGAGTAGGCTAGAGTAGAGTAGGCTAAGCTAGGCTAGAGTAGGCTAGTAGGGTAGAGTAGGGTAGGGTAGTTTAGGATAGAGTAGGCGAGGATAAGTAAGCTAGGCTAAGATAGGATAGCATAGAGTAGGTTAAGGTAGGCTAGCCTAGGGTAGGCTAAAGTACGATAGGCTAGGATGGAGTAGCCTTGTCGGCTAGCGTAGAGTAAGCTAAGCTAGGCAAGGTTAGAGTAGAATAGGCTAAGTTAGGCGAGGCTAGAGTAGGTTAGACTCTAATACGATAAGCTAGAGTATACTAAGCTAGGTTAGAGTAGGATAGAGTGGGTTAGGTGAGGCTAGAGTAATTTGGAGTAGAATAGGATAGGCTAGACTTGTTTAAGCTAAAGTAGGTTATGCTAGGCTAGATTAGGCTAGTAGGTTAGAGTAGACTAGGGTAGGATAGGATAAAGCATGCTAGGATAGGCTAGGCTAGGATAAGATAGGCTAAAGTAAGGTGGGCTAGTCTAGAGTAGCCTAGTATTATAAAGTAGTGTAGGCTAAGCTAGACTGGCCTAGATTAGGTTAATTTGAGCTAGAATAGGATAGAACATGCTAAGGTAGGTTAGGCCATGCGAGGCAAAAGTAGGCTAGGCTAGACTAAAGTATCCTAGTAGTCTAGAGTATAGTAGGCTAAGCTATGCTACACAAGAGTAGGTAATACTAGAATAGGCCAGGTTAGTGTAGGCTAGGCTACAGAAGGATAGGTAAAAAAGGATAGGCTAGGCAAGGCTACGCAAGAGTAGGCTAACTTAGGTTAGGTTAGGTTAGGCCATAGTAGGCTAGGATAGGATAGAGTATGCTCGAGTAGGCTAGGATAAACTAGGATACAATATGTTAGGTTAGGATAGAGTAAGATAGAGTTGGTTGGGATAGTCCAGAGTAGCCTAGAGTATGCTGGGCTAGGCTAGGCTAATTTAGGGGAGAGTAAGCTAGGCTATATTATAGTAGACTAGGCTAGAGTAAGAGAGATTTGGCTAGGATAGTATAGGATAAAGAAGTCTAGGCTAGGCTAGGCTAAGTTAGGCCAGAGTAGGCTAGGCTACATTATAGTAGGAGGATAGGTTGGAGTAAATTAGGCTACAGTAAGCTAGGTTAGATTAGGATAGAGTAGGATAAAGTAGAATAGGATAGGCTAGAGTAGGCTAGGCTAGAGTAGGGTAAAGTAGGCTAGGCAAGGACAAGGTAATGCCAGGAAAGGCTAGGAAACAGTAGGCTAGCCCATGTTAGGGTAGGCAAGGCTAGAGTAGGATAAAGTAGTGTAGGTGAGGGTAGGCTAGGCTAGGCTAAGCTATACTAGAGTAGGATCAAGTAGGTTAGCGTGAGCTTGATTAGACTAGTAGGCTAGAGTAGAGTAGGCTAAGTTAGGCTAGCCTAGAGTAGTTTAGACTATAGTATACTAGGTTAGAGTATGATATGCTAGGATAGAGTAGGCTAGAGTAGGCTAGGATAGGCTATAGTAGGTTAGAGTAGAATAATGTAGGCTAGACTAGGCTAGGCTAGAACATGTTAGAGTAGAGTAAGCTAGCTTAGGCTAACTTAGAGTGGGTTAGTAGGCTAGGCTAACTTTAGATCCCCCCCAACAAGAAGGTTATCTTCTTGGTCGTCCCCAATGCTATCTTTTGAGGTTTCCCAGCATATTTCCTTGTCCTTATAATGGTTGGGGGAGTATATGTTGTAGATGCTGACTATCCTGCGAGTTTCAACATTCTCCAATTTAGTGTTTATCCAGTGGTCTATCTTCGTGTGCTGTTGCAGTTTCCATTTCCCTTTTTTCCAGATAGTGCTTATTCCTCCTGAAGCTCCAGTAGCTGATATTGCTTATCCTTCATAGATCCTAGATTTTTCTGATCACATCCATTTCTTGACTACTTAGCTTTGTCTCTTGAATTAAGAGGATGTCAGGTTTTTCACTTTTTATCGGGTCTTTTAAAAAGTTAATTTTGGAGGGGTGACCCAACCCTCTACAATTCAAAGAGACAACTATCACTATTTATTATTTGGGGTTGTTGTAGGACCCCTCCCTTTGTTTGCTTGCTGTACTTTTTCTTTTTTCTTTGGTCCTTTTTCTAGAAAATTCTCCAATCCCTGTTGTGTTCCCAATGAGATATCTTTGGCTACTTCTTCATCTCTTATTTCTTTGTTCAATCTCCTTCCAATTTGTTTGTATTCTCAATATTTTGAGGGGTTTCTTTTATTCGGTTTCTTGTGAGGATTCGGTCTGAATTTAGGAGGAGAGGCTTGTCCGGCTGAGGAGGGGAACCAGGAGGGGTAGGAATGGGAGATGAGAGGAGGGTGTGAATGGGGGAGGAGGTGATGATCAAGTCAGATGGGATGAGAGCAAATGAGAGGATGTAAAAAGGATTTGTCCCCACGAGGGAGGATGGTTGAGAGGGGAGGGGAGATCCTAGCGGAGGAGGGGGATGAGAACCAGAGGCGGGTTTAGATGCAGTATTTTTCATTTTTACTTATTTCCATTTTGAATCTGATGTTTCTTCAATGTTTTTTTTAGGTTACTCTCTTTTACTACATCTATTGGTGAAATGACCGTATTCCTGACATACCTTACATTTGAAGGGGATTTTTTCATAGTCCAGCTATTGAATGTGGATCCAGTTGTCCACTGTTGTAGTTCCTAGAGAGAGCCTTGAGTTGTGAAAGACCAGTGCCTAGGACATCTTATATATAGCAAGGAGCATAATGTATAACAGAGGAAGTTATCAATAAAAGGCTCTCATGATATCTCTTGAAAACAGGGAATGTTAATTTTGAATGGGACCAAGACCCTCAGAAACTGACACAAAGAAGGGAGTACTACAGAGGCAATGTGAAAAACTCTAATATAAAAGCAACAGACAATTCATAGACAACTTACTGTAAAGAGGGTCAGTTCAAAAATACCTCACAGAAATAAATTATCAGAACGTGTTTGATGTGAATGAAAGATTGAGAGGATACTAGTTGTCAATGAGCTGATATCCAGATACACAATATCACCATGTAATGGGCTTACCAATTTAAGAATCCATACATGACAATAACATTTTAAAAATAACCTCCCAAAGAAACTTATATAGCAGAAGTATGGTTAGAGTTAATAGTGAAACAGTATATCATGCCTGCGCCATATTTAAAGTGCTTGACTAATCCGACCATGGGTATCAACTAGGATAAATCCATACCAAAAATCAGTGAGCCACTCGCATTCTAGAAACATGATACGAGAAAGATGGATGAAATGAAATGATCTATTAAAGTAACACATATAAGAGAAAGTCACAAACTATGAAGTACCAAAGACTAGAATCCTCTTAACAGATGGAACTCCTCCTCACTAAGACCCTATGGGCTCTGAGCCTTCATACAAGAGTTGACAAAATGTATACAAAAAATCCTTTCACTGCATAATTTTCTGATAAAATCTGGAACCCTAAATCATCTGTTCTTCGGCAGCCTTATAGGAGAAAAAGAAAGCTCGAAAAGGGAGTAGGTGATGAAAATTTAATTTTCCTCATTAAGAAAAGATGGTGGAAACATGCACGCCCATATTGCTGGATGACTCTGTAGCACTGTATGTACAATAATGCATGCTTAATAAAATAAATGCACTGGGTAGAAGTCTCTTCAGGAACACTGCAAAGAAGTAAAATCACATAGACATTATGTCCTTTCCTGAAAGAAAATGGTGCTGAAAAGAAAGCTTTAAGGTATTTTTTTCTGCGAATGGTACCCTCTGCCTTCTAAAACCTGAATTGCAGTTTAAGTTCTTCAATGTTGAACATTGAATTCCTTGATCATTCACTGATATTTCTCCGCTGCTCCATTAATATCTCCATGTGCGCAATCTGTGCTTTGAATGACTCGGGAAGGTTTGACAGATTTTAACCCTACTTCTTTAATGGAATTCTTGTCGACATACCTTCCCAGGCCTTTCTCCATAATCACAGCCTCTGAAAAATGGTCCTTCGATGTACTCTCTCTTACAGTAATAGAGACTGTAAGTCATGGTATTTTTTCGCCACTGTAACCCTGCAAAACCGATAAACTCGTTAGAAAAACTAGGCATGGGGATGATGGACGTGGCAGGATCATTGAAAATGGTTATGCAGACATGGCGAAATGATGGAACAATGCAGGGTGGCGATTAAAACACAGTGAAAGGATGGAGGATGGACTGGTGGAGGTTTTTAACGTAAACATTGAAATTTGACTAACGAATGAAATGTATAATGGCTGCGGAAAAATATGACAAACACGTGGAACGGTGATGGGGCGGAGGACACGTGTCGATGGTGGGGAGGCAAGCAATCTGGACCATCCAATCTCAGGAGGAGATCGATGGCTGAAGAGATCAGCGGCTGAAGATGCGTCAGAGGGCGACGGATTGGCGGACCAGGGGTACGGATACCTTGGGTTAAATCCTGCACATCTTCGGGGTGCAATGACTGTTGGACGGAGAGCCCCAGATCGGATGGTTGATATGAATATCACGTTGGTTCAAATTTCGAACGATAACACACGATGGGGGGGTGGTTTTGAAATAGTGACGGAGCCACGTGTCGTGCGATGAGTTGGATCACTCCGAAATGGAAAATACTGCCCGCCCTCCAAAGGCGGCGCGATGGATACCACCAGTTTTTGAAAAGTTCTTTTGGGCGTGGGGACCACAAGGGCGAGTGAGTTGTTGACCGTTGATTTACAGATTGATCGGATGGTGGATAGGCGATCAGAGCGGTAAACGGGTTGGGCCACGGGTGCAACGCTGATCAATGAAGGCCGCCTGATCTGTACAGATCGACAGATAATACTGCGCCCGATATCCACCTGGGATAAGGGCTCTCCAGGCTAGAGCTTGGTCTAGCACCCAGGTTACATGGAGAAAAAGGTTGAGGGGCTAGGGCCAAAAGGTGCTAAACCTTATATATTTTCAAATGTGGGTTTTCGGCCCTTTTTAATGCAAATTGGGGCTGGGAAAGAGTAACGATAAGGGGAATGAGGGGTTTTTTAAACCAAAAAAGGGTGTGAGTATGTTTTAAAGGGGATTTTGGGATGGTTTAGAAGGATTAGGGGGAGGGATTTTGGGGTAAAAAGGGAGGTTATGAAAAAGAGGAAGCGGGGATGAAATGGAGAAATCTGCAGGGGCACAAGGGGCAAATGAAGGCCTCTTGGGGCACAATGTTTCATAATAAATGAGGCTTATTGAACTAATAATAGCAGAGGAAAATAATTAAAGGGCAGAGGACCTGAAGAGGCTTTCAAGGATGATGTGAATTCAGAGGGAAAGCATTCT
Source organism: Pinus albicaulis (assembly GCA_034641835.2). Taxonomy (NCBI): domain Eukaryota; kingdom Viridiplantae; phylum Streptophyta; class Pinopsida; order Pinales; family Pinaceae; genus Pinus; species Pinus albicaulis. Next base: position 714,942,750 of record CM076569.1, read on the forward strand.
TCGAAAGTTTAGAGACAGTTTGACCCCCTGTTTGCTTGTCAAAATTTAATAGGGGGCTAACATGATCAACATTGGCTCCACCTGGGGACGGCACATTCATCCTTGGGTGTGTCGAGAACTTCACATACCACCTACATCATAAATTTTTACAGACAGGAAAAATAAACCTATTCTACTAATACCCTTATTACTCCATTAGACCAGATTACACTGTTGGTCTCACATTTTCTCTACTTAAACTACATCTGCTAGGATTAAACTGTCTAGCAGATTTCTTCTCTACATTCTAAAACAGAAATTGAAAAACAACCAAGCCATGATTAGACTGTCTGGCTTGCTGGACCTTGCAGAAATTAAAACAACTAACTACATGCTCACAGGCTGAGATTTATTTCAGTCTTCCTACCTACTCTAATCTAACATGGAAATCTCTAATGTTCTAGGTGATACAATAATGCCAATGCAACCAGTTAAGCAGTAGCAAAAAAGGATAGGAGCACTGACTTCCTGTCAAAGATAATCACATGGTGTTCTTCTGGTGGTCCTTCAAAACTAAGGTCACCGTCAGTGGTGACCACTCTTGATGAATCTTGCCCTTGCGAAGTATCAATGCTGGAGCATTTGGACTGATCAGGGCCTCCATGTACTCTACCACAGGATCGAAGAACATATGGTGTAAGCTTTCTTCTTTTAGGCCTGCCATGACTGGTAGGCTGTCTGTATCCTGGGCAACTTTGATTATTGCATGTTTCAGTGCATCTTCAATGTGGCTCTTGAAAGTCCAATCACCTTCTTCTTGTATTTCGAAAGGTAGTGGGATCTCTTCTTTTTTAGGAGGAGGGAGACTTTCCAAAAAGGCTTTGGGGTCTCTGAACTGATATGATTTTTCTTGTGAGTTCAAAAATTCAACCTCGGCTTCATATCTTTCAACCACCAATTCTCGAAATATTTTCTTAAGCACAAGTTTAGAACTTAATATGGGAAGAAGAATAGCTCGTGGAAGGTCCTCCACTTCCAGTTTTGCCAAGGCACGTGACATTTCATCTCAACACTCTGCTACGAAACCTGGATGCATTTTTGTAAACTGCTCAGAGTCTTACATTGGTGAAGTGGCTTGGTCTTCAACACGGCTGATGCTGTACTGTGACATGATCTCCTAGTGGAGTCTCGTGAAACCAAGATAATCAGCGGCCTACTGATCACCAATGGAGTATTTTAATCATTTAGGAACTGTGGAGTCACCAAGGTGAGGGATCTACAACTCTCAAATCTTCATGCTCACCTTTCTGAAGATTGAATTAGGTTTTGACGAGGCCCGAGGATTTAGATTTTCTCAACTTCGTTCCCCGACAATGGCGCCAAAAAGATGTTTTAGTTCCTAGAGACAACCTTGAGTTGTTTAAGACCAGTGCCTAGGACATCTTATATATAGCAAGGATCATAATGTATAACAGAGGAAGATATCAATAAAAGGCTCTCATGCTATCTCCTGAAAACAGGGAATGTTAATTTTGAATGGGACCAAGACCCTCAGAAACTAACACAGAGAAGGGAGTACTGTGGAGGCAACGTGCAAAACTCTAATATAAAAGAAATAGACAATTCAGAGACAACTTACTGTAAAGAGGGCCAGTTCAGAAATACCTCACAGTAATAAATTATCAGAAGGTGTTTGTTATGAATGAAATATTGAGAGGATACTAGTTGTCAATGAGCTGATATCCAGATACACAATATCACCATGTAATGGGCTTACCAGTTTAAGAATCCACACATGAAAATAACGTTTTAAAAATAACCTCCCAAAGAAACTAATATAGCAAAAGTATGGTTTGAGTGAATAGTGAAACAGTATATCATTCCTGAGCCATATTTAAAGTGCTTGACTAATCTGAGCATGGGTATCAACTAGGATAAATCCATACCAAAAATCAGTGAGCCACTCGCATTCCAGAAACATGATACGAGAAATATGGATGAAATGAAATGATCTATTAAAGTAACACATATAAGAGAAAGTTACAAACTGTGAAATACCAAACACCAGAATCCTATTAACAGATGGAACTCCACCTTGGTGAGACCCTACGAGCTTTGAGACTTCATACAAGAGCTCACAAAATGTATACAAAAAATCCTTTCACTACATAATTTTCTGATAAAATCTGGAACCCTAAATCATCTGTTCTTTGGGAGCTTTATAGGAGAAAAATAAAGCTCGAAAAGGGAGTAGGTGATGAACATTTAATTTGCCTCATTAAGACAAGATGGCAGAAATATGCATGCCCATATTGCTGGATAACTCTGTAGTGATTTATGTACTTTGCTGCCTGCTTACTGAAATAAATGCACTGGGTAGAAGTCTCTTTAGGAACACGGCAAAGAAGTAAAATCGCATAGACATTCCTTCCTTTCCTGAAAGAAAATGGTGCTGAAAAGAAAGCTTTAAGGTATTGTTTTCTGCGAATGGTACCCTGTGCCTTCTAAACCCTGAATTACGGTTTAAGTTCTTCAATGCTGAACGTTGAATTCCTCGATAATTTACTGATATTTCTCTGCAGCTCCATTAATATCTCCATCTGCACAATCTGTGCTTTGAATGACTCGGGAGGGTTTGATGGATTTTAACCCTGCTTCTTTAATGGAAGTCTTGTTGACATACCTTCCCAGGCCTTTCTCCATAATCACAGCCTCTGAAAAAGGGTCCTTTGATGCGCTCTCTATTACAGTAATAGAGACTGTAAATCATGGCAGTTTTTCGCCGCTTTAACCCTGCAAAACCCGCAAACTCGTTAGAAAAACCAGGCATGGGGATGATGGACGTGGCGGGATCAATGAAAATGGTTGTGCGGACATGGTGAAATGATGGAACAATGCAGGGTGGGGATTAAAACAAATTGAAATGATGGAGGATGGACTGGTGGAGGTTTTTAATGTAAACATTGAAATTTGACTAAAAAATGAAATGTATAATGGCGGAGGAAAAATACGACAAACACGTTGAACGGTGACAGGGCGGAGGACACGTGTCGATGGTGGGGAGGCAAGAAATCTTGACCATTCGATCTCAGGAGGAGATTGACGGCTGAAGACGCGTCGGAGGGCGACAGATTGGCGAGCCAGGGGTATGGATACCTTGGGTTAAATCCCGTGCATCTTCGGGGTGCGATGACCATTGGATGGAGAGCCCTAGATCATACGGTTGATATGAATATCACGCTGGGTCAAATTTTGAACGATAACGCGCGATGGGGCGGTAGTTTTGAAATAGTGACGGAGCCACGTGTCGTGCGATGAGTGGAATGGCTCCGAAATGGAAAATACCGTCCGCCCTCCAAAGGTGTTGCGATGGATACCACCAGTTTTTTAACAGTGCTTTTGGGCGCGGGAAACACAAGGGCGGGCGAGCTGCTGACCGTTGATTTACAGATTTATCGGATGATGGATAGGCGATCAGAGCGGTAAACGGGTTGGGCCACGGGCGCGACGTTGATTAATGAAGGCCTTCCGATCTGTACAGATCGACGAATAATAATGCACCCGATATCCACCTGGGATAAGCACTCTCTAGGCTAGCGCTTGGTCTAGTGCCCAGGTTACGTGGAGCAAAAGGTTGAGGGGCTAGGGCTGAAAGGTGCTAAACCTTATATATTTTCAAATGTGGGTTTTAGGCCCTTTTTAATGCAATTTGGGGCTGGGAAAGAGTAAAAATAAGGGGAATGAGGGGTTTTTTAAACCAAAAAAGGGAGTGAGTATGGTTTAAAGGGGATTTTGGGATGGTTTAGAAGGATTAGGTGGAGGGATTTTGGGTTAGAAAGGGAGGTTATGAAAAAGAGGAAGAGGGGATGAAATGGAGAAATCTGCAGGGGCACAAGGGGAAAATGAAGGCCTCTTGGGGCATAATTTTTCACAATCAATGAGGCTTATTGACTTAAGCAATGCAGAGGGAAATAATAAAAGGGAAGAGGACCTAAAGAGGCATTCAAGGAGGATGTGAATTCAGAGGGAAAGCGTTCCTCGAAAGTTTAGAGACAGTTTGACACCTTGTTTGCTTATCAAAATTTAATAGGGGGTTAACATGATCAACATCCACCTTGATTTTGACCGCTTCCGGGAGGCCCTTTCCTAGATCCACCTCAACACAGATTCATGCGCATGCCTGCATGTTGTCTTTGGGTTCACTTCTGTCGATGTATTTGCCCACTCCATTTCCTATTGCACGAACTGAGTCATCACTCCACCAGAGTAGAGGGCGGTGCGGAAATCTTACCCATAGTGGTACTGCACTGGGAACATCTAGTTCTGGATCAAAATCCAGAGTCCATCGGTAAAGGTACAAAGGGGAGAAATGGGGGTTATGAAAAAGAGGAAAGGGGGATGAAAATAAAGTTCCCTTACCTTAAATTATTAATCATGTAGTACCTACTTTTTTTTTATGTTTATTTAGATGAGATGGTATTTGCATTGATCCATAATCATGTTTACCCTATCATCCACTTTATCATCCTTTCCTAAAACAATTTAAACTTTATATCTTGTGGGATGAAATCCTAATGGGTGGAGCCAATAAGTGAGTTTTTCAACTAAATTCAATAAGAAATTATCACCAACATAATAGGAGGAATAGGTCTTTCTTTTTTAGTAGAATCATTAAGTGATCTATGTTGTTTCAAAAAATTGTCATCAACATTGTGTTAAGCAACTTGGGTAATTTTTCAAAATTAAGAAAAATAATGGTCAATCAAAGTTAATATAAATTGAAAACAAAAAACATAAATCAAAATTAAATGTTTTTTTGAAATAAAATGAACACAAAAACATAAACATAAATCAAAATTAAAAGAAAAGAAAGGCAACCCAACTTTTTTGTTTTTTTAAGATGTAGACACAAAAAACATAAATCCAAAAAAAAAAAAAGCAGCAACATGTTAACTTTTTTTTGCTGCCTTTTTAAAAAAAATGAACTAAACCAATTTTAAGATTTCAAAAATGGTTATTCAACATATCCATCTTAAAATTATATATATATATATATATATATATATATATATATATATATATATATACATGCATACATACATACATACATATATATATATACATATATAAATATTGTTGCAAAATTTCTTTGATACAAAAATAGAAATATTTTATTAATATCTAAACATGTATATCCATAAAATGAGCTAATTCACTATTTCAAAAACAAGTAATACACAATAGTTAGCTATAACTTACAAACTATACTTGAAAAGTAATTTCCTAATTTTTCACTCATTTATAGCAGAAGTTGGAGAAATGTCTATGAAATGGTTATTCAAAAAAATAGGTCGATACATCCATTAAAGAAAAAATAAGAGATATGTATGTGAAACCGTTATTAAAAAAATAGGCCGGTATATACGTTAAACAAACTTATGCTAACCAGTGTGACAATTCCATTTCTAATGTCTTAAAATTTTGGGTTCGATTGGTTCGATTCCACCCAGGTCATATGAAAATTATTCTAACTTTAAAAAAATAATGTCAAATGAAAGATCATAAAATAAAACACTAATGATGTGAAATGAAAGATCATAAAATAACAGTTTATGCATGCTACAAGACAACAACATTAATATTAGTTGTGAATAGAAATAGGATAAAAAAAATCATATATTTTATTCATCTATAATCTGATTATGATCTAACATGTCAAAAACTATTTTATGCATAGCTCAATTGAGTCAATATATTCTCATGATTATACAAATATTAAACTTAAAATTAAATGTTGATAATAAAAGAGATTATGCACAATTTACAAACTAACATACTTAATTGAGAAATCAGATTCTATTACTAGTGATTCAAACTTCTTATGATTATTTAGATAGTAATGTCACTTAACTCCCTTTAGATCTAACATGTTTTAGATCTAACTCTCTTATCATAAGTTAGACAATCATGTCACCTAACATCTACACCCTCTGAAGATAAAAAACACAAACTTTCTTTATGAATTTATAATACGTAAATAGATATCTAGAATAGTTAATAAGTAACATTATATTTTGTCTATAATATTTTATATTATATAAAATAAAAAATCACATAACAACATTACAAAAATGAATGAGATACCCTTCATCATATTTTTTTTCTCGAGGATCATTTTCTATATCATTAAAGTCTTTAAATATTACTTGTGTACTCATTTTTCTACACTTCAAAATATCAAGTGTGTTTTTCATGGATTTTTTTTCTATCACAACTCATATTACACACATGGTGGATTTATTTTTCCAGCCTTGAATAATATTCTCTTCCTTGTTATTTACTTGACTTTCTTTATAAATTGAAGTGTTTCTTCCATGGATACACCTTCATATTAATATTTAGGATTAATAACCATTTCAAAAACTCTTACATCCCTATATGAAAAAATTGCATGGAATTTTTATTATTATTATGAAACCTAAGAAAATCATTCCATCTAAAGGATTTCTCATACCTGATCAATTTTAAAAGATACTCATTGAATGATTGATGGGATAGGCTCATTATAAAGCCCACTGTGAAGGCTATGTGTAAGTATGTTTGTCTCTTTTAAAATAAAATATTCTATGAATATAAAAATAATATGTGCTATAATAGAAAATAAAAAGAAAATATGCTATGCATATTTAATTAGCTGTCCATATGATCTAATATAATTTCATAAAACATATATGAGTAAGATGTTTAAACCCTATAATTTTCAAAATTATATCAACTTCATATATATTTATATATATAAACATGCTAAAATAACATACTTTAATGTTGTATAGAATAAAATATCAAATGTGAGTTTTGAGTAAAATATTTTAAAATAAATCAATATTGACATATAATTAAAAATATATTAATAATAATAATAAATACAAGTTTAATGTGAGCTATTAAAATGGTTCAATGCACGTGTTATGTAATCTCTATAACATTTAAAAATAAGATTTAAATAATAATACGATTTAAATAATAATAAAATACACATTATTTTTTTGCATTCTAAAAAAAGTTTGAAATTACAGAAATTTGATCTCTCTCTACTCATATTACATCCACAGTTAATATGGATCCATGTGGTATATTCTAACTACTCAAATATACCATGGCCTTACCTTAGATGTGTAATAAATTTATGACACCGAGATTGTTATTTGGAATCATATTTGTTTGATTTGAAAATAGAGTCTCCTTACCTTAAATTATTAATCAAGTAATAATTACTTTTTTCACTGATATTTATTTGACATCACATTTGTTTGATTTGAAAATAGAGATCCCTTACCTTAAATTATTAATTATGTAGTAATTACTTCTTTTATTGATGTTTATTCGGTTGAGATTGTCTATAATAGATAAAAAAATGATTTACGTGAATCCATAATCATGTTTACCCTATTATCCACTTTATCAACGTTTCCTAAAACAATTTCAACTTTATATCTTGTGGGATGAAATCCTAATGGGTGGAGCCAATAAGTGAGTTTTTCAACTCAATTCAATAAGAAATTATCACTAACATATTAGGGGGAATTGGTCTTTGCCTTTTCATTGAGTCATTAAGTGATCTATGTTTTAAAGAATTGTCAGCTACATTGTGATAAACAACTTGGATTATTTTTCAAAATTAAAAAATAATAATGGTCAATCAAAGTAAATATAAATTGAAAACAAAAAACATAAATCAAAATTAAATGTTATTTTGAAATACAATGAACACAAAAAACATAAGTTAAAATTAAAAAAAATAAAAATTAATTTCTTAATTTTTCTCTCATTTCTAGGAGAAATAAGATATGTGTCTGTGAAACAGTTATTCAAGAAAATAAGTCGATATATCCGTTAAAGAAACTTATGCTAATCAGTCTGACAATTGAAATGTATTAAAATTTTTGGTTAGGTTGGTTTGATTCTGCCCAGGTCATATGAAAATTATTCTAACTTTTAAAAAATAATGTCAAATAAGAAATCATAAAATAAAACACTAATAATGTCCAATGAAAGATCATAAAATAAAACACTGTGATTAAAACAAAGTGAAAAACAAAAAGCATGAATCTAAATTAAAGGAGAAAAAGCATGTGACCGATTTATGCCTGCTATTTTTAGGACGGTGGGGTGGACCAATTTTAAATTCTCCCTCATTTGTGGAAGAGACGAGAGTAATTTGGAGTAGAATAGGATAGGCTAGACTCGTCTAGGCTAAAGTAGGTTATGCTAGGCTAGATTAGGCTAGTAGGTTAGAGTAGACTAGGGTAGGATAGGATAAAGCATGCTAGGATAGGCTAGGCTAGGATAAGATAGGCTAAAGTAAGGTGGGCTAGTCTAGAGTAGCCTAGTATTATAAAGTAGTGTAGGCTAAGTTAAACTAGCCTAGATTAGGTTAATTTGAGCTAGAATAGGATAGAACATGCTAAGGTAGGTTAGGCCACGCGAGGCTAAAGTAGGCTAGGCTAGACTAAAGTATCCTAGTAGTATAGAGTATAGTAGGCTAAGCTATGCTACACAAGAGTAGGTAATACTAGAATAGGCCAGGTTAGTGTAGGCTAGGCTACAGAAGGATAGGTAAAAAAGGATAGGCTAGGAAAGGCTACGCAAGAGTAGGCTAACTTAGGTTAGGTTAGGTTAGGCCAGAGTAGGCTAGGATAGGATAGAGTATGCTCGAGTAGGCTAGGATAAACTAGGATACAATATGTTAGCTTATGCTAGAGTAAGATAGAGTTGGTTGGGATAGTCCAGAGTAGCCTAGAGTATGCTGGGCTAAGCTAGGCTAAGTTAGGGGAGAGTAAGCTAGGCTATATTATAGTAGACTAGGCTAGAGTAAGAGAGATTTGGCTAGAATAGTATAGGATAAAGTAGTCTAGGCTAGGCTAGACTAAGTTAGGCCAGAGTAGGCTAGGCTACATTATAGTAGGAGGATAGGTGGAGTAAATTAGGCTACAGTAAGCTAGGTTAGATTAGGATAGAGTAGGATAAAGTAGAATAGGATAGGCTAGAGTAGGCTAGGCTAGAGTAGGATAAAGTAGGCTAGGGAAGGCAAGGTAATGCCAGGAAAGGCTAGGAAACAGTAGGCTAGCCCATGTTAGGGCAGGCAAGGCTACAGTAGGATAAAGTAGTGTAGGTGAGGGTAGGCTAGGCGAGGCTAAGCTATACTAGAGTAGGATAAAGTAGGTTAGCGTGAGTTTTATTAGACTAGTAGGCTAGAGTAGAGTAGGCTAAGTTAGGCTAGCCTAGAGTAGTTTAGACTATAGTATACTAGGTTAGAGTATGCTATGCTAGGATAGAGTAGGCTAGAGTAGGCTAGGCTAGGCTATAGTACGTTAGAGTAGAATAATATAGGCTAGACTAGGCTAGGCTAGAACATGTTAGAGTAGAGTAAGCTAGCTTAGGCTAACTTAGAGTGGGTTAGTAGGCTAGGCTAACTTTAGATCTCCCCCAACAAGAAGGTTATCTTCTTGGTCGTCCCCAATGCTATCTTTTAAGGTTTCCCAGCATATTTCCTTTTCCTTCTAATGGTTAGGCGAGTATATGTTGTAGATGCTGACTATCCTGCGAGTTTCAACATTCTCCAGTTTAGTGTTTATCCAGTGGTCTATCTTCATGTGTTGTTGTAGTTTCCATTTCCCTTTTTTCCATATAGTGCTTATTCCTCCTGAAGCTCTAGTAGCTGATATTTCTTATCCTTCATCGATCCTAGATTTTTCTGATCACATCAATTTCTTGAGTACTTAGCTTTGTCTCTTGAATTAAGAGGATGTGAGGTTTTCCACTTTTTATCATGTCTTTTAAAAATTTAATTTTGGAGGGGTGACCCAACCCTCTACAATTGCAAGAGACAACTATCATTATTTATTATTTGGGTTTGTTGTAGGACCTCTCCCTTTGTTTTCTTGCTGTACTTTTTCTTTATTCTTTGGTCCTTTTTCTAGAAAATTCTCCAATCCATGTTGTGTTCCCAATGAGATATCTTTGGCTGCTTCTTCATCTCTTATTTCTCTGTTCAATCTCCTTCCAAATTTTTTTGTATTCTCAATATTTTGAGGGGTTTCTTTTTCTTGGTTTCTTGTGAGGATTCGGTCTGAATTTAGGAGGAGAGGCTTGTCCGACTGAGGAGGGGAACCAAGAGGGGTAGGAATGGGAGATGAGAGGAGGGTGTGAATGGGGGAGGAGGTGATGATCAAGTGAGATGGGATGAGAGCAGATGAGAGGATGTCAAAATGATTTTTCCCCATGAGGGAGCATGGTTGAGAGGGGAGGGGAGATCCTAGCGGAGGAGGAGGATGAGAGCCAGAGGCAGGTTTAGATGTAGTCTTTTTCATTTTTACTTATTTCCATTTTGAATCTGATGTTTCTTCAATGTTTTTTTTAGGTTCCTCTCTTTTACTACATCTATTGGCGAAATGACCATATTCCTGACATACCTTACATTTGAAGGGCATTTGTTCATAGTCTAGCTATTGAATCTTGATCCAGTTGTCCACTGTTTTAGTTCCTAGAGATAGCCTTGAGTTGTGAAAGACTAGTGCCTAGGACATATTATATATAGCAAGGAGCATAATGTATAACAAAGGAATTTATCAATAAAAGGCTCTCATGCTATCTCCTGAAAACAGGGAATGTTAATTTTGAATGGAACCAAGACCCTCAGAAACTGACACAGAGAAGGGAGTACTGCAGAGGCAATGTGAAAAACTCTAATATAAAAGCAATAAACAATTCAGAGACAGATTACTGTAAAGAGGGTCAGTTCAGAAATACCTCACAGAAATAAATTATTAGAAGGTGTTCGCTGTGAATGAAAGATTGAGAGGATACTAGTTGTCAATGAGCTGATATCTAGATACACAATATCACCATGTAATGGGCTTACCAATTTAGGAATCCATACATGACAATAGCGTTTTAAAAATAACCTCCCAAAGAAACTAATATAGCAGAAGTATGGTTTGAGTGAATAGTGAAACAATATATCATGCCTGACCCATATTTAAAGTGCTTGACTAATCCAAGCATGTGTATCAAGTAGGATAAATCCATACCAAAAATCAGTGAGCCACTCGCATTCTAGAAACATGATACGAGAAAGATGGATGAAATGAAATGATCTATTAAAGTAGCAAATATAAGAGAAAGTTACAAAGTGTGAAATACCAAATACCAGAATCCTCTTAACAGATGGAACTCCTCCTCACTGAGACCCTACGGGCTCTGAGCCTTCATAAAAGAGTTCACAAGATGTATACAAAAAATCCTTTCACTGCATAATTTTCTGATAAAATCTGGAACCCTAAATCATCTGTTCTTCGAGAGCTTTATAGGAGAAAAAGAAAGCTCGAAAAGGGAGTAGGTGATGAAAATTTAATTTGCCTCATTAAGACAAGATGGCGGAAACGTGCACGCCCATATTGCTGGATGACTCTGTAGCACTGTATGTACTCTGCTGCCTGCTTACTGAAATAAATGCACTAGGTAGAGGTCTCTTCAGGAACACGGCAAAGAAGTAAAATCACATAGACATTCCATCCTTTCCTGAAAGAAAATGGTGCTGAAAAGAAAGATTTAAGGTATTGTTTTCTACGAATGGTACCCTCTGCCTTCTAAACCCTGAATTACAGTTTAAGTTCTTCAATGCTGAACATTGAATTCCTCGATCATTCACTAATATTTCTCTGTTGCTCCATTAATATCTCCATTTGCGCAATCTGTGATTTGAATGACTCGGAAGGGTTTGATAGATTTTAACCCTGCTTCTTTAATGGAAGTATTTTTGACATACCTTCCCAGGCCTTTCTCCATAACCACATCCTCTGAAAAATGGTCCTTTGATGCTCTCTCTATTACAGTAATAGAGATTGTAAGTCATGGCAATTTTTCGCTGCTGTAACCCTGCAAAACCCGCAAACTCGTTAGGAAAACCAGGCATGGGGATGATGGACGTGGCGGGATCAATGAAAATGGTTGTGCAGACATGGCGAGATGATGGAACAATGCAGGGTGGCGATTAAAACACAATGAAACGATGGAGGATGGACTGGTGGAGGTTTTTAACATAAACATTGAAATTTGACTAACGAATGAAATGTATAATGGCAGAGGAAAAATATGACAAACACGTGGAACAGTGACGGGGCAGAGGACATGTGTTGATGGTGGGGAAGCAAGAAATCTGGACCGTCCGATCTCAGGAGGAGATCGACGGCTGAAGACGTGTCAGAGAGAAACGGATTGGCGGGCTAGGGGTATGGATACCTTGGGTTAAATCCTGCGCATCTTCGAGGTGCGATGACCGTCGGATGGAGAGCCCCAGATCGGACGGTTGATATGAATATCCCGATGGGTCAAATTTCGAACGATAACGCACGATGGCGGGGCGGTTTTCAAATAGTGACGGAGCCACGTGTCTTGCGATGAGTGGAATCGCTCCGAAATGGAAAATACCGCCCGCCCTCCAAAGGCGATGCGATGGATACCACCAGTTTTTGAAAAGTGCTTTTGGGCATGGGGACCACAAGGGTGGGTGAGCTGCTGACCATTGATTTACAGATTGATTGGATGGTGGATATGCGATCGGAGCGGTAAATGGGTTGGGCCACGTGTGCGATGCTCATCAATGAAGGTCGTCCAATCTGTACAGATTGACGGATAATACTGCATCTGATATCCGCCTAGGATAAGCGATCTCCAGGCTAGAGCTTGGTCTAGCGCCCGGGTTACGTGGAGCAAAAGGTTGAGGGGCTAGGGCCGAAAGGTGCTAAACCTTATATATTTTCAAATGTGGGTTTTCGGCCCTTTTTAATGCAATTTGGGGCTGGGAAAGAGTAATGATAAGGGGAATGAGGGGTTTTTTAAACCAAACAAGGGTGTGAGTATGGTTTAAAGGGGATTTTGGGATGGTTTAGAAGGATTAGGGGGAGGGATTTTCAGGTAAAAAGTGAGGTTATGAAAAAGAGGAAGAGGGGATGAAATGGAGAAATCTGCAGGGGCACAAGGGGCAAATGAAGGCCTCTTGGGGCACAAATTTTCACAATCAATGAGGCTTATTGACCTAAGAATAGCAGATGGAAATAATTAAAGGGCAGAGGACCTGAAGAGGATTTTAAGGATGATGTGATTTCAGAGGGAAAGCATTCCTCGAAAGTTTAGAGACAGTTTGAATCCCTATTTTCTTTTCAAAATTTAATAGGGGGCTAACATGATCAACATTCGCTCCACCTGGGGACAACACGTTCATCTTTGGGTGTGTCGAGAACTTCACAGACCAACTAAATCATCAATTTTTATAGACAGGAAAAGTAAACCTATTCTACTCCTACCCTTATTACTCCATGAGACCAGATTACACTGTTGGTCTCACATTTTTCTACCTAAAATACATCTGCTAGGATTAAACTGTCTAGCAGATTTCTTCTCTACATTCTAAAACAGAAATTGAGAAACAACCAAGCCATGATTAGACTGTTTGGCTTGATGGACCTTGCAGAAACAAAAACAACTAACTACATCCTCACAGGCTGAGCTTTATTTCAGTCTTCCTACCTACTCTAATCTAACCTAAAAATCTCTGATGTTCTAGGTGATACAATAATGCCAATGCAACCAGTTAAGCAGTTGCAAAAAAGGATAGGAGCACTAACTTCCTGTCAAATATAACCACAGGGTGTTCTTCTGGTGGTCCTTCAAAACTGAGGTCACCATCAGTGGTGACCACTCTTGATGAATCTGGCCCTTGCGAAGGATCAATGCTGGATCATTTGGACTGATCAGGGCCTCCATGTACTCTACCAAAGGATCGAAGAACATATGGTGTAAGCTTTCTTCTTTTAGGCCTGACATGACTGGTAGGCTGTCTGCATCATGGGAAACTTAGATTATTGCATCTTCCACTGCATCTTCAATGTGGCTCTTGAAAGTCCAATCACCTTCTTCTTGTATTTCGAAAGGCAGTGGGATCTCTTCTTTTTTAGGAGGAGGGAGACTTTCCAAAAAGGCTTTGGGGTCTCTGAACTGATATGATTTTTCTTGTGAGTTCAGAAATTCAACCTCGGCTTCATATCTTTCAACCACCAATTCTAGAAATATTTTCTTAAGCACGGGTTTAGAACTTAAGCTGGGAAGAAGAATAGCCCATGGAAGGTCCTCCACTTCCAGTTTTGCCAAGGCACGTGACATTTCATCTCGACACTCTGCTACGAAACCTGGATGCATTTTTGCAAACTGCTCAGAGTCTTACATTGGTGAAGTGGCTTGGTCTTCAGCACGACTGATGCTGTACTGTGACATGATCTCCTAGTGGAGTCTCGTGAAACCAAGATAATCAGCGACCTACTGATCACAAGTGGAGTATTTTAATCATTTAGGAACTGTGGAGTCACCAAGGTGAGGGATCTACAACTTTCAACTCTTCATGCTCACCTTTATGGAGAGTGAATTAGGTTTTTTCGAGGACCAGGGATTTATATTTTCTCAACTTCGTTCCCTGGCAACGATGCCAAAAATATGTTATAGTTCCTAGAGACAGCCTTGAGTTGTGAAAGACCAGTGCCTAGGACATATTATATATAGCAAGGAGCATAATGTATAACAGAGGAAGATATCGATAAAAGGCTCTCATGCTATCTCCTGAAAACGGGGAATGTTAATTTTGAATGGGAACAAGGCCCTCAGAAACTAACAAAGAGAAGGGAGTACTGCAGAGGCAACGTGCAAAACTCTAATATAAAAGAAACAGAAAATTCAGAGACAGCTTACTGTAAAGAGGGCCAGTTCAGAAATACCTCACAGAAATAAATTATCAGAAGATGTTTGCTGTGACTGAAAGATTGAGAGTATACTAGTTGTCAATGAGCTGATATCCAGATACACAATATCACCATGTAATGGGCTTACCAATTTAAGAATCCATACATGACAATAGCGTTTTAAAAATATCCTCCGAAAGAAACTAATATAGCAGAAGTATGGTTTGAGTGAATAGTGAAACATTATATCATGCCCAAGCCATATTTAAAGCGCTTGACTAATCCGAGCATGGGTATCAACTAGGATAAATCCATACCAAAAATCAGTGAGCCACTCACATTCCAGAAACAAGATACGAGAAAGATGGATGAAATGAAATGATCTATTAAAGTAACACATATAAGAGAAAGTTAAAAACTGTGAAATACCAAAGACCAGAATCCTCTTAACAGATGGAACTCCTCCTCACTGAGACCCTACGGGCCTTGAGCCTTCATATAAGAGTTCACAAAATGTATACAAAAAATGCTTTCGCTGCATAATTTTCTGAGAAAATCTGGAACCCTAAATCATCTGTTCCTCGGGAGCTTTATAGGAGAAAAATAAAACTCAAAAAGGGAGTAGGTGATGAACATTTAATTTTCCTCATTAAGACAAGATGGTGGAAATGTGCACGCCCATATTGCTGGATGACTCTGTAGCGTTGTATGTACTTTGCTGCCTGCTTACTGAAATAAATGCACTGGGTAGAAGTCTCTTCAAGAACACGACAAATAAGTAAAATCACATAGACATTCCTTCCTTTCCTGAAAGAAAATGGTGTTGAAAAGAAAGCTTTAAGGTATTGTTTTCTGCGAATGGTACCCTCTGCCTTCTAAACCCTGAATTATGGTTTAAGTTCTTCAATGCTGAACGTTGAATTCCTCGATAATTCACCGATATTTCTCCGCTGCTCCATTAATATCTCCATTTGCGCAATCTGTGCTTTGAATGACTCGGGAGGGTTTGTCAGATTTTAACGCTGCTTCTTTAATTGAAGTCTTGTCGACATACCTTCCCAGGCATTTCTCCATAATCACAGCCTCTGAAAAATCGTCCTTTGATGCGCTCTCTATTACAGTAATAGAGACTGTAATTCAGGGCAGTTTTCCGCCGCTGTATCCCTGCAAAACCCGCAAACTCGTTAGGAAAACCAGGCATGGGGATGATGGACGTGGCGGGATCAATGAAAATGGTTGTGCGGACATGGCGAAATGATGGAGGATGTACTGGTGGAGGTTTTTAACGTAAACATTGAAATTTGACTAACGAATGAAATGTATAATGGCGGAGGAAAAATACGACGAACATGTGGAACGGTGACGGGGCGAAGGACACGTGTCGATGGTGGGGAGGCAAGAAATATGGACCGTCCGATCTCAAGAGGAGATTGACTGCTGAAGACGTGTCAGAGGGCGACAGATTGGCGAGCCAGGGGTACGGATACCTTGGGTTAAATCCTGTGCATCTTTGGGGTGCAATGACCATTGGATGGAGAGCCCCAGATCGGTTAGTTGATATGAATATCGCACTGGGTCAAATTTCGAACGATAACGTGCTCTGGGGGGGTAGTTTTGAAATAGTGACGGAGCCACGTGTCGTGCGATGAGTGGAACCACTCCGAAATGGAAAATTCCGCCCGCCGTCCAAAGACGGTGTGATGGATACCACCGGTTTTTGAACATTGCTTTTGGGCGCGGGGACCACAAGGGCGGGTGAGCTGCTGACCATTGATTTACAGATTGATCGGATGTTGGACAGGCGATCGGAGCGGTAAACGGGTTAGGCCACGGGAGCGACGCTGATCAATGAAGGCCGCCCGATCTGTACAGATCGACAGATAATACTACGCCAGATATCCACCAGGGATAAGCGCTCTTCAGGCTAGTGCTTCATCTAGCGCCCAGGTTACGTGGAGCAAAAGGTTGAGGGGCTAGGGCTGAAAGGTGCTAAACCTTATATATTTTCAAATGTGGGTTTTCGGCCCTTTTTAATGCAATTTGTGGCTGGGAAAGAGTAACAATAAGGGGAATGAGGGGTTTTTTAAACCAAAAAAGGGTGTGAGTATGGTTTAAAGGGGATTTTGGGATGGTTTAGAAGGATTAGGGGGAGGGATTTTGGGGTAGAAAGGGAGGTTATGAAAAAGAGGAAGAGGGGATGAAATGGAGAAATCTGCAGGGGCACAAGGGGCAAATGAAGGCCTCTTGGGGCATAATTTTTCATAATAAATGAGGATTATTGACTTAAGAACAGCATAGGGAAATAATTAAAGGGCAGAGGACCTGAAGAGGCTTTCAAGGATGATGTGAATTCAGAGGGAAAGCATTCCTTGAAAGTTTAGAGACAATTTGACCCCCTATGTGCTTGTCAAAATTTAATAGGGGGCTAACATGATCAACATAAACCTTTATTTTGACCGCTTCCAGGAGGCCCTTTCCTAGATCCACCTCAACACAGATTCATGTGCATGTTTGCATGTTTTCTTTGGGTTCACTTCTGTCGATGTATTTTCCCACTCCATTTCCTATTGCACGAACTGAGTCATCACTCCACCAGTGTAGAGGGAGGTGTGACAATCTTACCCATACTGGTACTGCACTGGGAACATGTAGTTCTAGATCAAAATCCAGAGTCCATTGGTTAAGGTACAAACCCCTTGTGTCCATGAAGTAAGGCTCGCTTCGGAATATAAGATCTCAATCACTTTTATTCTCAAAATGAAAGGTATAACATCCCCGGCCGCAAAATATTATGGCGATTTTCCCTTGTATAAACTGGATCCAGTTCCTCTCAACCCATTTCTGCACTGTTTTTGGTGAGGGCCATAATCTTATAAATTGACCAACTAGTCCTTTTCCGCGAGAGAGATTTTAGCTTTCCTTGGCACCGATGGAGGTAGGGAGATTTCTGGAATGGATTTCAGCTTTTTAACAAACTTTGTGGCGGCTGGTCTAGTTTGTTGGGTTCCCAAAGAGCTTATGAGAGAGGCAAAAACAGCTGAATCTTCATCTGGTTGCTGGTTGTTCGATGTTGCAACTTTGAAAGCACAACATCGGCTAGGATACGAATGCACAACACGCAGCCTGACCAACCAAAATATGTTCAATTCGACATATAATTAAAAATATATTAATAATAATAGTAAATACAAGTTTAATGTGAGCTAATAAAATGGCTCAATGCATGTGTTATGTAATCCCTATAACATTTAAAAAGACGATTTAAATAATAATAAAATACACATTAATTTTTTGCACTCTAAAATAAGTTTGAACTTAAATAAATTTGATCCTTCTCTGCTCATGTTACATCCATGCTTAATATGGATCCATGTTTGTATATTCTAACTGCTCATATATACCACAACCTTACTTTAGATGTGTAATACATTATGACACCAAGATTGTTATTTGGCATCAGATTTGTTTAATTTGAAAATAGAGTCTCCTTACCTTAAATTATTAATGAAGTAATAGTTACTTCTTTCATTGATATTTATTTAGTTGAGATTTATTTGACATCACATTTTTTTGATTTGAAAATAAAGTTCCCTTGCCTTAAATTATTAATCATGTAGTAACTACTTCTTCTTTTTTATGTTTATTTAGATGAGATGGTATTTTCATTGATCCATAATCATTTTTACCCTATCATCCACTTTATGAACCTTTCCTAAAACAATTTCAACTTTATATCTCGTGGTATGGAATCCTAATGGGTGGAGCCAATAAGTGAGTTTTTCAATTAAATTCAATAAGAAATTATCACCAACATATTAGGAGGAATAGGTCTTTATTTTTTAGTAGAATCATTAAGTGATCTATGTTGTTTTAAAAAATTGTCATCAACATTGTGTTAAGCAACTTGGGTATTTTTTCAAAATTAAGAAAAATAATGGTCAATCAAAGTTAATATAAACTAAAAACGAAAAACATAAATCAAAATTAAATGTTTTTTTGAAATACAATGAACACAAA
Organism: Pinus albicaulis; assembly: GCA_034641835.2. Taxonomy (NCBI): domain Eukaryota; kingdom Viridiplantae; phylum Streptophyta; class Pinopsida; order Pinales; family Pinaceae; genus Pinus; species Pinus albicaulis. The sequence goes on from CM076569.1 coordinate 714,961,535, forward strand.
AACATAAACATGAATCAAAATTAAAAGAAAAGAAAAGCAACTGAACTTTTTTGTTTTTTTAAGATGTAGACACAAAAGGCATAAATAAATAAAAAAAAAGCAGCAACATGTTAACTTTTTTTTGCTGCCTTTTTAAAAAAAATGCACTAAACCAGTTTTAAGATTTCAAAAATGGTTATTCAATATATCCATTTTAAAAATGTTAAAAGAAAAATTACATATATAGATATTGTTGCAAAATTTCTTTGATACAAAAATAGAAATATTTTATTAATATCTAAACACATATATCCATAAGATGAGCTAATTCACTATTTTAAAAACAAGTAATACAAAATAGTTAGCTATAGCTTACAAACTATAATTGAAAAGTAATTTCCTAATTTTTCACTCATTTATAGCAGAGGTTGGAGAAATGTCTATGAAACGGTTATTCAAAAAAATAGGTCGATATATCCATTAAAGAAAAAATAAGAGATATGTATGTGAAACGGTTATTAAAAAAATAGCCCGGTATATCCATTAAAGAAACTTATGCTAACCAGTGTGACAATTCCATTTCTAATGTCTTAAAATTTTGGGTTCGGTTGGTTCGATTCAGCCCAGGTCATATGAAAATTATTCTAACTTTAAAAAAATTATGTCACATGAAAGATCATAAAATAAAACACTAATAATGTGAAATGAAAGATCATAAAATAATAGTTTATGCATGCGACAAGACAACAACATTAATATTAGTTGTGAATAGAAATAGGATAAAAAAAATCATATATTTTATTCATCTATAATCTGATTATGATCTAATATGTGAAAAAACTATTTTATGCATCGGTCAATTGAGTCAATATATTCTCATGATTATACAAATATTAAACTTAAAATTAAATGTTGATAATAGAAGAGAATATGCACAATTTACAAACTAACATACTTAATTGAGAAATCAGATTCTATTACTAGTGATTCAAACTTCTTATGATTATTTAGATAGTAATGTCACTTAACTCCCTTTAGATCTAACGTGTTTTAGATCTAACTCTCTTATCATAAGTTAGACAATCATGTCACCTAACGTCTACACCCTCTCAAGATAAAAATACAAACTTTCTTTATGAATTTATAATACATAAATAAATATCTAGAATAGTTAATAAGTAACATTATATTTTGTCTATAATATTTTATATTATATAAAATAAAAAATCACATAACAACATTACAAAAATGAATGAGATACCCTTCATCATATTTTTTTTCTTGAGGATCATTTTCTATATCATTAAAGTCTTTAAATATTACTTGTGTACTCATTTTTCTACACTTCAAAATATCAAGTGTGTCTTTCATGGTTTTTTTTTTCTATCACCACTCATATTAGACACACGGTGGATTTATTTTTCCAGACTTGAATAATATTCTCTTCCTTGTTATTTACTTGACTTTCTTTATAAATTGAAATGTTTCTTCCATGGATACACCTTCATATTAATATTTAGGATTAAGAACCATTTCAAAAACTCTTACATCCCTATATGAAAAAATTGCATGGAATTTTTATTATTATTATTAAACTTAAGAAAATCATTCCATCTAAAAGATTTCTCATACCTGATCAATTTTAAAATATACTCATTGAATGATTGATTGATGTTTATTCAGTTGAGATTGTCTATAATAAATAAATAAATGATTTACATGAATCCATAATCATGTTTACCCTATTATCCACTTTATCAACCTTTCCTAAAACAATTACAACTTTATATCTTGTGGGATGAAATCCTAATGGGTGGAGCCAATTAGTGAGTTTTTTAATTCAATTCAATAAGAAATTATCACTAACATATTAGGGGGAATTGGTCTTTGCCTTTTAGTTGAATCATTAAGTGATCTATGTTTTAAAGAATTGTCAGCTACATTGTGTTAAGCAACTTGGATTATTTTTCAAAATTAAAAAAAAAATAATGGTCAATCAAAGTAAATATAAATTGAAAACAAAAAACATAAATCAAAATTAAATGTTATTTTGAAAAACAATGAACACAAAAACATAAATTAAAATTAAAAAAAAAAGAAAAAAGAAAAAGCATGGAAATTTTTTTTGCTTTTTTATTTTTAGAATGTGGACACAAAAAGCATAAATCAAAATTAAAAGAAAAGAAAGCATGTTAACTTTTTTCTGGCTGCGTTTTTGAAGAAGGTGGACTAAAACTTATTTTTTTGGTTTTGTTTTAAAAGAAAGTTGACTAAAACTTTTTTTTGGCTGCTTTTTTAAAGAAGGTGGACTAAACCAATGATATATATATATATATATAGAGAGAGAGAGAGAGAGAGAAGATGTAAAGGTAGACTAAAGCTATTATATATATATATATAAAAGATGTGAAGCTGGACTAATGCAATTTTATTTAAAATTATATATATAGAATGTTTGATTAAAGACATTAAAAGAAACATTTATATATATAGATATATATATTTATTAAATTCTCTATACAAAAATAGAAATATTTTATTAATATCTAAACCTGTATATCCATAAAATGAGCTATTTCAAAAACAAGTAATACAAAATAGTTAATTATAATTTACAAAGTATAGTTAAAAATTAATTTCTTAATTTTTCACTCATTTCTAGGAGAAATAAGAGATCTGTCTATGAAACGGTTATTCAAGAAAATAGGTTGATATATCCGTTAAAGAAACTTATGCTAATCAGTCTGACAATTGAAATGTCTTAAAATTTTGAGTTAGGTTGGTTCGATTCTGCCCAGGTCATATGAAAATTATTCTAACTTTCAAAAAAATAATGTCAAATAAGAGATCATAAAATAAAACACTAATAATGTCCAATGAAAAATCATAAAATAAAACACTGTGATTAAAACAAAGTGAAAAACAAAAAGCATGAATCTAAATTAAAGGAGAAAAAGCATGCGACCGTTTTATGCCTGCTATTTTTAGGACGGTGGGGTGGACCAATTTTAAATTCTCCCTCATTTGTGGAAGAGACGAGACACGGGATTTGTCTCTGATTGCCAATATATCCGTTGAAAAAATCCTACATATATCTTTCGAAGGTTGCAGAAATTTCCCACTTCGTCATGTACCTCTGGTCTGGTCCGATATTTCTATGTGTGCTCTGATATGTCTGTGGTTGGGCGTCTGTGTATGTGTGATGAGGTGTCAGATTCATGCAAAGTCGATCATGTCGTTTGTGACACGCGATGGGAGGAGGTGCAAAACAATCAAACGAAAGGACTACTGTACCTAACACTCACTGCTAGGTACGATTCAGTTTTCGTTTCGTTGCATAAATGCCCTAACCTTTTTATTTCTTATTTTGACATTCTGTTCATTTGGCCGTCTATGCAGTTAGCTTTCCCAAATGCTCTACTCCAGGTAGATTCGTGAATTACTTTCTTTGCTAGTTCTTATTATGTTTCTTTTTTAATTTTAGTTCCACGTTTGACATGATAATTATAAAAGGAAAATTTGCATGGATAATTTAAAAATGATTAAATAAAGAAAGCTTAGTTAGAATTGTCCTTGTCATTTTAATTGTAGTTCTGAGAAATATTTCTTTGCTACTTCTTTGCTACTTGTTTTATTAATTGTCTCAATTATATATATATATATATATATATATATATATATATATATATTCTTATAAATTTATTAGGCTAGATTAGCTTAGAATAGAGTAGGCAAAGGTAGGCTAGGCTAGGGTAGGCTAAAGTAGGCTAGGCTAGACTAGAGTAGTCTAGTAGGCTAGAGTAGAGTAAGCTAAGCTAGGCTAGGCTAGAGTAGGCTAGAGTAAGAGTAGAATATGATAGGCTAGAGTAGAGTAGGCTAGGCTAGGGTAAGTTAGAGTAGGTTAGTAGGCTAGGGTAGAGTAGGCTAGTAGGCTAGAGTAGGCTAAGAAATGCTAGGCTAGGTTAGGCTAAAGTAGACTCGGTTTAGCTAGGCTAGAGTAAACTTGTGGGCTAGAGTAGGCTAAGCTAAGTTATGGTAGAGTAGGCTAAGCTAGGGTAGAGTAGGCTATGTTAGGCTAGAATAAGCTAGGCTAGGCTAGAGTAGGGTAGTGTAGGATAGGCTAGACTAGGATATGATAGAATAGAGTAGGTTGAGGTAGGCTAGCCTAGGCTAGAGTAGCGTAGTAGGCTAGAGTAGAGTAGGATAAGCTAATCTAGGGTAGAGTAGGGTTGGGTAGGAAAGGCTAGAGTAGAGTAGGATAGAATAGGATAGGATAGTCTAGGATAGGATATGATAGAGTAGGCTAAGGTAGGCTAGGCTACGATAGGATAAAGTAGGGTAGGCTAGGCTAGAGTAGGCTAGAGTAGAATATGATATGATAGGATATAAACGGCTAGGATAGAGTAGGCTAAGCTAGGCTAGAGTAGGCTAGTAGGGTAGAGTAGGGTAGGGTAGGTTAGGATAGAGTAGGCTAGGATAAGTAAGCTAGGCTAAGATAGGATAGGATAGAGTAGGTTAAGGTAGGCTAGCCTAGAGTAGTCTAAAGTACAATAGGCTAGGATGGAGTAGCCTTGTCGGCTAGCGTGGAGTAAGCTAAGCTAGGCGAGGTTAGAGTAGAATAGGCTAAGTTAGGCGAGGCTAGAGTAGGTTAGACTCTAATACGAAAAGCTAGAGTATACTAAGCTAGGTTAGAGTAGGATAGAGTGGGTTAGGCGAGGCTAGAGTAATTTGGAGTAGAATAGGATAGGCTAGACTCATCTAGGCTAAAGTAGGTTATGCTAGGCTAGATTAGGCTAGTAGGTTAGAGTAGACTAGGGTAGGATAGGATAAAGCATGCTAGGATAGGCTAGGCTAGGATAAGATAGGCTAAAGTAAGGTGGGCTAGTCTAGAGTAGCCTAGTATTATAAAGTAGTGTAAGCTAAGCTAAACTAGCCTAGATTAGGTTAATTTGAGCTACAAGAGGATAGAACATGCTAAGGTAGGTTAGGCCACGCGAGCCTAAAGTAGGCTAGGCTAGACTAAAGTATCCTAGTAGTCTACAGTATAGTAGGCTAAGATATGCTACACAAGAGCAGGTAATACTAGAATAGGGCAGGTTAGTGTAGGCTAGGCTACAGAAGGATAGGTAAAAAAGGATAGGCTAGGCAAGGCTATGCAAGAGTAGGCTAACTTAGGTTAGGTTAGGTTAGGCCAGAGTAGGCTAGGATAGGATAGAGTATGCTCGAGTAGGCTAGGATAAACTAGGATACAATATGTTAGGTTAGGCTAGAGTAAGATAGAGTTGGTTGGGATAGTCCAGAGTAGCCTAGAGTAGGCTGGGCTAGGCTAGGCTAAGTTAGGGGAGAGTAAGCTAGGCTATATTATAGTAGACTACGCTAGAGTAAGAGAGATTTGGCTAGGATAGTATAGGATAAAGCAGTCTAGGCTAGGCTAGACTAAGTTAGGCCAGAGTAGGCTAGGCTAGATTATAGTAGGAGGATAGGTTGGAGTAAATTAGGCTACAGTAGCTAGGTTAGATTAGGATAGAGTAGGATAAAGTAGAATAGGATAGGCTAGAGTAGGGTAAAGTAGGCTAGGCAAGGCAAGGTAATGCCAGGAAAGGCTACGAAATAGTAGGCTAGCCCATGTTATGGTAGGCAAGGCTAGAGTAGGATAAAGTAGAGTAGGTGAGGGTAGGCTAGGCTAGGCTAAGCATACTAGAGTAGGATAAAGTAGGTTAATGTGAGCTTCATTAGACTAGTAGGATAGAGTAGAGTAGGCTAAGTTAGGCTAGCCTAGAGTAGTTTAGACTATAGTATACTAGGTTAGAGTATGCTATGCTAGGATAGAGTAGGCTATAATAGGCTAGGCTAGGCTATAGTAGCTTAGAGTAGTATAATATAGGCTAGACTAGGCTAGGCTAGAACTTGTTAGAGTAGAGTAAGCTAGCTTAGGCTAACTTAGAGTGGGTTAGTAGGCTAGGCTAACTATAGATCTCCCCCAACAAGAAGGTTATCTTCTTGGTCGTCCCCAATGCTATATTTTAAGGTTTCCCAACATATTTCCTTATCCTTATAATGTTTGGGGGAGTATATGTTGTAGATGCTGACTATCCTGTGAGTCTCAACATTCTCCAGTTTAGTGTTTATCCAGTGGTCTATCTTCATGTGCTGTGCAGTTTCCATTTCCCTTTTTTTCATATAGTGCTTATTCCTCCTGAAGCTCCAGTAGCTAATATTGCTTATCCTTCATAGATCCTAGATTTTTCTGATCACATCAATTTCTTGACTACTTAGCTTTGTCTCTTGAATTAAGAGGATGTCAGTTTTTTCACTTTCTATCGACTCTTTTAAAATGTTAATTTTGGAGGGGTGACCCAACCCTCTACAATTCCAAGAGACAACTATCATTATTTATTATTTGGGGTTGTATTAGGACCCCTCCGTTTGTTTTCTTGTTGTACTTTTTCTTTATTCTTTGGTCCTTTTTCTAGAAAATTCTCCTATCCCTATTGTGTTCCCAATGAGATATATTTGGTTGCTTCTTCATCTCTTATTTCTTTGTTCAATCTACTTCCAATTTTTTTTTGTATTCTCAATATTTTGAGGGGTTTCTTTTGTTTGGTTTCTTTTGAGGATTCGGTCCGAATTTTTAAGAGGAGAGGCTTGTCCCGCTGAGGAGGGGAACCAAGAAGGATAGGAATGGGAGATGAGAGGAGGGTGTGAATGGGGGAGGAGGTGATGATCAAGTCAGATGGGATGAGAGCAGATGAGAGGATGTCAAAAGGATTTGTCCCCACGAGGGAGGTTGGTTGAGAGGGGAGGGGAGATCCTAGCGGAGGAGGAGGATGAGAGCCAGAGGCGGGTTTAGATGCAGTCTTTTTCATTTTTACTTATTTCCATTTTGAATCTGATGTTTCTTCAATGTTTTTTTCAGGTTCCTCTCTTTTACTACATCTATTGGCGAAATGACCGTATTCCTGACATACCTTACATTTGAAGGGGATTTGTTCATAGTCCAGCTATTAAATGTGGATCCAGTTGTGCAGTGTTGTAGTTCCTAGAGACAGCCTTCAGTTGTGAAAGATCAGTGCCTAGGACATCTTATATATAGCAAGGGGCATAATGTATATCAGAGGAATTTATCAATAAAAGGCTCTCATGCTATCTCCTGAAATCAGGGAATGTTAATGGGACCAAGATCCTCAGAAAATGACACAGAGAAGGGAGTATTGCAGAGGCAACGTGAAAAACTCTAATATAAAAGAAACAAACAATTCAGAGATAGCTTACTGTGAAGAGGGCCAGTTTAGAAATACCTCACAGAAATAAATTATCAGAAGGTGTTTGTTGTGAATGAAAGATTGAGAGGATACTAGTTGTCAATGAGCTGATATCCAATACACAATATCATCATGTAATGGGCTTACCAATTTAAGAATCCATACATGACAATACCGTTTTAAAAATAACCTCCCAAAGAAACTAATATAGCAGAAGTATGGTTTGAGTGAATAGTGAAACAGTATATCATGCCAGAGCCATATTTAAAGCGCTTGACTAATCCGAGCATGGGTATCAACTAGGATAAATCCATACCAAAAATCAGTGAGCCACTCGCATTCCAGAAACATGATACGAGAAAGATGGATGAAATGAAATGATCTATTAAATAACACATATAAGCGAAAGTTACAAACTGTGAAATACCAAAGACCAGAATCCTCTTAACAGATGGAACTCCTCCTCACTGAGACCCTACGGGCTCCGACCCTTCATACAAGAGTTCACAAAATGTATACAAAAAATCCTTTCACTGCATAATTTTCTGATAAAATATGGAACCCTAAATCATCTGTTCTTCGGGAGCTTTATAGGAGAAAAAGAAAGCTCGAAAAGGGAGTAGGTGATGAAAATTTAATTTGCCTCATTAAGACAAGATGGCGGAAATGTGCACGCCCATATTGCTGGATGACTCTGTAGCATTGTATGTACTCTGCTGCCTGCTTACTGAAATAAATGTACTGGGTAGAAATCTCTTAAGGAACACGGCAAAGAAGTAAAATCACATAGACATTCCGTCCTTTCCTGAAAGAAAATGATGCTGAAAAGAAAGCTTTAAGGTATTGTTTTCTGTGAATGGTACCCTATGCCTTCTAAACCCTGAATTACAGTTTAAGTTCTTCAATGTTGAACGTTGAATTCCTCGATCATTCACTGATATTTCTCCGCTGCTCCATTAATATCTCCATCTGCGCAATCTTTTCTTTGAATGACTCGGGAGGGTTTGACAGATTTTAACCCTGCTTCTTTAATGGAAGTCTTGTCAACATACCTTCCCAGGCCTTTCTCTATAATCACAACCTCTGAAAAATGGTCCTTTGATGCGCTCTCTATTATAGTAATAGAGACTGTAAGTCATGGCAGTTTTCCGCCATTGTAACCCTACAAAACCCGCAAACTCGTTAGGAAAACCAGGCATGGGGATGATGGACGTGGCAGGATCAATAAAAATGGTTGTGCGGACATGGCGAAATGATGGAACAATGCAGGGTGGCGATTAAAACACAGTGAAATGATGGAGGATGGACTGGTAGAGGTTTTTAATGTAAACATTGAAATTTGACTAACGAATGAAATGTATAATGGCAGACGAAAAATACGACAAACACGAGGAACAGTGACAGGGCAGAGGACACGTGTCGATGGTGGGGAGGCAAGAAATCTGGACCGTCCAATCTCAGGAGGAGATCAACGGCTGAAGACACGTGGGAGGGCGACAGATTGGTGAGCCAGGGGTGCGGATACCTTGGGTTAAATCCCGTGCATCTTCATGGTGCGATGACCATTGGATGGAGAGCCCTAGATCGAATGGTTGATATGAATATCGCGCTGGGTCAAATGTCGAACGATAATGCACGATGGGGGGGCGGTTTTGAAATAGTGATGGAGCCACGTGTCGTGCGATGAGTGGAATCGCTCCGAAATGGAAAATACCACCCGCCCTCCAAAGGCGGTGCGATGGATACCACCGGTTTTTGAACAGTGCTTTTGGGCGCGGGGACCACAAGGGTGGGTGAGCTACTGACCGTTGATTTACAGATTGATCAGACGGTGGACAAGCGATCGGAGCGGTAAACGGGTTAGGCCACGGGCGCGACGCTGATCAATGAAGGTCGTCCGATCTGTACAGATCGACGGATAATACTGCGCCCAATATCCGCCTGGGATAAGTGCTCTCCAGGCTATCGCTTAGTCTGGCGCCCACGTTATGTGGAGCAAAAGGTTGAGGGGCTAGGGCCAAAAGGTGCTAAACCTTATATATTTTCAAATGTGGGTTTTCGGCCCTTTTTAATGTAATTTGGGGCTGTGAAAGAGTAACAATAAGGGGAATGAGGGGTTTTTTAAACCAAACAGGGGTGTGAGTATGGTTTAAAGGGGATTTCGGGACAGTCTAGAAGGATTAGGGGGAGGGATTTTGGGGTAAAAATGGAGGTTATGAAAAAGAGTGAGAGGGGATGAAATGGAGAAATCTGCAGGGGCACAAGGGGCAAATAATGGCCTCTTGGGGCATAATTTTTCACAATAAATGAGGCTTATTGACTTAAGAACAACAGAGGGAAATAATTAAAGGGTAGAGGACCTGAAGAGGCTTTCAAGGATGATGTGAATTCAGAGGGAAAGCATTCCTCGAAAGTTTAGAGACAGTTTGACCCCCTATTTGCTTGTCGAAATTTAATAGGGGGCTAACATGATCTACATCCATCTTGATTTTGAAGGCTTCCGGGAGGCCCTTTCCTAGATCCACCTCAACACAGATTCATATGCATGCCTGCATGTTGTCTTTGGGTTCACTTTTGTCGATGTATTTTCCCACTCCATTTCCTATTGCACGAACTGAGTCATCACTCCACCAGTGTAGAGGCAGGTGCGATAATCTTACACATACTAGTACTGCACTGGGAACATCTAGTTCTGGATCAAAATCCAAAGTACATCGATTAAGGTAGAAACCCCTTGTCTCCATGAAGTAAGGCTCGCTTCGGAATATAAGATCTCAATCACTTTTAGTCTCAAAATGAAAGGTATAACATCCCCGGCCACAAAATATTATGGCGATTTTCCCTTGTATAAACTGGATCCAGTTCCTCTCAACCCATTTCTGCATTGTTTTGGGTGAGGGCCATAATCCTATAACTTGACCAGCTAGTCCTTTTTCCGCCAGAGAGATTTTGGCTTTCCTTGGCACTGATGGAGGTAGGGAGATTTTTGGAATGGTTTTCAGCTTTTTAACAAACTTTGTGGCAGTTGGTCTAGTTTGTTGGGTTCCCAAAGAGCTTATGAGAGAGGAAAAAACAGCTGAATCTTCATCTGATTGCTGGTTGTTCGATGTTGCAACTGTGAAAGCATGACATCTGCTAGGGCACGAACGCACAACCAAAATATGTTCAATTTGACATATAATTAAAAATATATTAATAATAATAGTAAATACAAGTTTAATGTGAGCTAATAAAATGGCTCAATACATGTGTTATGTAATCCCTATAACATTTAAAAATACGATTTAAATAATAATAAAATACACATTATTTTTTTGCACTCTAAAATAAGTTTGAACTTAAAGAAATTTGATCCTTCTGTGCTCATGTTACATCCATGCTTAATATGGATCCATGTTTGTATATTCTAACTTCTCATATAAACCATAGCCTTACTTTAGATGTGTAATACATTTATGACACCAAGATTGTTATTTGGCATCAGATTTGTTTAATTTGAAAATCGAGTCTCCTTACCTTCAATTATTAATCAAGTAATAGTTACTTCTTTCATTGATATTTATTTAGTTGAGATTTATTTGACATCACATTTGTTTGATTTGAAAATAAATTTCCCTTACCTTAAATTATTAATCATGTAGTAAATACTTCTTTTTTTTATGTTTATTTAGATGAGATGGTATTTGCATTGATCCATAATCATGTTTACCCTATCATCCACTTTATCAACCTTTCCTAAAACAATTTCAACTTTATATCTTGTGGGATGAAATCCTAATGGGTGGAGCCAATAAGTGATTCTTTCAATTAAATTCAATAAGAAATTATCACCAACATATTAGGAGGAATAGGTCTTTCTTTTTTAGTAGAATCATTAAGTGATCTATGTTGTTTTAAAAAATTGTCATCAACATTGTGTTAAGCAACTTGGGTAATTTTTCAAAATTAAGAAAAGTAATGGTCAATCAAAGTTAATATAAATTGAAAACAAAAAACATAAATCAAAATTAAATGTTTTTTTGAAATACAATGAACACAAAAACATAAACATAAATCAAAATTAAAAGAGAAGAAAAGCAACCGAACTTTTTTGTTTTTTTAAGATGTAGACACAAAAAGCATAAATCCAAAAAAAAAAAAGCAGCCTTTTAAAAAAAAATGAACTAAACAAATTTTAAGATTTCGAAAATGGTTATTCAACATATCCATCTTAAAATTATATATATATATATATACATATACATATACATATACATATATATATACATATACATATACATATACATATATATAAAAGTTGTTCGATTAAAAACGTTAAAAGAAAAATTACATATATAGATATTGTTGCAAAACTTCTTTGATACAAAAATAGAAATATTTTATTAATATCTAAACATCTATATCCATAAAATGAGCTAATTCACTATTTCAAAAACAAGTAATACAAAATAGTTAGCTATAACTTACAAACTATACTTCAAAAGTAATTTCCTAATTTTTCACTCATTTATAGCAGAAGTTGGAGAAATGTCTATGAAACGGTTATTAAAAAAAATAGGTCTATATATCCATTAAAGAAAAAATAAGAGATATGTATGTGAAACGGTTATTAAAAAAATAGGCCGGTATATCCGTTAAAGAAACTTATGCTAACTAGTGTGACAATTCCATTTCTAATGTCTTAAAATTTTGGGTTCGGTTGGTTCGATTCCGCCCAGGTCATATGAAAATTATTCTAACTTTAAAAAAATAATGTCAAATGAAAGATCATAAAATAAAACACTAATAATGTGAAATGAAAGATCATAAAATAATAGTTTATGCATGCCACAAGACAACAACATTAATATTAGTTGTGACTAGAAATAGTATAAAAAAAATCATATATTTTATTCATCTATAATCCGATTATGATCCAACATATGAAAAAACTATTTTATGCATAGCTCAATTGAGTCAAGATATTCTCATGATTATAAAAATATTAAACTTAAAATTAAATGTTGATAATAAAAGAGCATATGCACAATTTACAAACTAACATACTTAATTGACAAATCAAATTCTATTACTAGTGATTCAAACTTCTTATGATTATTTAGATAGTAATGTCACTTAACTCCCTTTAGATCTAACGCGTTTTAGATCTAACTCTCTTATCATAAGTTAGACAATCATGTCACCTAACGTCTACACCCTCTCAAGATAAAAATACAAACTTTATTTATGAATTTATAATACGTAAATAGATATCTAGAATAGTTAATAAGTAACATTATATTTTGTCTATAATATTTTATATTATATAAAATAACAAATCACATAACAACATTACAAAAATGAATGAGATACCATTCATCATATTTTTTTTCTTGAGGATGATTTTCTATATCATTAAAGTCTTTAAATATTACTTGTGTACTCATTTTTCTACACTTCAAAATATCAAGTGTGTTTTTCATGGATTTTTTTTCTATCACCACTCATATTAGACACATGGTGGATTTATTTTTCTAGCCTTGAATAATATTCTCTTCCTTGTTATTTACTTGACTTTCTTTATAAATTGAAGTGTTTCTTCCATGGATACACCTTCATATTAATATTTAGGATTAAGAATCATTTCAAAAACTCTTACATCCCTATATGAAAAAATTGCATGGAATTTTTATTATTATTATAAAACTTAAGAAAATCATTCCATCTAAAGGATTTCTCATACCTGATCAATTTTAAAAGATACTCATTGAATCATTGATGGGATAGGCTCATTCTAAAGCCCACTGTGAAGGCTATGTGTAAGTATGTTTGTCTCTTTTAAAACAAAATATTCTATGAATATAAAAATAATATGTGCTATAATAGAAAAGAAAATGAAAATATGCTATGCATATTTAATTAGTTGTCCATATGATCTAATATAATTTCATAAAACATATATGAGTAAGATGTTTAAACTTTATACTTTTCAAAAATATATCAACTTCATATATATATCTATATATAAACCTGCTACATTAACATACTTTAATGTTGTCTAGAATAAAATATCAAATGTGAGTTTTGAGTAAAATATTTTAAAATAAATCAATATTGACATATAATTAAAAATATATTAATAATAATAGTAAATACAAGTTTAATGTGAGCTATTAAAATGGTTCGATGCACGTGTTATATAATCTCTATAACATTTAAAAGTAAGATTTAAATAATAATACGATTTAAATAATAGTAAAATACACATTATTTTTTTTCATTCTAAAAAAAGTTTGAAATTACAGAAATTTGATCTTTCTCTGCTCATATTACATCCACAGTTAATATGAATCCATGTGGTATATTATAACTACTCAAATATACCATGGCCTTACCTTAGATGTGTAATACATTTATGACACCGAGATTGTTATTTGGAATCATATTTGTTTGATTTGAAAATAGAGTCTCCTTACCTTAAATTATTAATCAAGTAATAATTACTTTTTTCACTGATATTTATTTTACATCACATTTGTTTGATTTGAAAATAGAGTTCCTTTACCTTAAATTATTAATTATGTAGTAATTACTGCTTTTATTGATGTTTATTCAGTTGAGATTGTCTATAATAAATAAAAAAATGATTTACATGAATCCATAATCATGTTTACCCTATTATCCACTTTATCAACCTTTCCTAAAACAATTTCAACTTTATATCTTGTGGGATGAAATCCTAATGGGTGGAGCCAATAACTGAGATTTTCAATTCAATTCAATAAGAAATTATCACTAACATATTAGGGGGAATTGGTCTTTGCCTTTTAGTTGAATCATTAAATGATCTATGTTTTATTTTTCAAAACTAAAAAAAATTAATGGTCAATCAAAGTAAATATAAATTGAAACAAAAAACATAAATCAAAATTAAATGTTATTTTGAAATACGATGAACACAAAAACCTAAATTAAAATTAAAAAAAAAAAAAAGCATGAAAATTTTTTTTTCTTTCTTATTTTTAGAATGTGGACACAAAAAGCATAAATAAAAACTAAAAGAAAAGAAAATCGTGTTAACTTTTTTCTGGCTGCGTTTTTGAAGAAGGTGGACTAAAACTTATTTTTTTGGTTGTGTTTTAAAAGAAAGTTGACTAAAACTTTTTTTGGCTGCTTTTTTAAAGAAGGTGGACTAAATCAATTATATATATATAGAGGATGTAAAGGTAGACTAAACCTATTATATATATATATATATAAAAGATGTGAAGGTGGACTAATGAAATTTTATTTAAAATTATATATATAGAATGTTTGATTAAAGACATTAAAAGAAACCTGTATATATATAGATATATTTATTTATTGATTGTTGCAGATATTCTCTATACAAAAATAGAAATATTTTATTAATATCTAAACTTGTATATCCATAAAATGAGCTATTTCAAAAACAAGTAATACAAAATAGTTAATTATAATTTACAAACTATAGTTAAAAATTAATTTCTTAAATTTTCACTCATTTATAAGAGAAATAAGAGATCTGCCTGTGAAATGGTTATTCAAGAAAATAAGTCGATATATTAGTTAAAGAAACTAAATAAGAGATCTGCCTGTGAAATGGTTATTCAAGAAAATAAGTCGATATATCAGTTAAAGAAACTTATGCTAATCAGTCTGACAATTGAAATGTCTTAAAATTTTGGATTAGGTTGGTTCGATTCTGCCCAGGTCATATGAAAACTATTCTAACTTTTAAAAAAATAATGTCAAATAAAAGATCATAAAATAAAACACTAATAATTTCCAATGAAAGATCATAAAATAAAACACTGTGATTAAAACAAAGTGAAAAACAAAAAGCATGAATCTAAACTAAAGGAGAAAAGGCATGCGACCGTTTTATGCCTCCTATTTTTAGGACGGTGGGGTGGACCAATTTTAAATTCTCCGTCATTTGTGGAAGAGACGAGACATGGGATTTGTCTCTGATTCAAATAAAAAAGGCTAATATATCCGTTGAAAAAATCCTACATATATTTTCGAAGGTTGCAGAAATTTCCCACTTCGTCATGTACCTCTGGTCTGGTCCGACTATTTCTATGTGTGCTCTGATATGTCTGTGGTTGGGCGTCTGTGTATGTGTGATGAGGTGTCAGATTCATGTCGTTTGTGACACATTTTGCAAAGTCGATCATGTCGTTTGTGACACGCTATGGGAGGAAGTGCAAAACAATCAAACGAAAACGATTCAGTTTTCGTTTCGTTGCATTCTGTTCAAACGAAAGGACTACATTCTGTTCATTTGGCCGTCTATGCAGCTAGCTTTCCCAAATTCGTGAATTACTTTATTTGCTAGTTCTTTTTTTGGTTTCTTTTGTAATTTTAGTTCCAGGTTTGACATGATAATTATAAAAAGGAAAATTTGCATGGATAATTTAAAAATGATTAAATAAAGAAAGCGTAGTTAGAATTGTCCTTGTCATTTTAATTGCAGTTCTGAGAAATATTTTCTTTGCTACTTCTTTGCCGCTTCTTTATTGGTTAAATAAAGAAGACATAGTTAGATTTTTCTTTATCTTGTTGCTTTTCCATACATTTTAGTACGTTAGGGCAAGAAATCCAAGAGACCAGCTGCATTTATTTATTTGTGTGCTGCACACATTTCTGGCGGTTGCGTGCAGCAAATAGAGAAGCCTAATTGCACCCTAATGGTTGTCTACGAGACATCGCTGGGCAGTTTGGTTAGGAATTACTTAATTCCATTTTCAGGTGTAATTACTCTCCTCTTCGCTTTCTTGGGGAGTAAACGAGAAACCCTCATCACCTGTTCATCCAATCTCTATTCAGATTATTCCAGATAGTTTATTTTCATCTGCATAATGTACGTTTAAGCTTTCCAATGCGTTCAACTTTAGTTTCTCCTCTGTTGTAGTTTCCGCGGAATTATTTCATAGTTTAGTTTTAGTTTGGTGTCACTTGTAAAATTATTTGGTGTAATCTACGGCTCCAAAATAGACATTTCATTGCTGCCCTTCTCTTCCAATTAAATCTAATTTTTGGAACGATGTGATTTTATATTAAACGAAAATATCCCAATATTTTGAATTAAGATATGTTACACTATATGATATATAAATTTATATGTTGAATTTTGTGTTTCAACAAATATATAATTTATATGTTTAAATTATTTTGATTATTTTTAACTTTTTAAAAATATTATATATTTTAGTTTTAAAAGTGGTAATTGACTAAATCACATAGTCCAATACCCTATCAGTTTCTTCCAATAAGCCAGAGAAATCTCATAAACACGAATTATGTTTTTACTTCTTTTATTTTGAAATTCCACATACGATATCGTTGGGCAATTTAATTAACAATTACTTACGCAGGTTGTTGTTTGCCGGGATATGAGGTAGCTACGTCATGTACTTGCATGCAGCAGAAATAACTCTCATCCACCGGTTTTGTTTTTATGTTGATGATCAATGAATTAATCTTTCGGTTTTCCAATAGTGTACTGTGGTGTATGGTCCGTGTAATTATTTCTCTATACTTTAGATTTATTTAAATTAAATGCAATGCATTTGGTGTGAGTTATAAACAATAGTTAGTTTAATCTGTGGCCTCAAAATCCATTTTTCGCGGCTACCCCTCCCTTATAACTAAATCTAGTCTCTTGAACGAACGTTGTGGTTTTGTATTAAATGGCTTTATTAAAAGATCTCCAATTGTGCTTTTACCTATTTTGAATATATTTTTTATTAAAATCACAATGTTTTTACATTTAAATATAAATTATAAAATTAAATTCTATGTAAATGTTTTTAACATTCACTTTGAATACTTGTTTTATTAATTGTCTCAATTATATATATATATATTCTTATAAATTTATTAGACTAGATTAGCTTAGAATAGAGTAGGCAAAGGTAGGCTAAAGTAGGCTAGGCTAGAGTAGAGTAGGCTAGGCTAGGCTAGAGTAGGCTAGTAGGCTAGAGTAGGCTAAGCAATGCTAGGCTAGGTTAGGCTAAAGTAGACTCGGTTTAGCTAGGCTAGAGTAAACTAGTGGGCTAGAGTAGGCTAAGCTAGGGTAGAGTAGGCTATGTTAGGCTAGAATAAGCTAGGCTAGGCTAGAGTAGGGTAGTGTTCATTTATAGGAGAAACAAGAGATATGTCTGTGAAACGGTTATTCAAGAAAATAGGTTGATATATCCGCTAAAGAAACTTATGCTAATCAGTCTCACAATTGAAATGTATTAAAATTTTGGGTTAGGTTGGTTCGATTCTACCCAGGTCATATGAAAATTATTCTAACTTTTAAAACAATAATGTCAAATAAGAGATCATAAAATAAAACACTAATAATGTCCAATGAAAAATCATAAAATAAAACACTGTGATTAAAACAAAGTGAAAAACAAAAAGCATGAATTTAAATTAAAGGAGAAAAAGCATGCGACCCGCTATTTTTAGGACGGTGGGGTGGACCAATTTTAAATTCTCCCTCATTTGTGGAAAAGACGAGACACGGGATTTGTCTCTGATTCAAATAAAAAAGGCCAATATATCCGTCGAAAAAATCCTACCTATATCTTTCCAAGGTTGTAGAAAATTCCCACTTCATCATGTACCTCTGGTCTGGTCCGATATTTCTATGCGTGTTCTGATATGTCTGTGGTTGGGTATCTGTGTATGTGTGATGAGGTGTCAGATTCATGCAAAGTCGATCATGTCGTTTGTGACACGCGATGGGAGGAGGTGCAAAACAATCAAACGAAAGGACTACTCGTACCTAACACCCACTGCTAGGTACGATTCAGTTTTCGTTTCGTTGCATAAATGCCCTAACCTTTTTATTTCTTATTTTGACTTTCTATTCATTGGGCCGTCTATGCAGCTAACTTTCCCAAATGCTCTACTCCGGGTAGATTCGTGAATTACTTTCCTTGCTAGTTCTTTTTTTGTTTCTTTTGTAATTTTAGTTCCAGGTTTGACATGATAATTATAAAAGGAAAATTTGCATGGATAATTTAAAAATGATTAAATAAAGAAAGTTTAGTTAGAATTTTCCTTGTCATTTTAATTGCAGTTTTGAGAAATATTTTCTTTGCTACTTCTTTGCTCCTTCTTTATTGGTTAAATAAAGAAGACATAGTTAGATTTTTTTTTATCTTGTTGCTTTTCCATACATTTTAGTACCTTAGGGCAAGAAATCCAAGAGACCAGTTGCATTTATTTATTTGTGTGCTGCACACATTTCTGGCGGTTGCGTGCATCACATCGAGAAGCCTAATTCCACCCTAATGAAGTCACTATTTTCCACCCTAATGGTTGTCTACGAGACATTGCTGGGCAGTTTGGTTAGGAATTACTTAATTCCATTTTCAGGTGTAATTACTCTCCTCTTCGCTTTCTTCGGGAGTAAACGAGAAACCCTCATCACCTGTTCATTACATCTCTATTCAGATTATTCCAGATAGTTTAGTTTCATCTGCATAATGTACGTTTAAGCTTTCTAATGCGTTCAACTTTAGTTTCTCCGCTCTTGTAGTTTCCGCGGAATTACTTCATAGTTTAGTTTTAGTTTGGTGTCACTTATAAAACTATTTGGATAAGTAAGCTAGGCTAATATAGGATAGCATAGAGTAGGTTAAGGTAGGCTAGCTTAGGGTAGGCTAAAGTATGATAGGCTAGGATGGAGTAGCCTTGTCGGCTAGCGTAGAATAAGCTAAGCTAGGGGAGGTTAGAGTAGAATAGACTAAGTTAGGCGAGGATAGAGTAGGTTAGACTCTAATACGATAAGCTAGAGTATACTAAGCTAGGTTAGAGTAGGATAGAGTGGGTTAGGCGAGGCTAGAGTAATTTGGAGTAGAATAGGATAGGTTAGACTCGTCTAGGCTAAAGTATGTTATGCTAGGCTAGATTAGGCTAGTAGGTTAGAGTAGACTAGGGTAGGATAGGATAAAGCATGCTAGGATAGGCTAGGCTAGGATAAGATAGGCTAAAGTAAGGTGGGCTAGTCTAGAGTAGCCTAGTATTACAAAGTAGTGTAGGCTAAGCTAGACTAGCCTAGATTAGGTTAATTTGAGCTAGAATAGGATATAACATGCTAAGGTAGGTTAGGCCACGCGAGGCTAAAGTAGGCTAGGCTAGACTAAATTATCCTAGTAGTCTAGAGTACAGTAGGCTAAGCTATGCAACAAAAGAGTATGTAATACTAGAATAGGCCAGGTTAGTGTAGGCTAGGCTACAGAAGGATAGGTAAAAAGGGATAGGCTAGGCAAGGCTACGCAAGAGTAGGCTAACTTAGGTTATGTTAGGTTAAGCCAGAGTAGGCTAGGATAGGATAGAGTATGCTCGAGTAGGCTAGGATAAACTAGGATACAATATGTTAGGTTAGGCTAGAGTAAGATAGAGTTGGTTGGGATAGTCCAGAGTAGCCTAGATTTGGCTGGGCTAGGCTAGGCTAAGTTAGGGGAGAGTAAGCTAGGCTATATTAAAGTAGAATAGGCTAGAGTAAGAGAGATTTGGCTAGAATAGTATATGATAAAGTAGTCTAGGCTAGGCTAGACTAAGTTAGGCCAGAGTAGGCTAGGCTACATTATAGTAGGAGAATAGGTTGGAGTAAATTAGGCTACAGTAAGCTAGATTAGATTATGATAGAGTAGGATAAAGTAGAGTAGGTGAGGGTAGGCTAGGCTAGGCCAAGCTATACTAGAGTAGGATAAAGCAGGTTAGCGTGAGCTTGATTAGACTAGTAGGCTAGAGTAGAGTAGGCTAGGTTAGGCTAGCCTAGAGTAGTTTAGACTATAGTATACTAGGTTAGAGTATGATATGCTAGGATAGAGTAGGCTAGAGTAGGCTAGGCTACGCTAGAGTAGGTTAGAGTAGAATAATATAGGATAGACTAGGCTAGGCTAGAACATGTTAGAGTAGAGTAAGCTAGCTTAGGATAACTTAGAGTGGGTTAGTAGGCTAGGCTAGCTTTAGATCTCCCCCAACAAGAAGGTTATATTCTTGGTCGTCCCCAATGCTATTTTTTAAGGTTTCCCAGCATATTTCCTTGTCCTTATAATGGTTGGGGGAGTATATGTTCTAGATGTTGACTATCCTGCGAGTTTCAACATTCTCCAGTTTAGTGTTTATCCAGTGGTCTATCTTCGTGTGTTGTTGCAGTTTTCATTTCCCTTTTTTCCATATAGTGCTTATTCCTCCTAAAGCTCCAGTAGATGATATTTCTTATCCTTCATAGATCCTAGATTTTTCTGATCACATCAATTTCTTGATTACTTAGCTTTATCTCTTGAATTAAGAGGATGTCAGGTTTTTCACTTTTTATCAGGTCTTTTAAAAAGTTAATTTTGGAGGGGTGACCCAACCCTCTACAATTCCAAGAGACAACTATCATTATTTATTATTTGGGGTTGTTGTAGGACCCATCCCTTTGTTTTCTTGCTGTACTTTTTCTTTATTCTTTGGTCCTTTTCTTAGAAAATTCTCCAATCCTTGTTGTGTTCCCAATGAGATATCTTTGGCTTCTTCTTCATCTCTTATTTCTTTGTTCAATCTCCTTCCAAATTTTTTTGTATTCTCAATATTTTGAGGGGTTTATTTTGTTCCGTTTCTTGTGAGGATTCGGTCCGAATTTAGGAGGAGAGGCTTGTCCGGCTGAGGAGGGGAACCAAGAGGGGTAGGAATGGGAGATGAGAGGAGGGTGTGAATGTGGGAGGAGGTGATGATCAAGTCAGATGGGATGAGAGCAGATGAGAGGATGTCAAATGGATTTGTTCCCACTAGGGAGGTTGGTTGAGAGGGGAGGGGAGATCCTAGCAGAGGAGTGGGATTAGAGCCAGAGGTGGGTTTAGATGAAGTATTTTTCATTTTTACTTATATCCATTTTGAATCTGATGTTTCTTCAATGTTTTTTTCAGGTTCCTCTCTTTTACTACATTTATTGGCGAAATCACCGTATTCCTGACATACCTTACATTTGAAGGGGATTTGTTCATAGTCTAGCTATTGAATGTGGATCCAGTTATCCACTGTTGTAGTTCCTAGAGACAACCTTGATTTGTGAAAGACGAGTGCCTAGGACATCTTATATATAGCAAGGATCATAATGTATAACAGAGGAAGTTATCAATAAAAGGCTCTCATGCTATCTCCTGAAAACAGGGAATGTTAATTTTGAATGGGACCAAGACCCTCAGAAACTGACACAGAGAAGGGATTACTGCAGAGGCAATGTGAAAAAATCTAATATAAAAGCAACAGACAATTCAGAGACAACTTACTGTAAAGAGCGTCAGTTCAGAAATACCTCACAGAAATAAATTATCAGAAGGTGTTTGTTGTGAATGAAAGATTGAGAGGATACTAGTTGTCAATGAGCTGATATCCAGATACACAATATCACCATGGGCTTACCAATTTAAGAATCCATACATGACAATAGCATTTTAAAAATAAACTCCCGAAGAAACTAATATAGCAGAAGTATGGTTTTAGTGAATAGTGAAACAGTATATCATGCCTGAGCCATATTTAAAGCGCTTGACTAATCCGAGCATGGGTATCAACTAGGATAAATCCATACCAAAAATTAGTGAACCACTCGCATTCCGAAAACATGATACGAGAAAGATGGATGAAATGAAATGATCTATTAATGTAACACATATAAGAGAAATTTACAAATTGTGAAATACCAAAGACTAGAATCCTCTTAATAGATGGAAATCCTCCTCACTGAGACCCTACAGGCTCTGAGCCTTCATACAAGAGTTCACAAAATGTATACAAAAAATCATTTCATTGCATAATTTTCTGATAAAATCTGGAACCCTAAATCATCTGTTCTTCGGGAGCCTTATAGGAGAAAAAGAAAGCTCGAAAAGGGAGTAGGTGATGAAAATTTAATTTTCCTCATTAAGACAAGATGGTAGAAACGTGCACGCCCATATTATTGGATGACTCTATAGCGCTGTATGTACTCTGCTGCCTGCTTACTGAAATAAATGCACTGGGTAGAAGTCTCTTCAGGAACACGACAAAGAAGTAAAATCACATAGACATTCCGTCCTTTCCTGAAAGAAAATGGTGCTGAAAAGAAAGCTTTAAGGTATTTTTTTCTGTGAATGGTACCCTCTGCCTTCTAAACCCTAAACTACGGTTTAAGTTCTTCAATGCTGAACATTGAATTTCTCGAGCATTCACTGATATTTCTCCTCTGCTCCATTAATATCTCCATCTGCGCAATCTGTACTTTGAATGACTCGGGAGGGTTTGACAGATTTTAACCCTGCTTCTTTAATGGAAGTCTTGTCGACATACCTTCCCAGGCCTTTCTCCATAATCACAGCCTCTGAAAAATGGTCCTTTGATGCGCTCTCTATTTCAGTGATAGAGAATGTAAGTCATGGTAGTTTTCTGCCACTATAACCCTGCAAAACCCACAAACTCGTTAGGAAAACTAGGCATGGGGATGATGGACATGGCGGGATGATTGAAAATTGTTGTGCAGACATGGAGAAATGATGGAACAATGCAGGGTGGCGATTAAAACACAGTGAAATGATGGAGGATGGATTGGTGGAGGTTTTTAACGTAAACATTGAAATTTGACTAACGAATGAAATGGATAATGGCAGAGGAAAAATACGACAAACACGTGGAACGGTGACGGGAAAGAGGACACGTGTCGATGGTGGGGAGGCAAGAAATCTGGACCGTCTGATCTCAGGAGGAGATCGATGGCTAAAGACGCATTTGAGGGCGACGGATTGGCAGGCCAGTCGTACGGATACCTTGGGTTAAATCCTGCACATCTTCGGGGTGTGATGACCATTGTATGGAGAGCCCCAGATCGGACGATTGATATGAATATCGCGCTGGGTCAAATTTCAAACGATAACGCACGATGGGGGGGCAGTTTTGAAATAGTGACAAAGCCACGTGTCGTGCGATGAGTGGAATCGCTCCGAAATAGAAAATACTGCTCGCCTTCCAAAGGCAGTGCGATGGATACCACCAGTTTTTGAAAAGTGCTTTTGGGCATGGGGACCACAAGGGCAAGTGAGCTGCTGACCGTTGATTTACAGATTGATCGGATGGTGGAAAGGTGATCGGAGTGGTAAATGGGTCAGACCATGGGTGTGAAGCTAATAAATGAAGTCCGTCCGATCTGTACAGATCGACGAATAATACTGCACTCGATATCTGCCTGGGATAAGTGCTCTCCAGGCTAGCGCTTGGTCTAGCACCCATGTTACATGGAGAAAAAGGTTGAGGGGCTACGGCCGAAAGTTGCTAAACCTTATATATTTTCAAATGTGGGTTTTTGGCCCTTTTTAATGCAATTTGGGGCTGGGAAAGAGTAACGATAAGGGGAATGAGGGGTTTTTTAAACCAAACAAGGGTGTGAATATGGTTTAAAGGGGATTTTGGGTGGTTTAGAAGGATTAGGGGGAGGGATTTTGGGGTAAAAAGGGAGGTTATGAAAAAGAGGAAGAGGCGATGAAATGGAGAAATCTACAGGGACACAAGGGGCAAATGAAGGCCTCTTGGGGCACAATTTTTCACAATCAATGAGACTTATTGACCTAAGAACAGCAGAGGGAAATAATTAAAGGGTAGAGGAACTGAAGAGGCTTTCAAGGATGATGTGAATTCAGAGGGAAAGCATTCCTCGAAAGTTTAGAGACAGCTTGAGCCCCTATTTGCTTCTCAAAATTTAATAGGGGGCTAACATGATCAACATTGGCTCCACCTGGGGACGGCACGTTCATCCTTGGGTGTGTTGAGAACTTCACAGACCACCTACATCATCAATTTTTACAGACAGGAAAAATAAGCCTATTCTACTCCTACCCTTATTACTCCATGAGACCAGATTACACTGTTGGTCTCACATTTTCTATACCTAAACTACATCTACTAGGATGAAACTGTCTAGAAAATTTCTTTTCTACATTCTAAAACAGAAATTGAAAAACAGCCAAGCCATGATTAGACTGTCTGGCTTGCTGGACCTTGCAGAAATTAAAACAACTAACTACATGCTCACAGGCTGAGCTTTATTTCAATCTTCCTACCTACTCTAATCTAACCTGGAAATCTCTGATGTTCTAGGTGATACAATAATGCCAATGCAACCAGTTAAGCAGTAGCAAAAAAGGATAGGAGCACTGACATCCTGTCAAAGATAACCACAGGGTGTTCTTCTAGTGGTCCTTCAAAACTGAGGTCACCATCAGTGGTGACCACTCTTGATGAATCTGGCCCTTGCGAAGGGTCAATGCTGGAGCATTTGGACTGATCAGGGCCTCCATGTACTCTACCACAGGATCGAAGAACATATGTTGTAAGCTTTCTTCTTTTAGGCCTGGCATGACTGGTAGACTGTCTGCATCCTGGGCAACTTTGATTATTGCATCTTCCACTGCATCTTCAATGTGGCTCTTGAAAGACTTTCCAAAAAGGCTTGGGGGTCTCTGAACTGATATGATTTTTCTTGTGAGTTTAGAAATTCAACCTCGGCTTCATATCTTTCAACCACCAATTCTAGAAATATTTTCTTAAGCATGGGTTTAGAACTTAAGCTGGGAAGAAGAATAGCCCATGGAACGTCCTCCACTTCTAGTTTTGCCAAGGCACGTGACATTTCATCTCGACACTCTGCTACAAAACTTGGATGCATTTTTGCAAACTGCTCAGAGTCTTACATTGGTGAAGTGGCTTGGTCTTCAGCACGGCTGATGTTGTACTGTGACATGATCTTCCAGTGGAGTCTCGTGAAACTAAGATAATCAGCGGCCTACTGATCACCAGTGGAGTATTTTAATCATTTAGGAACTGTGGATTCACCAAGGTGAGGGATCTACAACTTTCAACTCTTCATGCTCACCTTTCTGAAGATTTAATTAGGTTTTGTCGAGGCCAAGGGATTTAGATTTTCTCAACTTTGTTCCCCGACAACGGCACCAAAAAGATGTTGTAGTTCCTAGAGACAGCCTTGAGTTGTGAAAGACCAGTGCCTAGGACATCTTATATATAGCAAGGAGAATAATGTATAACAGAGGAAGATATCAATAAAAGGCTCTGATGCTATCTCCTGAAAACAGGGAATGTTAATTTTGAATGGGACCAAGAACCTCAGAAACTGACACAGAGAAGGG
Source organism: Pinus albicaulis (assembly GCA_034641835.2). Classification (NCBI taxonomy): domain Eukaryota; kingdom Viridiplantae; phylum Streptophyta; class Pinopsida; order Pinales; family Pinaceae; genus Pinus; species Pinus albicaulis. The sequence goes on from CM076569.1 coordinate 714,986,943, forward strand.
AGTACTATAGAGGCAACATGCAAAACTCTAATATAAAAGAAACAGACAATTCAGAGACAACTTTAGAAGGGATGGTTTAGAAGGATTAGGGTAAGGGATTTTGGAGTAGAAAGGGAGGTTATGAAAAAGAGGAAGAGGGGATGAAATGGAGAAATATGCAGGGGTAGAAGGGGCAAATGAAGGCCTCCTGGGGCATAATTTTTCACAATCGATGAGGATTATTGACTTAAGAACAGCAGAGGGAAATAATTAAAGGGCAGAGGACCTAAAGAGGCTTTCAAGGATGATGTGAATTCAGAGGGAAAGCATTCCTCGAAAGTTTAGAGACGGTTTGACCCCTTGTTTGCTTGTCAAAATTTAATAGGGGGCTAACATGATCAACATCCACCTTGATTTTGACCACTTCCGGGAGGCCCTTTCCTAGATCCACCTCAACACAGATTCATGCACATGCCTGCATGTTGTCTTTGGGTTCACTTCTGTCAATGTATTTGCCCACTCCATTTCCTATTGCACAAACTGAGTCATCACTACACCAATGTAGAGGGAGGTGCGGCAATCTTACCCATACTGGTACTGCACTAGGAACATCTAGTTCTGGATCAAAATCCAGAGTCCATCGGTTAAGGTACAAACCCCTTGTGTCCATGAAGTAAGGCCTGCTTCGGAATATAAGATCTCAATCACTTTTAGTCTCAAAGTGAAAGGTATGACATCCCCGGCCACAAAATATTATGGCGAATTTCCCTTGTATAAACTGGATCTAGTTCCTCTGAACCCATTTCTGCACTGTTTTGGGTGAGCGCCATAATCCTATAAATTGACCAACTAGTCCTTTTTCCGCCAGAGAGTTTTCGGCTTTCCTTGGCACCGATGGAGGTAGGGAGATTTCTGGAATGGATTTCATATTTTTAACAAACTTTGTGGTGGCTGGTCTAGTTCGTTGGGTTCCCAAAGAGCTTATGAGAGAGGCAAAAATAGTTGAATCTTCATCGTGTTGCTGGTTGTTCGATGTTGTAACTGTGAAAGCACGATATCGGCTAGGGCACGAACGCACAACAGGTAGCCTTACCAACCAAAATATGTTCAATTTGACATATAATTAAAAATATATTAATAATAATAGTAAATACAAGTTTAATGTGAGATAATAAAATGGCTCAATGCATGCGTTATGTAATCCCTATAACATTTAAAAATACGATTTAAATAATAATAAAATACATATTATTTTTTTCACTCTAAAACAAGTTTGAACTTAAAGAAATTTGATCCTTCTCTGCTCATGTTACATCCATGCTTAATATGGATCCATGCTTGTATATTATAACTACTCATATATACCACAGACTTACTTTAGATGTGTAATAAATTTATGACACCAAGATTGTTATTTGGCATCAGATTTGTTTAATTTGAAAATAGAGTCTCCTTACCTTCAATTATTAATCAAGTAATAGTTACATATTTCATTGATATTTATTTAGGTGAGATTTATTTGACATCACATTTGTTTGATTTGAAAATAAAGTTCCCTTACCTTACGTCCATAATCATGTTTACCCTATCATCCACTTTATCATCCTTTCCTAAAACAATTTCAACTTTATATCTTGTGGGATGAAATCCTAATGGGTGGAGCCAATAAGTGAGTTTTTCAACTAAATTCAATAAGAAATTATCACCAACATGTCAGGAGGAATAGGTTTTTAGTAGAATCATTAAGTGATCTATGTTGTTTTAAGAAATTGTCATCAACATTGTGTTAAGCAACTTGGGTAATTTTTCAAAATTAAGCAAAATAATGGTCAATCAAAGTTAATATAAATTGAAAAGAAAAAACATAAATCAAAATTAATTTTTTTTTTGAAATACAATGAACACAAAAACATAAACATAAATCAAAATTAAAAGAAAAGAAAAGCAACCGAACTTTTTTTTTTTTTTAAGATGTAGACAGAAAAAGCATAAATCCAAAAAAAAAAAAAAAAGCAGCAACATGTTAACTTTTTTTTTTGCTGTCTTTTTAAACAAAATGAACTAAACCAATTTTAAGATTTCAAAAACGGTTATTCAATATATCCATTTTAAAATTATATATATAATTTTAAAATGGATATATTGAATAACCGTTTTTGAAATCTGTGTGTGTGTGTGTGTTGTTCAATTAAAAACATTAAAAGAAAAATTACATAGATAGATATTGTTGCAAAATTTCTTTGATACAAAAATAGAAATATTTTATTAATATCTAAACATATATATCCATAAAATGATCTAATTCACTATTTCAAAAACAAGTAATACAAAATAGTTAGCTTTAACTTACAAACTATACTTGAAAAGTAATTTCCTATTTTTTCACTCATTTATAGCAGAAGTTGGAGAAATGTCTATAAAACGGTTATTCAAAAAAAATAGATCGATATATCCATTAAAGAAAAAATAAGAGATATGTATGTGAAACGGTTATTAAAAAAATAGGCCGGTATATCTGTTAAACAAAATTATGCTAACCAGTGTGACAATTCCATTTCTAATGTCTTAAAATTGTGGGTTAGATTGGTTCGATTCGGCCCATGTCATATAAAAATTATTCTAACTTTAAAAAAATAATGTCAAATTAAAGATCATAAAATAAAACACTAATGATGTGAAATGAAAGATCATAAAATAACAGTTTCTGCATGCGACAAGACAATAACATTAATATTAGTTGTGAATAGAAATAGGATTAAAAAAATCATATATTTTATTAATCTATAATCTGATTATGATCTAACATGTCAAAAAACTATTAATATTAGTTGTGAATAGAAATAGGATTAAAAAAATCATATATTTTATTAATCTATAATCTGATTATGATCTAACATGTCAAAAAACTATTTTATGCATAGCTCAATTGAGTCAATATATTCTCATGATTATACAAATATTAAACTTAAAATTAAATGTTGATAATAAAAGAGAATATGCACAATTTACATATGACTTTCTTGATAATTAATTGTTATCTACTTGACTTTCTTTATAAATTGAAGTGTTTCTTCCATGGATACACCTTCATATTAATATTTAGGATTAATAACCATTTCAAAAACTCTTACATCCCTATATGAAAAAATTGCATGGAATTTTTATTATTATTATGAAACTTAAGAAAATCATTCCATCTAAAGGATTTCTCATACCTGATCAATTTTAAAAGATACTCATTGAATGATTGATGGGATAGGCTCATTCTAAAGCCCACTGTGAAGGCTATGTGTAAGTATGTTTGTCTCTTTTAAAATAAAATATTCTATGAATATAAAAATAATATGTGCTATAACAGAAAAGAAAAAGAAAATATGCTATTCATATTTAATTAGTTGTCCATATGATCTAATATATTTTTATAAAACATATATGAGTAAGATATTTAAACTTTATACTTTTCAAAATTATATCAACTTCATATATATTTCTATATATAAACATGCTAAAATAACATACTTTAATGTTTTATAGAATAAAATATCAAATGTGAGTTTTGAGTAAAATATTTTAAAATAAATCAATATTGACATATAATTAAAAATATATTGATAATAATAGTAAATACAAGTCTAATGTGAGCTATTAAAATGGTTCAATGCACGTGTTATGTAATCTCTATAAAATTTAAAAATAAGACTTAAATAATAATACGATTTAAATAATAATAAAATACACATTATTTTTTTTCATTCTAAAAAAAGTTTGAAATTACAGAAATTTGATCTTTCTCTACTCATATTACATCCACAGTTAATATGGATCCATGTGGTATATTCTAACTACTCAAATATACCATGGCCTTACCTTAGATGTGTAATACATTTATGACACCGAGATTGTTATTTGGAATCATATTTGTTTGACTTGAAAATAGAGTCTCCTTACCTTAAATTATTAATCAAGTAATAATTACTTTTTTCACTGATATTTATTTGACATCACATTTGTTTGATTTGAAAATAGAGTTCCCTTACCTTAAATTATTAATTATGTAGTAATTACTTCTTTTATTGATGTTTATTCAGTTGAGATTGTCTATAATAAATCCATAATTCATAATCATGTTTACCCTATTATCCACTTTATCAACCTTTCCTAAAACAATTTCAACCTTATATCTTGTGGGATGAAATCCTAATGGGTGGAGCCAATAACTGAGTTTTTCAATTCAATTCAATAAGAAATTATCACTAACATGTTAGGGGGAATTGGTCTTTGCCTTTTAGTTGAGTCATTAAGTGATCTATGTTTTAAAGAATTGTCAGCTACATTGTGTTAAACAACTTGGATTATTTTTCAAAAAAAAAATAAAATAATGGTCAATCAATGTAAATATAAATTGAAAACAAAAAACATAAATCAAAATTAAATGTTATTTTGAAATACAATCAACACAAAAACATAAATTAAAATTTAAAAAAAAAAGAAAGCATGAAAACTTTTTTTGTTTTTTTATTTTTAGAATGTGGACACAAAAAGCATAAATCAAAATTAAATGAAAAGAAAAGCATGTTAACTTTTTTCTCGCTGGGTTTTTGAAGAAGGTGGACTAAAACTTATTTTTTTGGTTGTGTTTTAAAATAAAGTTGACTAAAACTTTTTTTTGGCTGTTTTTTTAAAGAAGGTGGACTAAACCAATTATATATATATATAGAGAGAGAGAGAGAGAGAGAGAGAGAGAGAGAGAGAGAGAGAGAATGTAAAGGTAGATATATATATATATATATATATATATATATATATATAAAAGATGTGAAGGTGGACTAATGCAATTTTATTTAAAATTATATGTATATAGAATGTTTGATTAAAGACATTAAAAGAAACGTTTATATATATAGATATATTTATTTATTTTTTGTTGCAGAAATTCTCTATACAAAAATAGAAATATTTTATTAATATCTAAACCTGTATATCCATAAAATGAGCTATTTCAAAAACAAGTAATACAAAATAGTTAATTATAATTTACAAACTATAGTTAAAAATTAATTTCTTAATTTTTCACTCATTTATAGGAGAAATAAGAGATCTGTCTGTAAAACGGTTATTCAAGAAAATAGGTCGATATATCTGTTAAAGAAACTTATGCTAATCAGTTTGACAATTGAAATGTATTAAAATTTTGGGTTAGATTGGTTTGATTCTGCCCAGGTGATATGAAAATTATTCTAACTTTTAAAAAAATAATGTCAAATAAGAAATCATAAAATAAAACACTAAGAATGTCCAATGAAATGTCCAATGAAAGATCATAAAATAAAACACTGTGATTAAAACAAAGTGAAAAACAAAAAGCATGAATCTAAATTAAAGGAGAAAAAGCATGCGACCGTTTTATGCCTGCTATTTTTAAGACGGTGGGGTGGACCAATTTTAAATTCTCCCTCATTTGTGGAAGAGACGAGACACGGGATTTGTCTCTGATTCAAATAAAAAAGGCCAATATATCCGTTGAAAAAATCCTACATATATCTTTCGAAGGTTGCAGAAATTTCCCACTTCGTCATGTACCTCTGGTCTGGTCTGATATTTCTATGTGTGCTCTGATATGTCTGTGGTTGGGCGTCTGTGTATGTGTGATGAGGTGTCAGATTCAAGCAAAGTCGACCATGTCGTTTGTGACACGCGATGGGAGGAGGTGCAAAACAATCAAAGGAAAGGACTACTCGTACCTAACACTCACTGCTAGGTACGATTCAGTTTTCGTTTCGTTGCATAAATGCCCTAACCTTTTTATTTCTTATTTTGACATTCTGTTCATTTGGCCGTCTATGCAGCTAGCTTTCCCAAATGCTCTACTCCAGGTAGATTTTTGTTTCTTTTGTAATTTTAGTTCCAGGTTTGACATGATAATTATAAAAGGAAAATTTGCATGGATAATTTAAAAATGATTAAATAAAGAAAGCTTAGTTAGAATTGTCCTTGTCATTTTAATTGCAGTTCTGAGAAATATTTTCTTTGCTGCTTCTTTATTGGTTAAATAAAGAAGACATAGTTAGATTTTTCTTTATCTTGTTGCTTTTCCATACATTTTAGTACCTTGGGGCAAGAAATCCAAGAGACCAGCTGCATTTATTTATTTGTGTGCTGCACACATTTCTGGCTGTTGCGTGCAGCACATAGAGAAGCCTAATTCCACCCTAATGAAGTCACTATTTTCTACCCTAATGGTTGTCTACGAGACATCGCTGGGCAGTTTGGTTAGCAATTACTTAATTACTCTCCTCTTCGCTTTCTTGGGGATTAAACGAGAAACCCTCATCACCTGTTCATCCAATATCTATTCAGATTATTCCAGATAGTTTATTTTCATCTGCATAATGTACGTTTAAGCTTTCCAATGCGTTCAACTTTAGTTTCTCCGCTGTTGTAGTTTCCGCGGAATTACTTCATAGTTTAGTTTTAGTTTGGTGTCACTTATTAAATTATTTGGTGTAATCTACGGCTCCAAAATAGACATTTCATTGCTGCCCTTCTCTTCCAATTAAATCTAATTTTTGGAACGATGTGATTTTATATTAAACGGCAATATCCAAATATTTTGAATTAAGATATGTTACATTATATGATATATAAATTTATATGTTGAATTTTGTGTTTCAACACATATATAATTTATATCTTTAAATTATTTTTATTATTTTTAACTTTTTAAGAACATTATATATTTTAGTTTTAAAAGTGGTAATTGACTAAATCACCTCAGTTCAATACCCTATCAGTTTCTTCCAATAAGCCAGAGAAATCTCATAAACACGAATTATATTTTTACTTCTTTTATTTTGAAATTCCACATACGATATCGTTGGGCAATCTAATTAACAATTAGATACACAGGTTGTTGTTTGCCGGGACATGAGGTAGCTGGATCATTTCCTTGCATGCAGCAGAAATAACTCTCATCCACCCGTTTTGTTTTTCTGTTGATGATCAATGAATTAATCTTTCGGTTTTCCAATAGTGTACTGTGGTGTACGGTCCGTGTAATTATTTCTCTATAATTTAGATTTATTTAAATTAATTTAAATTAAATGCAATGCATTTGGTGTGAGTTATAAACAATAGTTAGTCTAATCTGTGGCCTCAAAATCCATTTTTCGCGGCTACCCCTCCCTTATAACCAAATCTAGTCTCTTGAACGAATGTTGTGGTTTTGTACTCCAATTGTGCTTTTAACTATTTTGAATATATTTTTTTATTAAAATCACTATGTTTTTACATTTAAATATATATTATAAAATTAAATTCTATGTAAATGTTTTTAACATTCACTTTGAATACTTGTTTTATTAATTGTCTATATATATATATATTCGTTCTTATAAATTTATTAGGCTAGATTAGCTTAGAATAGAGTAGGCAAAGGTAGGCTAGGATAGGGTAGGCTAAAGTAGGCTAGGCTAGACTAGAGTAGGCTAGACTAGGCTAGAGTAAGAGTAGAATATGATAGGCTATAGTAGAGTAGGCTAGGCTAGGGTAAGTTAGAGTAGGTTAGTAGGCTAGGGTAGAGTAGGGTAGTAGGCTAGAGTAGGCTAAGCAAGGCTAGGCTAGGTTAGGCTAAAGTATACTCGGTTTAGCTAGGCTAGAGTAAACTAGTGGGCTAGAGTAGGCTAAGCTAAGTTATGGTAGAGTAGGCTAAGCTAGGGTAGAGTAGGCTACGTTAGGCTAGAATCAGCTAGGCTAGGCTAGAGTAGGGTAGTGTAGGATAGGCTAGACTAGGATATGATAGAATAGAGTAGGCTAAGGTAGGCTAGCCTAGGCTAGAGTAGTGTAGTAGGCTAGAGTAGAGTAGTATAAGCTAAGCTAGGGTAGAGTAGGGTAGGGTAGGAAAGGCTAGAGTGGAGTAGGATAGAATAGGATAGGATAGTCTAGGATAGGATATGATAGAGTAGGCTAAGGTAGGCTAGGCTACGATAGGAAAGGTTAGGATAGAGTAGAGTATTGCAAGCTAGGTTAGCCTAGAGTAGGCTAGAGTAGAATAGGCTAGGCTAGAGTAGGCTAAGGTAGAGTACGTTAGACTAGAGTAGGATAGAGTAGTCTACGTTAGGCTATAGTAGGTTAGAGTAAAATAGGGTATGATAGGCTACGCTAGATTAGGCTAGAGTAGTGTTGGCTAGGCTAGGATAGGGTATGATAGGATAGAGTACGTTAGAATAAAATAGGGTAAGATAGGCTAGGCTAGTGTAGGCTAGAGTAGGCTAGGCTAGGCTAGTGTAGGCTAGAGTAGGCTAGGCTAGGCTAGGATAGAGTAAGTTAGGATAGGGTAAGATAGGATAGAGTAGGTTAAGTTAGGCTAGGCTAAGGTAGCGTAGAGTAGGCTAGGCTAGGCTAGAGTAGAGTAAGCTAAGCTAGGCTAGGTTAAAGCGGGTTAGACTAGGATAGAGTAGGCTAGGATAGGGTAAGATAGGATAGAGTAGGTTAACTTAGGCTAGGCTAGGGTAGCGCAGAGTAGGCTAGGCTAGGCTAGAGTAGTGTAAGCTAAGTTAGGCTAGGTTAAAGCAGGTTAGACTAGAATAGGCTAGGCTAGAGTAGGCTAATCTAGGCCAAAGTAGGATAGACTAAGCTAGGTTATGCTAGGCTAGGCTAGGTTATCCTAGTAGGGTAGAGTAGAGTAGGCTAAGCTAGGCTAGGATACAGTAGGTTAGACTAGAATAGGATAGGCTACAATAGGATAAGCTAGAATAGCTTAGACTAGTGTAGGATAAAGTAGGGTAGGCTAGGCTAGAGTAGGTTAGAGTAGAATATGACATGATAGGATATAAACGGTTAGGATAGAGTAGGCTAGAGTAGAGTAGGCTAAGCTAGGCTAGAGTAGGCTAGTAGGGTAGAGTAGGGTAGGGTAGGTTAGGATATAGTAGGCTAGGATAAGTAAGCTAGGCTAAGATAGGATAGCATAGAGTAGGTTAAGGTAGGCTAGCCTAGGGTAGGCTAAAGTACGATAGGCGAGGATGGAGTAGCCTTGTCGGCTAGTGTAGAGTAAGCTAAGCTAGGCGAGGTTAGAGTAGAATAGGCTAAGTTAGGCGAGGCTAGAGTAGGTTAGAGTAGGATAGAGTGGGTGAGGTGAGGCTAGAGTAATTTGGAGGAGAATAGGATAAGCTAGACTCATCTATGCTAAAGTAGGTTATGCTAGGCTAGATTAGGCTAGTAGGTTAGAGTAGACTAGGGTAGGATAGGATAAAGCATGCTAGGATAGGCTAGGCTAGGATAAGATAGGCTAAAGTAAGGTGGGCTAGTCTAGAGTAGCCTAGTATTATAAAGTAGTGTAGGCTAAGTTAAACTAGCCTAGATTAGGTTAATTTGAGCTAGAATAGGATAGAACATGCTAAGGTAGGTTAGGCCACGCGAGGCTAAAGTAGGCTAGGCTAGACTAAAGTATCATAGTAGTCTAGAGTATAGTAGGCTAAGCTATGCTACATAAGAGTAGGTAATACTAGAATAGGCCAGGTTACTGTAGGCTAGGCTACAAAAGGACAGGTAAAAAAGGATAGGCTAGGTAAGGCTACGCAAGAGTAGGCTAACTTAGGTTAGGTTAGGTTAGGCCAGAGTAGGCTAGGATAGGATAGATTATGCTCGAGTAGGCTAGGATAAACTAGGATACAATATGTTAGGTTAGGCTAGAGTAAGATAGAGTTGGTTGGGATAGTCCAAAGTAGCCTAGAGTATGCTGGGCTAGGCTAGGCTAAGTTAAGGGAGAGTAAGCTAGGCTATATTATAGTAGACTAGGCTAGAGTAAGAGAGATTTGGCTAGGATAGTATAGGATAAAGTAGTCTAGGCTAGGCTAGACTAAGTTAGGCCAGAGTTGGCTAGGCTACATTATAGTAGGAGGATAGGTTGGAGTAAATTAGGCTACAGTAAGCTAGGTTAGATTAGGATAGAGTAGGATAAAGTAGAATAGGATAGACTAGAGTAGGCTAGGCTAGAGTAGGGTAAAGTAGGCTAGGCAAGGCAAGGTAATGCCAGGAAAGGCTAGGAAACAATAGGCTAGCCCATGTTAGGGTAGGCAAGGCTAGAGTAGGATAAAGTAGTGTAGGTGAGGGTAGGCTAGGCTAGGCTAAGCTATACTAGAGTAGGATAAAGTAGGTTAGCGTGAGCTTGATTAGACTAGTAGGCTAGAGTAGAGTAGGCTAAGTTAGGCTAGCCTAGAGTAGTTTAGACTATAGTATACTAGGTTAGAGTATGCTATGCTAGGATAGAGTAGGCTAGAGTAGGCTAGGATAGGCTATAGTAGGTTAGAGTAGAATAATATAGGCTAGACTAGGCTAGGCTAGAACATGTTAGAGTAGAGTAAGCTAGCTTAGGCTAACTTAGAGTGGGTTAGTAGGCATGCTATCTTTTAAGGTTTCCCAGCATATTTCCTTATCCTTATAATGGTTGGGGGAGTATATGTTGTAGATGCTGACTATCCTGCAAGTTTCAACATTCTCCAGTTTAGTGTTTATCCAGTGGTCTATCTTCGTGTGCTGTTGCAGTTTCCATTTCCCTTTTTTCCATATAGTGATTATTCCTCCTGAAACTCCAGCAGCTGATATTGCTTATCCTTCATAGATCCTAGATTTTTTTTATCACATCAATTTCTTGACTACTTAGCTTTGTCTCTTGAATTAAGAGGATGTCAGGTTTTTCACTTTTTATTAGGTCTTTTAAAAAGTTAATTTTGGAGGGGTGACCCAACCCTCTACAATTCCAAGAGACAACTATCATTATTTATTATTTGGGGTTGTTGTAGGACCCTTGCCTTTGTTTTCTTGATGTACTTTTTCTTTATTCTTTGGTCCTTTTTCTAGAAAATTTCCCAATCCCTGTTGTGTTCCCAATGAGATATCTTTGGCTCCTTCTTCATATCTTATTTCTTTGTTCAATCTCCTTCCAAATTTTTTTGTATTCTCAATATTTTGAGGGGTTTCTTTTGTTTGGTTTCTTGTGAGGATTCGGTCCGAATTTAGGAGGAGAGGCTTGTCCGGTTGAGGAGGGGAACCAAGAGGGGTAGGAATGGCATATGAGAGGAGGGTGTGAATGGGGGAGGAGGTGACGATCAAGTCAGATGGGATGAGAGCAGATGAGAGGATGTCAAAAGGATTTGTCCCCACGAGGGAGGTTGGTTGAGAGGGGAGGGGAGATCCTAGCGGAGAAGGAGGATGAGAGCCAGAGGTGGGGATTTGTTCATAGTCGAGCTATTGCATGTGGATCCAGTTGTCCACTGTTGTAGTTCCTAGAGACAGCCTTGAGTTGTGAAAGACCAGTGCCTAGGACATCTTATATATAGCAAGGAGCATAATGTATAACAGAGGAATTTATCAATAAAAGGCTCTCATGCTATCTCCTGAAAACAAGGAATGTTAATTTTGAATGGGACCAAGACCCTCAGAAACTGTCACAGAGAAGGGAGTACTGTAGAGGCAATGTGAAAAACTCTAATATAGAAGCAACAGACAATTCAGAGACAACTTACTCTAAAGAGGGTGAGTTCAGAAATACCTCACATAAATAAATTATCAGAAGGTGTTTGTTGTGAATGAAAGATTGAGAGGATACTATTTGTCAATGAGCTGATATCCAGATACACAATATCACCATGTAATGGGCTTACCAATTTTGAGAATCCATACATGACAATAGCGTTTTAAAAATAACCTCCCAAAGAAACTAATATAGCAGAAGTATGGTTTGAGTGAATAGTGAAACAATATATCATGGCTGACCCATATTTAAAGCGCTTGACTAATACGAGCATGGGTATCAACTAGGATAAATCCATACCAAAAATCAGTGAGCCACTCGCATTCCAGAAACATGATACGAGAAAGTTGGATGAAATGAAAATATCTATTAAAGTAACACATATAAGAGAAAGTTACAAACTGTGAAATACCAAAGACCAGAATCCTCTTAACAGATGGACCTCCTCCTCACTGAGACCCTACGGGTTCTGAGCCTTCATATAAGAGTTAACAAAATGTATACAAAAAATCCTTTCACTGCATAATTTTCTGATAAAATCTGGAACTCTAAATCATCTGTTCTTCGGGAGCTTTATAGGAGAAAAAGAAAGCTCGAAAAGGGAGTAGGTGATGAAAATTTAATTTTCCTCATTAAGACAACATAGCGGAAACGTGCACGCCCATATTACTGGATGACTCTGTAGCACTGTATGTACTCTGCTGCCTGCTTACTGAAATAAATGCACTGGGTAGAAGTCTCTTCAGGAACACAGCAAAGAATTAAAATCACATAGACATTCTGTCCTTTCCTGAAAGAAATGGTGCTGAAAAGAAAGCTTTAAGGTATTTTTTTCTGCGAATGGTACCCTCTACCTTCTAAACCCTGAATTATGATATAAGTTCTTCAATGTTGAAAATGGTATTCCTCGATCATTCACTAATATCTCTTCGTTGCTCCATTAATATCTCCATCTGGGCAATTTGTGCTTTGAATGACTCGGGAGGGTTTGACAAATTTTAACCCTGCTTCTTTAATGGAAGTCTTGTCGACATACCTTCCTAGGCCTTTCTCCATAATCACAGCCTCTGAAAATGGTCCTTTGATGTGCTCTCTATTATAGTAATAAAGACTGTAAGTCATGGCCGTTTTCTGCCGCTGTAACCCTTCAAAACCCGCAAACTCATTAGGAAAACCAGGCATGGTGATGAGGGACGTGGCAGGATCAATGAAAATGGTTGTGCGGATATGGCGAAATGATGGAACAATGCAGGGTGGCGATTAAAACATAGTGAAAGGATGGAGGATGGACTGGTGGAGGTTTTTAATGTAAACATTGAAATTTGACTAACGAATGAAATGTATAATGGCAGAGGAAAGATACGACAAACACGTGGAACGATGATGGGGCGGAGGACACATGTTGATGGTGGGGAGGCAAGCAATCTGGACCGTCCAATATCAGGAGGAGATCGACTGCTGAAGACGCGTCGGAGGGCGACGGATTGGCGGGCCGGGGGTACGGATACCTTGGGTTAAATCCTGCGCATCTTCAGGGTGCAATGACCGTTGGATGGAGAGCCCCAGATCGGACGGTTGATATGAATATCGCGCTGGGTCAAATTTCAAACGATAACGCATGATGGGGGGGCGGTTTTGAAATAGTGACGAAGCCACGTGTCGTGCGATGAGTGGAATTGCTCCGAAATGGAAAATATCGCCCGCTGTCCAAAGGCAGTGCGATGGATACCACCAGTTTTTGAAAAGTGCTTTTGGGTGCGGGGACCACTAGGGTAGGTGAGCTCCTGATCATTGATTTACAGATTGATCGGATGGTGGACAGGTGATCGGAGCGGTAAATGGGTTGGGCCATTGGTGCGATGCTAATCAATGAAGGTCGTCCGATCTCTACAGATCGACGGATAATACTGCACTTGATATTTGCCTGGGATAGCACTCTCTAGGCTAGCGCTTGGTCTAGCGCCCAGGTTACGTGGAGAAAAAGGTTGAGGGGCTAGGGCCGAAAGGTGCTAAACCTTATATATTTTCAAATGTGGGTTTTCGACCCTTTTTAATGCAATTTGGGGCTGGGAAAGAGTAACGATAAGGGGAATGAGGGGTTTTTTAAACCAAACAAGGGTGTAAGTATGGTTTAAACGGGATTTTGGGATGGTTTAGAAGGATTAGGTGGAGCGATTTTGGGGTAAAAAGGGAGGTTATGAAAAAGAGGAAGAGGGGATGAAATGGAGAAATCTGCAGGGGCACAAGGGGCAAATGAAGGCCTCTTGGGGCACAATTTTTCACAATCAATGAGGCTTATTGACCTAAGAACATTAGAGGGAAATAATTAAAGGGAAGAGGACCTGAAGAGGCTTTCAAGGATGACGTGAATTTAGAGGGAAAGCATTCCTCGAAAGTTTAGAGATAGTTTGACCCCCTCTTTGCTTGTCAAAATTTAATAGGGGGCTAACATGATCAACATTCGCTCCACCTGGGGACGGTACATTCATCCTTGGGTGTGTCGAGAACTTCACAGACCACCTACATCATCAATTTTTACAGACAGGAAAAATAAACCTATTCTAATCCTACCCTTTTTACTCCATGAGTCTAGTTTACACTGTTGATCTCACATTTTCTCTACCTAAACTACATCTGCTAGGATTAAACTTCCCAGCAGATTTCTTCTCTACATTCTAAAAAAGAAATTTAAAAACAGCCAAGCCATGATTAGACTGTTTGGCTTGCTGGACCTTGCAGAAATTAAAACAACTCACTACATGCTCACAGGCTGAGCTTTATTTCAGTCTTCCTACCTACTCTAATCTAACCTAGAAATATCTGATATTATAGGTGATACAATAATGCCAATGCAACCTGTTAAGTAGTAGCAAAAAAGCATAGGAGCACTTACTTCCTGTTAAAGATAACCACAGGGTGTTCTTCTGGTGGTCCTTCAAAACTGAGGTCACCATCAGTGGTGACCACTGTTGATGAATTTGGCCCTTGCGAAGGATCAATGCTGGAATATTTGGACTGATCAGGGCCTCCATGTACTCTGCCACAGGATCAAAGAACATATGGTGTAAGCTTTCTTCTTTTAGGCCTGCCATGACTGGTAGGCTGTCTGCATCATGAGAAACTTTGATTATTGCATCTTCCACTGCATCTTCAATGTGGCTCTTGAAAGTCCAATCACCTTCTTCTTGTATTTCGAAGAGCAGTGGGATATCTTCTTTTTTAGGAGGAGGGAGACTTTCCAAAAAGTCTTTGGGGTCTCTGAACTGATATGAATTTTCTTGTGAGTTCAGAAATTCAACCTCGGCTTCATATCTTTCAACCACCAATTCTAGAAATATTTTCTTAAGCACGGGTTTAGAACTTAAGCTGAGAAGAAGAATAGCCCGTGGAAGGTCCTCCACTTCCATTTTTTCCAAGGCATGTGACATTTCATCTTCACACTCTGCTACGAAACCTAGATGTATTTTTGCAAACTTCTCAGAGTCTTACATTGGTGAAGTGGCTTGGTCTTCAGCACGACTGATGTTATACTGTGACACGATCTCCCAGTGGATTCTTGTGGAACCAAGATAATCAGCAGCCTACTGATCACCAGTGGAGTATTTTAATCATTTAGGAACTGTGGAGTCACCAAGGTGAGGGATCTAGACCTCTCAACTCTTCATGCTCACCTTTCTGAAGAGTGAATTAGGTTTTGTCGAGGCCCGTGGATTTATATTTTCTCAACTTTGTTCCCCGGCAATGACGCCAAAAATATGTTGTAGTTCCTAGAGACAGCCTTGAGTTGTGAAAGACCAGTGCCTAGGACATCTTCTATATAGCAAGGAGCATAATGTATAACAGAGGAAGATATCAATAAAAGGCTCTCATGCTATCTCGTGAAAACATGGAATGTTAATTTTGAATGGGAGTAAGGCCCTTAGAAACTGACATAGAGAAGGGAGTACTGCAGAGGCAACGTGCAAAACACTAATATAAACAGACAATTCAGAGACAGCTTACTGTAAAGAGGGCCAGTTCAGAAATACCTCACATAAATAAATTATCAGAAGGTGTTTTCTATGAATGAAAGATTGAGAGGATACTAGTTGTCAATGACCTGATATCTAGATACACAATATCACCATGTAATGGGGTTACCAATTTAAGAATCCATACATGACAATAGCGTTTTAAAAATAGCCTCCCAAAGAAACTAATATAGCTGAAGTATGGTTTGAGTGAATAGTGAAACAATATATCATGCCTGAGCCATATTTAAAGTGCTTGACTAATCCGAGCATGGGTATCAATTAGGATAAATCCATACCAAAAATCAGTGAGCCACTCGCATTCCAGAAACATGATACGAGAAAGATGGATGAAATGAAATGATCTATTAAAGTAACACATATAAGACTAGAATCCTCTTAACAGATGGAACTCCTCCTCACTGAGACCCTATGGGCTTTGAGCCTTCATACAAGATTTCACAAAATGTATACAAAAAATCTTTTCACTACATAATTTTCTGATAAAATCTGGAACCCTAAATCATCTGTTCTTCGGGAGCTTTATAGGAGAAAAATAAATCTTGAAAAGGGAGTAGGTGATGAACATTTAATTTTCCTCATTAAGATTAGATGGCGGAAATGTGCATGCCCATATTGCTAGATGACTCTGTAGTGCTATATTTACTTTGCTGCCTACTTACTGAAATAAATGCACTGGGTAGAAGTCTCTTCAGGAACATGGCAAAGAAGTAAAATCACATAGACATTCCTTCCTTTCCTGAAAGAAAATGTTGCTAAAAAGAAAGCTTTAAGGTATTGTTTTCTGCGAATGGTACCCTCTGCCTTCTAAACCCTGAATTACGATTTAAGTTCTTCAATGCTGAACGTTGAATTCCTCGATAATTCACTGATATTTCTCCACTGCTCCATTAATATCTCCATCTGTGCAATCTGTGCTTTGAATGATTCGGGAGGGTTTGACAAATTTTAACCCTGCTTCTTTAATGGAAGTCTTGTCGACATACCTTCCCAGGCCTTTCTCCATAATCACAGCCTCTGAAAAATGGTCCTTTAATGCGCTCTCTATTATAGTAATAGAGACTATAATTCATGGCAGTTTTCCGCCACTGTAACCCTACAAAACCCACAAAATTGTTAGGAAAACAAGGCATGGGGATGATGGACGTGGCGGGATCAATGAAAATGGTTGTGCGGACATGGAAAAATGATGGAACAATGCAGGGTGGCGATTAAAACATCGTGAAATGATGGAGGATGGACTAGTGGAGGTTTTTAACGTAAACATTGAAATTTGACTAACGAATGAAATGTATAATGGTGGAGGAAAAATACGACAAACACGTGGAATGGTGACAGGGCGGAGGACACCTGTCGATGGTGGGGAGGCAAGAAATCTAGACTGTCCGATCTCAGAAGGAGATTGACGGCTGAAGATGCATCGGAGGGCGGCGGATTGGCAAGCCAGGGGTACGGATACCTTGGGTTAAATCCCGTGCATCTTCGGGGTGCGATGACCGTTGTATAGAGAGCCCCAGACCAGACGGTTGATATGAATATCGCGCTGGGTCAAATGTCGAATGATAACGTGCAATGGGGGGGGCAGTTTTGAAATAGTGACAGTGCCACGTGTCGTGCAATGAGTGGAATCGCTCCGAAATGGAAAATACCGCCCACCGTCCAAAGGCGGTGCGATGTATACCATCGATTTTTGAACAGTGCTTTTGGGCACGGGGACCACAAGGGTGGACAGGCGATCGGAATGGTAAATAGGTTGGGCCACGGGTGCGATGCTTATCAATGAAGGCCGTCCGATCTGTATAGATCAACGCATAATACTGTGCCCGATATTTTCCTGGGATAAGCGCTCTCCAGGCTAGCGCTTGGTCTAGTGCCCAGGTTACGTGGAGAAAAAGGTTAAGGGGCTAGGGTCGAAAGTTGCTAAACCTTATATATTTTCAAATGTGGGTTTTCAGCCCTTTTTAATGCAATTTAGGGCTTGGAAAGAGTAACAATAAGGGGAATGAGGGGTTTTTTAAACCAAAAAAGGATGTGAGTATGGTTTAAAGGGGATTTTGGGATGGTTTAGAAGGATTAGGGGCAGGGATTTTGGGGTAAAAAGGGAGGTTATGAAAAAGAGGAAGAGGGGATGAAATGGAGAAATCTGCAGAGGCACAACGGGCAAATGAAGGCCTCTTGGGGCATAATTTTTCACAATCAATGAGGCTTATTGACTTAATAACAGCAGAGGGAAATAATTAAAGGGCAGAGGACCTGAAGAGGCTTTCAAGGATGATGTGAATTCAGAGGGAAAGCATTCCTCGAAAGTTTAGAGATAGTTTGACTCCCTTTTTGCTTGTCAAAATTTAATAGGGGGCTAACATGATCAACATCCACCTTGATTTTGACCACTTCTGGGAGGCCCTTTCCTAGATCCACCTCAACACAGATTCATGCGCATGCCTGCATGTTGTCTTTGGGTTCACTTCTGTCGATGTATTTGCCCACTCTATTTCCTATTGCACGAACTGAGTCATCACTCCACCAGTGTAGAGGGAGGTGTGCCAATCTTACCCATACTGGTACTGCACTTGGAACATCTAGTTCTGGATCAAAATACGGAGTCCATCAGTTAAGGTACAAACCCCTTGTGTCCATGAAGTAAGGCTCGCTTCGGAATATAAGATTTCAATCACTTTTAGTCTCAAAATGAAAGGTATAACATCCCCAGCCACAAAATATTATGGCGATTTTCCCTTGTATAAACTGGATCCAGTTCCTCTCAACCCATTTCTGCACTGTTTTGGGTGAGGGCCATAATCCTATAAATTGACCAATTAGTCCTTTTTCCGCCAGAGAGATTTTGGCTTTCCTTGGCACCGATGGAGATAGGGAGATTTCTGGAATGGATTTCATCTTTTTAACAAACTTTGTGGCGGCTGGTCTAGTTCGTTGGGTTCCGAAAGAGGTTGTGAGAGAGGCAAAAATAGCTAAATATTCATCTGGTTGGTGGTTGTTCGATGTTGCAACTGTGAAAGCACGACATCGGCTAGGGCACGAACGCACAACAGGCAGCCTTACCAACCAAAATATGTTCAATTCGACATATAATTAAAAATATATTAATAATAATAGTAAATACAAGTTTAATTTGAGCTAATAAAATGGCTCAATGCATGTGTTATGTAATCCCTATAACATTTAAAAATACGATTTAAATAAAAATAAAATACACATTATTTTTTTGCACTCTAAAATAAGTTTGAACTTAAAGAAATTTCATCCTTCTCTCCTCATGTTACATCCATGCTTAATATGGATCCATGTTTGTATATTCTAACTGCTCATATATACCACATCCTTAATTTATATGTGTAATACATTTATGACACCAAGATTGTTATTTGGCATGAAATTTGTTTAATTTGAAAATAGAGTCTCCTTACCTTAAATTATTAATCAAGTAATAGTTTCTTCTTTCATTGATATTTATTTAGTTGAGATTTATTTGACATCACATTTGTTTGATTTGAAAATAAAGTTCCCTTACCTTAAATTATTAATCATGTAGTAACTACTTTTTTTTATGTTAATTTAGATGAGATGGTATTTTCATTGATCCATAATCATGTTTACCCTATCATCCACTTTATCAACCTTTCCTAAAACAATTTCAACTTTATATCTTGTGGGATGAAATCCTAATGGGTGGAGCCAATAAGTGAGTTTTTCAATTAAATTCAATAAGATATTCTCACCAACATATTAGGAAGAATAGGTCTTTCTTTTTTAGTAGAATCATTAAGTGATCTATGTTGTTTTAAAAAATTGTCATCAACATTGTGTTAAGCAACTTGGGTATTTTTTCAAAATTAAGAAAAATAATGACCAATCAAAGTTAATATAAATTGAAAACAAAAAACAGAAATCAAAATTAAATGTTTTTTTGAAATACAATGAACACAAAAACATAAACATAAATCAAAATTAAAAGAAAAGAAAAGCAACAGAACTTTTTTTTTTTTAAGATGTAGACACAAAAAGCATAAATCCAAAAAAAAAAAGTTAGCAGCAACATGTTAACTTTTTTTTGCTGCCTTTTAAAAAAAAATGGACTAAACCAATTTTAAGATTTCAAAAACGGTTATTCAATATATCCATTTTAAAATATTATATATATATATATATATATATATATATATATATATATATATATATATATATATATATATATATATATATATATATATATATATATATTGTTCAATTAAAAACGTTAAAAGAAAAATTACATATATAGATATTGTTGCAAAATTTCTTTGATACAAAAATAGAAATATTTTATTAACATCTAAACATGTATATCCATAAAATGAGCTAATTCACTATTTCAAAAACAAGTAATACAAAGTAGTTAGCTATAATTTAAAAACTATACTTGAAAACTAATTTCCTAATTTTTCACTCATTTATAGTAGAAGTTTGAGAAATGTCTATGAAACAGTTATTCAAAAAAATAGGTCGATATATCCATTAAAGAAAAAATAAGAGATATGTATGTGAAACAGTTATTAAAAAAATAGGCCGGTATATCCGTTAAAGAAACTTGTGCTAACTAGTGTGACAATTCCATTTCTAATGTCTTAAAATTTTGGGTTCGGTTGGTTGGATTCCGCCCAGGTCATATGAAAATTATTCTAACTTTAAAAAAATAATGTCAAATGAAAGATCATAAAATAAAACACTAATAATGTGAAATGAAAGATCATTTTTTTTTTTTCTGAATAAGACTAATTCTGTTAAGAAAAAACCATATAGTACAATCAGAGCTTGCAAAAAGCAAAGCATAGAAACAAGGGGCCGGCAATGAAACATTATCAACCTCGGACCCCAAAAGCAACCATGGAATGAACAAAAGAGAACAAGGATAACATAAAAAGGAGAGCGAAACAAAGGAAGCTACCCAGAGTGGGCAGAGACTTCCAGACGAACTTTTTTCCCTTTCTTTTTAATGACTTTGACCCAGCCATTATGATTTGGCTGGGCAGGAACCAATTGTAGATTATTTTTCACTGTAGAATAAGTCTCCTTGTCTGAATCGGAGGAAGAAGACTCATGCAAACGTTTCTGTGGGATCGGAGGGACAGAGGGATCCTCAGGGCTGGCCGAGGGCGTGACCTGCGGGTGCCCATATTTCTCTCCTTCCTCTTCCAATTCTTCCTCATCCGAGCTGGAGGACGCTAGATCATTCATGGGGGGAGGATCGCATGGTTTCCAGCTCTTGGACTTCGGTTTGCTATTGGTTTTCTTTTTTCTGCCGGGGAAGCTGGAGCATGTGTTCTGAAGACGCCCCGTCTGATGACAATGTCTACACCGGAATGCAGTGTTCTCATAATCCAAGGTTTGTGTCCAGTGAAAGTCCCCAATTTTGAGGTTGATCTGATCAGGCAGTCCTTTTCTTAAATCTATTTCCGCACAAATTCTGCCATAGGTATAGATTCCTTCGTCCCCTCGAGAGGTATCTGTAGCCAGGAAGCGGCCCAAGGCATTTCCAATCCCTTGGAAAACCGAGACGTGCCAGAGATGAGCCGGAAGGTTCAGAGGACGGACCCAGATGGGAAGCTTTGTGACAACTGCTGAAGAGGGGTCGAAATCTGGGAACCAAGGAGTGAGAAATAGTCCGACTGCTCCCCAGAACCATGGGCCTCCTGTTAAGGCTTTCTGATAATCTTCGCTGAATGCAAACACTACTATGAAGAAACCCTTTGAACAAAGGAAGACTTGGCAGCTGTCTTTCCAATTAGCGTGGATCCATTGATATAGATCTGTTGTTCGGGGCCAAAGGCCATTGAACCTACAAATGATGGCGGACTCTGCATATATCTGAATTTGTTCGTCCAGCGATGGATTAGAGATTTCAATAGAGGGGACTTCCTCCATCTTGTCCACAAGGAAAGGCTTGGGAGCCTCAGCTGAATCAGCAGATTTCTTGGGCGGCTGTGCATGAACCGCATCCTTATAGGAGAAGGCGGGAGTGGAGGATGGCTGCCCAGGTGCTCCACCTCTAAGTCTCAGGGAAAGCACAATCGAAGCATCTCTATTAATGCTATAATAAGAGAGGGGGAAAGGGTTTTCAAGTTGTTTACCTTTGTGAAGCAACCTTTGGAGCTCCGATGAAATCCCCAATCTGTGTTCGAGATTGTTTAAGAGATCTTGCACTAAATCCGTAGCTTGCACCCAATGCAGCATGGTTCTGCCAGATAGAAGCGTGATCTGGATCTGGAAAGAATAGAGGTGATTGGCCATAAGAGCAGCCGGCTGAATATCGAAACCCTTCTGCAGCAACCTCCTATCAGGATTGCCTTGCTTGTTCGAGAGGCTGATATTGAGCCTTTGCAAGGGCTTTGCAGTGATTGAGGCGGTAAGAATGTTGGATCCCACATCTGTAATTTGGCCATCGTTTCCGTCCCCTCCTCCATTTGAATCCAGGTGAAAGGAGGCAACAGGAGCTGGAGGGCGCTTGTAGAACAGACCTGCACGAAATGAGAGAGCTTTCCAAATAGATCTACGACCTAGACTAAGAAAACCACCTGATGCATCCACGATGAAGGGCGCGGAGCACACTGTGGAGTCGGTGGCTGCAGGAACTTTGTGAGCGCTCCTTGGCAATCTGCGATTCGGGTTAAGTTGGCCGCTTGGAGCTGTGGCAGAGGGAGGCGTAGAGCCTATTGTGAGGTCGGCGGCTGTTGCAGAGCCGAACAGCGCAGAGGCAGGGCAATGTTCTATGGCGGCGGCGGCCAGGCCTGAAACCCTAGCAGCAGTCATCTCCCGAACTCGTGAGTCACGATTATTGTTAACTGCAACCGCGGAGAGTCAATACTATGACAAGACAACAACATTAATATTAGTTGTGAATAGAAATAGGATAAAAAAAATCATATATTTTATTCATCTATAATCTGATTATGATCTAACATGTGAAAAAACTATTCTATGCATAGCTCAATTGAGTCAATATATTCTCATGATTATACAAATATTAAACTGAAAATTAAATGTTGATAATAAAAGAGAATATGCACAATTTACAAACTAACATACTTAATTGAGAAATCAGATTCTATTACTAGTGATTCAAACTTCTTATGATTATTTAGATAGTAATGTCACTTAACTCCCTTTAGATCTAACGTGTTTTAGATCTAACTCTCTTATCATAAGTTAGACAATCATTTCACCTAATGTCTACACCCTCTCAAGATAAAAATACAAACTTTCTTTATGAATTTATAATACATAAATAGATATCTAGAATAGTTAATAAGTAACATTACATTTTTTCTATAATATTTTATATTATATAAAATAACAAATCACATAACAACATTAAAAAAATGAATGAGATACCCTTCATCATATTTTTTTTCTTGAAGATCATTTTCTATATCATTAAAGTCTTTAAATATTACTTTTGTACTCATTTTTCTACTCTTCAAAATATCAAGTGTGTTTTTCATGGATTTTTTTTCTATCACCACTCGAATTAGACACATGGTGGATTTATTTTTCCAGCCTTGAATAATATTCTCTTCCTTGTTATTTACTTGACTTTCTTTATAAATTGAAGTGTTTCTTCCATGGATATACCTTCATATTAATATTTAGGATTAAGAACCATTTCAAAAACTCATACATCCTTATATGAAAAAATTGTATGGAATTTTTATTATTATTATAAAACTTAAGAAAATCATTCCATCTAAAGGATTTCTCATACCTCATCAATTTTAAAAGATACTCATTGAATGATTGATGGGATAGGCTAATTCTAAAGCCCACTATGAAGGCTATTTGTAAGTATGTTTGTCTCTTTTAAAATAAAATATTCTATGAATATAAAAATACTATGTGCTATAATAGAAAAGAAAAAGAAAATATGCTATGCATATTTAATTAGTTGTCCATATGATCTAATATAATTTCATAAAACATATATGAGTAAGATGTTTAAATTTTATACTTTTCAAAAATATATCAACTTCATATATATTTCTATATATAAACATGCTAAAATAACATACTTTAATGTTGTATAGAATAAAATATCAAATGTGAGTTTTGAGTAAAATATTTTAAAATAAATGAATATTGACATATAATTAAAAATATATTAATAATAATAGTAAATACAAGTTTAATGTGAGCTATTAAAATGGTTCAATGCACGTGTTATGTAATCTATATAACATTTAAAAATAAGATTTAAATTTTAATACGATTTAAATAATAATAAAATACACATTATTTTTTTGCATTCTTAAAAAAGTTTGAAATTACAGAAATTTGATCTTTCTCTTCTCATGTTACATCCACAGTTAATATGGATCCATGTGGTATATTCCAACTACTCAAATATACCATGGCCTTACCTTAGATGTGTAATACATTTATGACACCCAGACTGTTATTTGGAATCATATTTGTTTGATTTGAAAATAGAGTCTCCTTACCTTAAATTATTAATCAAGTAATAATTACTTTTTTCACTAATATTTATTTGACATCACATTTGTTTGATTTGAAAATAGAGTTCTCTTACCTTAAATTATTAATTATGTAGTAATTACTTCTTTTATTGATGTTTATTCAGTTGAGATTGTCTATAATAAATAAAAAAATGATTTACGTGAATCCATAATCATGTTTACCCTATTATCCACTTTATCAACCTTTCCTAAAACAATTTCAACTTTATATCTTGTGGGATGAAATCCTAATGGGTGGAGCCAATAAGTGAGTTTTTCAATTCAATTCAATAAGAAATTATCACTAACATATTAGGGGGAATTGGTCTTTGCCTTTTAGTTGAATCATTAAGTGATCTATGTTTTAAAGAATTGTCAGCTACATTGTGTTAAACAACTTGGATTATTTTTCAAAATTAAAAAAAAAATAATGGTCAATCAAAGTAAATATAAATTGAAAACAAAAAACATAAATCAAAATTAAATGTTATTTTGAAATACAATGAACACAAAAACATAAATTAAAATTTAAAAAAAAAAAAAAAAACATGGCAATTTTTTTTGCTTTTTTATTTTTAGAATGTGGACACAAAAAGCATAAATCAAAATTAAAAGAAAACAAAAGCATGTTAACTTTTTTCTGGCTGCGTTTTTGAAGAAGGTGGACTAAAACTTATTTTTTTTATTGTGTTTTAAAAGAAAGAACTTTTTTTTGGCTGCATTTTAAAGAAGGTGGACTAAACCAATTATATATATATATATATATATATAGAGGATGTAAAGGTAGACTAAACCTATTATATATATATATATATATATATATATATATATATATATATAAGATGTGAAGGTGGACTAATGCAATTTCTATTTAAAATTATATATATAGAATGCTTGATTAAAGACATTAAAAGAAAAGTTTATATATATAGATATATATATTTATTTATTGTTGCAGAAATTCTCTATACAAAAATAGAAAATTTTTATTAATATCTAAACCTGTATATCCATAAAATGAGCTATTTCAAAAACAAGTAATACAAAATAGTTAATTATAATTTACAAACTATAGTTAAAAATTTATTTCTTAATTTTTCACTCATTTATAGGAGAAATAAGAGATCTGACTGTGAAATGGTTATTCAAAAAAATAGGTCGATACAATTGAAATGTCTTAAAATTTTGGGTTAGGTTGGTTCGATTCTGCCAGGTCATATGAAAATTATTCTAACTTTTAAAAAAATAATGTCAAATAAGAGATTATAAAATAAAACACCAATAATGTCCAATGAAAGATCATAAAATAAAACACTGTGATTAAAACAAAGTGTAAAACAAAAAACATGAATCTAAATTAAAGGAGAAAAAGCATGCGACCGTTTTATGCCTGCTATTTTTAGGATGGTGGGGTGGACCAATTTTAAATTCTCCCTCATTTGTGGAAGAGATGAGACACTGGATTTGTCTCTGATTCAAATGAAAAAGGCCAATATATCCATTGAAAAAATCCTACATATATCTTTCGAAGGTTGCAGAAATTTCCCACTTCGTCATGTACCTCTGGTCTGGTCCAATATTTCTATGTGTGCTCTGATATGTCAGTTGTTGCGCGTCTGTGTATGTGTGATGAGGTGTCAGATTCATGCAAAGTCGATCATGTCGTTTGTGACACGCGATGGGAGGAGGTTCAAAACAATCAAACGAAAGGACTAAACGTACCTAACACTCACTGCTAGGTACGATTCAATTTTCGTTTCGTTGCATAAATGCCCTAACCTTTTTAGGCTAGACTAGAGTAATCTAGTAGGCTAGAGTAGAATAAGCTAAGCTATGCTAGGCTATAGTAGGCTAGGCTAGGGTAAGTTAGAGTAGGTTAGTAAGCTAGGGTAGAGTACACTAGTAGGCCAGAGTAGGCTAAGCAATGCTAGGCTAGGTTAGGCTAAAGTAGACTCGGTTTAGCTAGGCTAGAGTAAACTAGTGGGCTAGAGTAGGCTAAGCTAGCGTAGAGTAGGCTATGTTAGGCTAGAATAAGCTAGGCTAGGCTAGAGTAGGGTAGTGTAGGACAGGCTGGACTAGGATATGATAGAATAGAGTCGGCTAAGGTAGGCTAGCCTAGGCTAGAGTAGCGTAGTAGGCTAGAGTAGAGTAGGATAAGCTAAGCTAGGGTAGAGTAGGGTAGGGTAGGAAAGGCTAGAGTAGAGTAGGATAGAATACGATAGGATAGTCTAGGATGGGATATGATAGAGTAGGCTAAGGTAGGCTAGGCTACGATAGGAAAGGTTAGGATAGAGTAGAGTATCGTAAGCTAGGTTAGCCTAAAGTAGGGTAGACTAGAATAGGCTAGGCTGGAGTAGGCTAAGGCAGAGTACGTTAGACTAGAGTAGGAGAGAGTAGTCTACGCTAGGCTATAGTAGGTTAGAGTAAAATAGGGTATGATAGGCTATGCTAGATTAGGCTAGAGTAGTGTTGGCTAGGCTAGGATAGAGTAGGTTTGGATAGGGTAAGATAGGATAGAGTAGGTTATAGTAAAATAGGGTAAGATAGGCTAGGCTAGTGTAGGCTAGAGTAGGCTAGGCTGGGATAGGATAGAGTAAGTTAGGATAGGGTAAGATAGGATAGAGTAGGTTAAGTTAGGCTAGGCTAAGGTAGCGTAGAGTAGGCTAGGCTAGGCTAGAGTAGAGTAAGCTAAGCTAGGCTAGGTTAAAGCATGTTAGACTAGGATAGAGTAGGCTAGGATAGGGTAACATAGGATATAGTAGGTTAACTTAGGCTAGGCTAGGGTAGCGCAGAGTAGGCTAGGCTAGGCTAGAGTAGTGTAAGCTAAGCTAGGCTAGGTTAAAGCAGGTTAGACTAGAATAGGCTAGGCTAGAGTAGGCTAATATAGGCCAAAGTAGATAGACTAAGCTAGGTTATGCTAGGCTAGGCTAGGGTATCCTAGTAGGGTAGAGTAGAGTAGGCTAAGGTAGGCTAGGATACAGTAGGTTAGACTAGAATAGGATAGGCTACAATAGGATAAGATAGAATAGCTCATAATAGTGTAGGATAAAGTAGGGTAGGCTAGGATAGAGTAGGTTAGAGTAGAATATGATATGATAGGATATAAATGGCTAGGATAGAGTAGGCTAAGCTAGGCTAGAGTAGGCTAGTAGGGTAGAGTAGGGTAGGGTAGGTTAGGAAAGAGTAGTCTAGGATAAGTAAGCTAGGCTAAGGTAGGATAACATAGAGTAGGTTAAGGTAGGCTAGCCTAGGGTAGGCTAAAGTACGATAGGCTAGGATGGAGTAGCCTTGTGGGCTAGCGTAGAGTAAGCTAAGCTAGGCGAGGTTAGAGTAGAATAGGCTAAGTTAGGTGAGGCTAGAGTAGGTTAGACTCTAATACGATATGCTAGAGTATACTAAGCTAGGTTAGAGTAGGATAGAGTGGGTTAGGCGAGGCTAGAGTAATTTGGTGTAGAATAGGATAGGCTAGACTCGTTTAAGCTAAAGTAGGTTATGCTAGGCTAGATTAGGCTAGTAGGTTAGAGTAGACTAGGGTAGGATAGGATAAAGCATGCTAGGATAGGCTAGGCTAGGATAAGATAGGCTAAAGTAAGGTGGGCTAGTCTAGAGTAGCCTAGTATTATAAAGTAGTGTAGGCTAAGCTAGACTGGCCTAGATTAGGTTAATTTGAGCTAGAATAGGATAGAACATGCTAAGGTAGGTTAGGCCACGCGAGGCTAAAGTAGGCTAGGCTAGAATAAAGTATCCTAGTAGTCTAGAGTATTGTAGGCTAAGTTATGCTACACAAGAGTAGGTAATACTTGAATAGGCCAGGTTAGTGTAGGCTAGGCTACAAAAGGATAGGTAAAATAGGATAGGCTAGGCAAGGCTACGCAAGAGTAGGCTAACTTAGGTTAGGTTAGGTTAGGCCAGAGTAGGCTACGATAGAATAGACTCTGCTCGAGTAGGCTAGGATAAACTAGGATACAATATGTTAAGTTAGGCTAGAGTAAGATAGAGTTGGTTGGGATAGTCCAGAGTAGCCTAGAGCAGGCTGGGCTAGGCTAGGCTAAGTTAGGGGAGAGTAAGCTAGGCTATATTATAGTAGACTAGGCTAGAGTAAGAGAGATT
Organism: Pinus albicaulis; assembly: GCA_034641835.2. NCBI lineage: Eukaryota > Viridiplantae > Streptophyta > Pinopsida > Pinales > Pinaceae > Pinus > Pinus albicaulis. The sequence continues at coordinate 715,015,094 of CM076569.1, forward strand.
TGGCTAGGATAGTATAGGATAAAGTAGTCTAGGCTAGGCTAGACTAAGTTAGGCCAGAGTAGGCTACGCTAGATTATAGTAGGAGGATAGGTTGGAGTAAATTAGGCTACAGTAAGCTAGGTTAGATTAGGATAGAGTAGGGTAAAGTAGGCTAGGGAAGGCAAGGTAATGCCAGGAAAGGCTAGGAAACAGTAGGCTAGCCCATGTTAGGGTAGGCAAGGCTAGGGTAGGATAAAGTAGAGTAGGTGAGGGTAGGCAAGTCTAGGCTAAGCTACACTAGAGTAGGATAAAGTAGGTTAGCATGAGCTTGATTAGACTAGTAGGCTAGAGTAGAGTAGGCTAAGTTAGGCTAGCCTAGAGTAGTATACTAGATTAGAGTATGCTATGCTACGATAGAGTAGGCTATAGTAGGCTAGGCTAGGCTATAGTAGGTTAGATTAGAATAATATAGGCTAGACTAGGCTAGGCTAGAACATGTTAGAGTAGAGTAAGCTAGCTTAGGCTAACTTAGAGTGGGTTAGTAGGCTAGGCTAACTTTAGATCTCCCCCAACAAGAAGGTTATCTTCTTGGTCGTCCCCAATGCTATCTTTTAAGGTTTCCCAACATATTTCCTTGTCCTTATAATGGTTGGGGGAGTATATGTTGTAGATGCTGACTATCCCGCGAGTTTCAACATTCTCCAATTTAGTGTTTATCTAGTGGTCTATCTTCGTGTGCTGTTGCAGTTTCCATTTCCCTTTTTTCCATATAGTGCTTATTCCTCTTGAAGCTCCAGTACCTGATATTGCTTATCCTTCATAGGCCCTATATTTTTCTGATCACATCAATTTCTTGACTACGTAGCTTTGTCTCTTGAATTAAGAGGATGTCAGGTTTTTCACTTTTTATCAGGTCTTTTAAAAAGTTAATTTTGGAGGGGTGACCCAACCCTCTACAATTCCAAGAGACAACTATCATTATTTATTATTTGGGGTTGTTGTAGGACCCATCCCTTTGTTTTCTTGTTGTACTTTTTCTTTATTCTTTGGTCCTTTTTCTAGAAAATTCTCCAATCCATGTTGTGTTCCCAATGAGATATCTTTGGCTGCTTCTTCATCTCTTATTTCGTTTTTCAATCTCCTTCCAATTTTTTTTGTATTCTCAATATTTTGAGGGGTTTCTTTTGTTTGGTTTCTTGTGAGGATTCGGTCCGAATTTAGGAAGAGAGGCTTGTCCGGCCGAGGAGGGGAACCAAGAGGGGTAGGAATGGGAGATGAGAGGAGGGTGTGAATGGGGGAGGAGGTGATGATCAAGTCAGATGGGATGAGAGCAGATGAGAGGATGTGAAAAGGATTTTTCCCCACGAGGGAGGTTGGTTGAGAGGGGAGGAGAGATCCTAGCAGAGGAGGAGGATGAGAGCCAGAGGCGGGTTTACATGCAGTATTTTTCATTTTTACTTATTTCCATTTTGAATCTGATGTTTCTTCAATGTTTTTTTCAGGTTCCTCTCTTTTACTACATCTATTGGCGAAATGATCATATTCTTGACATACCTTACATTTGAAGGTGATTTTTTCATAGTACAACTATTAAATGTGGATCGAGTTGTCCACTGTTGTAGTTCCTCAAGACAGCCTTGAGTTGTGAAAAACCAGTGCCTAGGACCTCTTATATATAGCAAGGAGCATAATGTATAACAAAGGAAGTTATCAATAAAAGGCTCTCATGCTATCTCATGAAAACAGAGAATGTTAATTTTGAATGGGACCAAGACCCTCAGAAAATGACACAGAGAAGGGAGTACTGTAGAGGCAATGTGAAAAACTCTAATATAAAAGCAACAGATAATTCAGAGACAGCTTACTGTAAAGAGGGTCAGTTCAGAAATACATCACAGAAATAAATTATCAGAAGGTGTTTGCTGTGAATGAAAGATTGAGAGGATACTAGTTGTCAATGAGCTGATATCCAGATACAAAATATCACCATGTAATGGGCTTACCAATTTAGGAATCCATACATGACAATAGCGTTTTAAAAATAACCTCCCAAAGAAATTAATATTGCAGATGTATGGTTTGAGTGAATAGTGAAACATTATATCATGCATGAGCCATACTTAAAGCACTTGACTAATCTGAGCATGGGTATCAACTAGGATAAATCCATACAAAAAATCAGTGAGCCACTCGCATTCGAGAAAGATGGATGAAATGAAATGATTTATTAAAGTACCACATATAAGAGAAAGTTACAAACTGTGAAATACCAAAGACCAGAATCCTCTTAACAGATGGAACTCCTCCTCACTGAGACCCTACGAGCTTTGAGCCTTCACACAAGAGTTCACAAAATGTATACAAAAAATCCTTTCACTGCATAATTTTCTAATAAAATCTGGAACCCTAAATCATCTGTTCTTCGGGAGATTTATAGGAGAAAAAGAAAGCTCGAAAAGGGAGTAGGTGATGAAAATTTAATTTTCCTCATTAAGACAAGATGGCGGAAATGTGCACACCCATATTGCTGGATGACTCTGTAGCGCTGTATGTACTTCACTGTCTGCTTACTGAAATAAATGCACTGGGTAGAAGTCTCTTCAAGAACACGGCAAAGAAGTAAAATCACATAGACATTCCTTCCTTTCCTGAAAGAAAATGGTGCTGAAAAGAAAGCTTAAAGGTATTGTTTTCTGCGAATGGTACCCTCTGCCTTCTAAACCCTAAATTATGGTTTAAGTTCTTCAATGTTGAACGTTGAATTCCTCGATAATTCACTGATATTTCTTTGCTGCTCCATTAATATCTCCATTTGCGCAATCTGTGCTTTGAATGACTCGGGAGGGTTTGATAGATTTTAACCCTGCTTCTTTAATGGAAGTCTTGTCGACATACCTTCCCAGGCCTTTCTACATAATCATAGCCTCTGAAAAATGGTCCTTTGATGCACTCTCTATTACAATAATAGAGGCTGTAAGTCATGGCAGTTTTCTGCCGCTATAACCCTGCAGAACTCGCAAACTCATTAGGAAAACCAGGCATGGGGATGATGGACGTAGAGGGATCAATGAAAATGGTTGTGCGGACATGGAGAAATGATAGAACAATGCAAGGTGGCAATTAAAACCCATCGAAATGATGGAGGATGGACTGGTGGAGGTTTTTAACGTAAACATTTAAATTTGACTAACAAATGAAATGTATAATGGTGGAGGAAAAATACAACAAACACGTGGAACGGTGACGGGGCAGAGGACATGTGTCGATGGTTGGGAGGCAAGAAATCTGGACCGTCCGATCTCAGGAGGAGATCGACGGCTGAAGACGCGTCAGAGGTTGACGGATTGGTGAGCTAGCGGTACGGATACCTTGGGTTAAATCCTGTGCATCTTTAGGGTGTGATGACCATTGGATGGAGAGCCCCAAATCGGAAGGTTGATATGAATATCACGCTGGGTCAAATGTCGAAAGATAATGCGCGATGGGGGGGTGGTTTTTGAAATAGTGACGGAGCCACGTGTCATGCGATGAGTGGAATCGCTCCGAAATGGAAAATACTGCCCACCCTCCAAAGGCCGTGCGATGGATACCACCGGTTTTTGAACAGTGCTTTTGGGGGCGGGAACCACAAGGGCAGGTGAGCTGCTGACCGTTGATTTACAGATTGATCGGATGGTGGACAGGCGATGGGAGTGGTAAACGGGTTGGGCCACGGGCGTGACGCTGATCAATGAAGGTCATCTGATCTGTACAGATCGACGGATAATACTGCGCCCGATATCCGCCAAGGATACGCGCTTTCCAGGCTAGTGCTTGGTCTAGCGCCCAGGTTATGTGGAGCAAAAGGCTGAGGGGCTAGGGCCGAAAGGTGCTAAACCATATATATTTTCAAATGTGGGTTTTCGACCCTTTTTAATGCAATTTGGGGCTGGGAAAGAGTAACAATAAGGGGAATGAGGGGTTTTTTAAACCAAACAAAGGTGTGAGTATGGTTTAAATTGGATTTTGGGATGGTTTAGAAGGATTAGGGGGAGGGATTTTGGGGTAAAAAGGGAGGTTATGAAAAAGAGGAAGAGGGGATGAAATGGAGAAATCTACAGGGGCACAAGGGGCAAATGAAGGCCTCTTGGGGCATAATTTTTCACAATCAATGAGGCTTATTGACTTAAGAACATCAGAGGGAAATAATTAAAAGGCACAGGACCTGAAGAGGCTTTAAAGGATGATGTGAATTCATAGGGAAAGAATTCCTCGAAAGTTTAGAGACAGTTTGACCCCCTGTTTACTTGTCAAAATTTAATAGGGGGCTAACAAGATCAACATCCACGTTGATTTTGACTGCTTTCGGGAGGCCCTTTCCTAGATCCACCTCAACACAGATTCATGCGCATGCTTGCATGTCGTCTTTGGGTTCACTTCTGTTGATTTATTTGCCCACTCCATTTCCTATTGCACGAACTGAGTCATCACTCCACCAGTGTAGAGGGAGGTGCGGAAATCTTACCCATACTGGTACTGCACTGGGAACATCTAGTTCTGGATCAAAATCTAGAGTCCATCAGTTCAGGTACAAACCCCTTGTGTCCATGAAGTAAGGCCCACTTCGGAATATAAGATCTCAATCACTTTTAGTCTCAAAATGAAAGGTATAACATTCCCGGCCACAAAATATTATGGCGATTTTCCCTTGTATAAACTGGATCCAGTTCCTCTCAACCCATTTCTGCACTGTTTTGGGTGAGCGCCATAATCCTATAAATTGACCAACTAGTCTTTTTTCCGCCAGAGAGATTTCAGATTTCCTAATTCCACCCTAATGAAGTCACTATTTTCTACCCTAATGGTTGTCTACGAGACATCGCTGGGCAGTTTGGTTAGGAATTACTTAATTCCATTTTCAGGTGTAATTACTCTCCTCTTCGCTTTCTTGGGGAGTAAACGAGAAACCCTCATCACCTGTTCGTCCAATTTCTATTCAGATTATTCCAGATAGTTTATTTTCATTTGCATAATGTACGTTTAAGCTTTCCAATGCATCCAACTTTAGTTTCTCCTCTGTTGTAGTTTCCGCGGAATTAGTTCATAGTTTAGTTTTAGTTTGGTGTCACTTATAAAATTGTTTGGTGTAATCTATGGCTCCAAAATAGACATTTCATTGCTGCCCTTCTCTTCCAATTAAATCTAATTTTTGGAACAATGTGATTTTATATTAAACGGCAATATCCAAATATTTTGAATTAAAATATGTTACATTATATGATATATAAATTTACATGTTGAATTTTGTGTTTCAACACATATATAATTTATATCTTTAAACCAGAGAAATCTCATAAACACGAATTATATTTTTACTTCTTTTATTTTGAAATTCCACATACGATATCGTTGGGCAATTTAATTAACAATTACTTACACAGGTTGTTGTTTGCCGGGACATGAGGTTGTTGTTGTTTGTATTAAATGGCTTTATTAAAAGATCTCCAATTGTGCTTTTACCTATTTTGAATATATTTTTTATTAAAATCACAATGTTTTTACATTTAAATATATATTATAAAATTAAATTCTATGTAAATGTTTTTAACATTCACTTTGAATACTTGTTTTATTAATTGTCTCAATTATAATATATATATATATATATATATATATTCTTATAAATTTATTAGGCTAGATTAGCTTAGAATAGAGTAGGCAAAGGTAGGCTAGTCTAGGGTAGGCTAAAGTAGGCTAGGCTAGACTAGAGTAGTCTAGTAGGCTAGAGTAGAGTAAGCTAGGCTAGAGTAGGCTAGAGTAGGCTAGAGTAAGAGTAGAATATGATAGGCTAGAGTAGAGTAGGCTAGGCTAGGGTAAGTTAGAGCAGGTTAGTAGGCTAGTACGCTAGAGTAGGCTAAGCAATGCTAGGCTAGGTTAGGCTAAAGTAGACTTGGTTTAGATAGGCTAGAGTAAACTAGTGGGCTAGAGTAGGCTAAGCTAAGTTATGGTGGAGTAGGCTAAGCTAGGGTACAGTAGGCTATGTTAGCCTAGAATAAGCTAGGCTAGGCTAGAGTAGGGTAGTGTAATATAGGCTAGACTAGGATATGATAGAATAAAGTAGGCTGAGGTAGGCTAGCCTAGGCTAGAGTAGCGTAGTAGGCTAGAGTAGAGTAGGATAAGCTAAACTAGGGTAGAGTAGGGTAGGGTAGGAAAGGCTAGAGTAGATTAGGATAGAATAGTATAGGATAGTCTAGGATAGGATATGATAGAGTAGGCTAAGGTAGGCTAGGCTACGATGGGAAAGGTTAGGATAGAGTAGAGTATCGTAAGCTAGGTTAGCCTAGAGTAGGCTAGACTAGAATAGGCTAGGCTAGAGTAGGCTAAGGTAGAGTACGTTAGACTAGAGTAGGATAGAGTACTAGAATAGGCTAGGATACAGTAGGTTAGACTAGAATAGGATAGGCTACAATAGGATAAGCTAGAATAGCTTAGACTAGTGTAGGATAAAGTAGGGTAGGCTAGGCTAGAGTAGGTTAGAGTAGAATATGATATGATAGGATATAAACGGCTAGGATAGAGTAGGCTAAGCTAGGCTAGAGTAGGCTAGTAGGGTAGAGTAGGGTAGGGTAGGTTAGGATAGAAAAGGCTAGGATAAGTAAGCTAGGCTAAGATAGGATAGCATATAGTAGGTTAAGGTAGGCTAGCCTAGAGTAGGCTAAAGTACGATAGGCTAGGATGGAGTAGCCTTGTCGGCTAGCGTAGAGTAAGCTAAGCTAGGCGAGGTTAGAGTAGAATAGGCTAAGTTAGGCAAGGCTAGAGTAGGTTAGACTCTAATATGAAAAGCTAGAGTATACTAAGCTAGGTTGGAGTAGGATAGAGTGGGTTAGACGAGGCTAGAGTAACTTGGAGTAGAATAGGATAGGCTAGACTCGTCTAGGCTAAAGTACATTATGCTAGGCTAGATTAGGCTAGTAGGTTAGAGTAGACTAGGGTAGGATAGGATAAAGCATGCTAGGATAGGCTAGGCTAGGATAAGATAGGCTGAAGTAAGGTGGGCTAGTCTAGAGTAGCCTAGTATTATAAAGTAGTGTAAGCTAAGCTAGACTAGCCTAGATTAGGTTAATTTGAGCTAGAATAGGATAGAACATGCTAAGGTAGGTTAGGCCACGCGAGGCTAAAGTAGGCTAGGCTAGACTAAAGTATCCTAGTAGTCTACAGTATAGTAGGTAATACTAGAATAGGCCAGGTTAGTGTAGGCTAGGCTACAGAAGGATAGGTAAAAGAGGATAGGCTAGGCAAGGCTACTCAGGAGTAGGCTAACTTAGGTTAGGTTAGGTTAGGCCAGAGTAGGCTAGGATAGGATAGAGTATGCTCGAGTAGGCTAGGATAAACTAGGATACAATATGTTAGGTTAGGCTAGAGTAAGATAGAGTTGGTTGGGATAGTTCAGAGTAGCCTAGAGTAGGCTGGGCTAGGCTAGGCTAAGTTAGGGGAGAGTAAGCTAGGCTATATTATAGTAGACTAGGCTAGAGTAAGAGATATTTGGCTAGGATAGTATAGGATAAAGCATTCTAGGCTAGGCTAGACTAAGTTAGGCCAGAGTAGGCTAGGCTAGATTATAGTAGGAGGATAGGTTGGAGTAAATTAGGCTACAGTAAGCTAGGTCAGATTAGGATAGAGTAGGATAAAGTAGAATAGGATAGGCTAGCATAGGCTAGGCTAGAGTAGGGTAAAGTAGGCTAGGCAAGGCAAGGTAATGCCAGGAAAGGCTAGGAAATAGTAGGCTAGCCCATGTTAGGGTAGGCAAGGCTAGAGTAGGATAAAGTAGAGTAGGTGAGGGTAGGCTAGGCTAGGCTAAGCTATACTAGAGTAGGATAAAGTAGGTTAACGTGAGCTTCATTAGACTAGTAGGCTAGAGTAGAGTAGGCTAGGTTAGGCTAGCCTAGAGTAGTTTAGACTATAGTATACTAGGTTAGAGTATGCTATGCTAGGATAGAGTAGGCTATAGTAGGCTAGGCTAGGCTATAATAGCTTAGAGTAGTATAATATAGGCTAGAGTAGGCTAGGCTAGAACTTGTTAGAGTAGAGTAAGCTAGCTTAGGCTAACTTAGAGTGGGTTAGTAGGCTAGGCTAACTATAGATCTCCCCCAACAAGAAGGTTATCTTCTTGGTCGTCCCCAATGCCATCTTTTAAGGTTTCCGAGCATATTTCCTTATCCTTATAATGTTTGGGGGAGTATATGTTGTAGATGCTGACTATCCTGTGAGTTTCAACATTCTCCAGTTTAGTGTTTATCCAGTGGTCTATCTTCATGTGTTGTTGCAGTTTCCATTTCCCTTTTTTCCATATAGTGCTTATTCCTCCTGAAGCTCCAGTAGCTGATATTGCTTATCCTTCATAGAACCTAGATTTTTCTGATCACATATTTTTCTTGACTACTTAGCTTTGTCTCTTGAATTAAGAGGATGTCAGGTTTTTCACTTTCTATCAGGTCTTTTAAAAAGTTAATTCTGGAGGGGTGACCCAACCATCTACAATTTCGAGAGACAACTATCATTATTTATTATTTGGGGTTGTTGCGGGACCCCTCCCTTTGTTTTCTTGCTATACTTTTTCTTTATTCTTTGGTCATTTTTCTAGAAAATTCTCCAATCCCCGATGTGTTCCCAATGAGATATCTTTGGCTGCTTCTTCATCTCTTATTTATTTGTTCAATATCCTTCCAAATTTTTTTGTATTCTCAATATTTTGAGGGTTTTCTTTTGTTTGGTTTCTTATGAGGATTCGGTCCGAATTTAGGAGGAGAGGCTTGTCCGGTTGAGGAGGGGAACCAAGAAGGATAGGAATGGGAGATGAGAGGAGGGTGTGAATGGGGGAGGAGGTGATGATTAAGTTAGATGGGATGAGAGAAGATGAGAGGATGTCAAAAGTATTTGTACCCACGAGGGAGGTTGGTTGAGAGGGGAGGGGAGATCCTAGCGGAGGAGGAGGGTGAGAGCCAGAGGCGGGTTTAGATGCAGTATTTTTCATTTTTACTTATTTCCATTTTGAATCTGATTTTTCTTCATTATTTTTTTCAGGTTCCTATCTTTTACTCCATCTATTGGAGAAATGACCGTATTCCTGACATACCTTACATTTGAAGGGGATTTGTTCATAGAGACAGCCTTCAGTTGTGAAAGACCAGTGCCTAGGACATCTTATATATAGCAAGGAGCATAAGGTATAATAGAGGAAGTTATCAATAAAAGGTTCTCATGCTATCTCCTAAAATCAGGGAATGTTAATTTTGAATGGGACCAAGACCCCCAGAAACTGACACAGAGAAGGGAGTACTGCAGAGGCAACGTGCAAAACTCTATTATAAAAGAAACAAACAATTCAGAGATAGCTTACTGTAAAGAGGGCCAGTTCAGAAATACCTCACAGAAATAAATTATCAGAAGGAGTTTGCTGTGAATGAAAGATTGAGAGGATACTAGTTGTCAACGAGCTGATTTCCAGATACACAATATCATCATGTAATGGGCTTACCAATTTAAGAATCCATAGATGACAATACCGTTTGAAAAATAACCTCCCAAACAAAATAATATAGCAGAAGTATGGTTTGAGTGAATAGTGAAACAGTATATCATGCCTGAGCCATATTTAAAGCGCTTGACTAATCCGAGCATGGGTATCAACTAGGATAAATCCATACCAAAAATCAGTGAGCCACTGGCATTCCAGAAACATGATACAAGAAAGATGGATGAAATGAAATGATCTATTAAAGTAACACATATAAGAGAAAGTTACAAACTGTGAAATACCAAAGACCAGAATCCTCTTAACAGATGGAACTCCTCCTCACTAAGACCCTCCAGGCTCTAGGCCTTCATACAAGAGTTCACAAAATGTATACAAAAAATCCTTTCACTGCATAATTTTCTGATAAAATCTGGAACCCTAAATCATCTGTTCTTCGGGAGCTTTATAGGAGAAAAAGAAAGCTCGAAAAGGGAGTAGGTGATGAAAATTTAATTTTCCTCATTAAGACAAGATGGCAGAAATGTGCTCGCCCATATTGCTGGATGACTCTGTAGTGTTGTATGTACTCTGCTGCCTGCTTACTAAAATAAATGTACTGGGTAGAAGTCTCTTCAGGAACATGGCAAAGAAGTAAAATCACATAGACATTCTGTCCTTTCTTGAAAGAAAATGATGCTGAAAAGAAAGCTTTAAGGTATTTTTTTCTGCGAATGGTACCCTATGCCTTCTAAACCATGAATTACGGTTTAATTTCTTCAATGTTGAACGTTGAATTCCTCAATCATTCACTGATATTTCTCCGCTGCTCCATTAATATCTCCATCTGTGCAATCTTTGCTTTGAATGACTCAGGAGGGTTTGACAGATTTTAACCCTGCTTCTTTAATGGAAGTCTTGTCGACATACCTTCCTAGGCATTTCTCCATAATCACAGCCTCTGAAAAATGGTCCTTTGATGCACACTCTATTATAGTAATAGAGACTGTAAGTCATGGCAGTTTTCCACCGTTGTAACCCTACAAAACCCACACAGTCGTTAGGAAAACAAGGCATGGGGATGATGGACGTGGCAGGATCAATGAAAATGGTTGTGCGGACATGGCGAAATGATGGAACAATGCAGGGTGGTGATTAAAACACACTGAACTGATGGAGGATGGACTGGTGGAGGTTTTTAATGTAAACATTGAAATTTGACTAACGAATGAAATGTATAATGGCGGAGGAAAAATACGACAAACACGTGGAACGGTGACGGGGCAGAGGACACGTGTCGATGGTGGGGAGGTTACGTGGAGCAAAAGGTTGAGGGGATAGGGCCAAAAGGTGCTAAACCTTATATATTTTCAAATGTGGGTTTTCGGCCCTTTTTAATGTAATTTGGGGCCGTGAAAGAGTAACAATAAGGGGAATGAGGGGTTTTTTAAACCAAACAAGTGTGTGAGTATTGTTTAAAGGGGATTTTGGGATGGTTTAGAAGGATTAGGGGGAGGGTTTTTGTGGTAGAAAGGGAGGTTATGAAAAAGAGGAAGAGGGGATGAAATGGAGAAATCTGCAGGGGCACAAGGGGCAAATAATGGCCTCTTGGGGCATAATTTTTCACAATAAATGAGGCTTATTGACTTAAGAATAGCAGAAGGAAATACTTAAAGGGCAGAGGACCTGAAGAGGCTTTCAAGGATGATGTGAATTCACAGGGAAAGAATTCCCTGAAAGTTTAGAGACAGTTTGACCCCCTGTTTGCTTGTCAAAATTTAATAGGGGGCTAACATGATCTACATCCACCTTGATTTTGAAGGCTTCCGGGAGGCCCTTTCCTAGATCCACCTCAACACAGATTCATGTGCATGCCTACATGTTGTCTTTGGGTTCACTTCTATCCATTTCCTATTGCACGAGCTGAGTCATCACTCCACCAGTGTAGAGGCAGGTGCGGCAATCTTACCCATACTGGTACTGCACTGGGAACATCTAGTTCTGGATCAAAATCCAAAGTCCATCGATTAAGGTACAAACCCCTTGTGTCCATGAAGTAAGGCTCGCTTCGGAATATAAGATCTCAATTACTTTTAGTCTCAAAATGAAAGGTATAACATCCCCGGCCACAAAATATTATGGTGATTTTCCCTTGTATAAACTGGATCCAGTTCCTCTCAACCCATTTCCGCACTGTTTTGGGTGAGGGCCATAATCCTATAAATTGACCAACTAGTCCTTTTTCCGCCAGAGATATTTTGGCTTTCCTTGGCACTGATGGAGGTAGGGAGATTTCTGGAATGGATTTCAGCTTTTTAACAAACTTTGTGGTAGTTGGTCTAGTTTTTTGGGTTCCCAAAGAGCTTATGAGAGAGGCAAAAACAGCTAAATATTCATCTTATTGCTGGTTGTTCGATGTTGCAACTGTGAAAGCACGACATCGGCTAGGGCACGAAGGCACAACAGACAACCTTACCAACCAAAATATGTTCAATTCGACATATAATTAAAAATACATTAATAATAATAGTAAATACAAGTTTAATGTGAGATAATAAAATGGCTCAATGCATGTGTTATGTAATCCCTATAACATTTAAAAATACGATTTAAATAATAATAAAATACACATTATTTTTTTGCACTCTAAAATAAGTTTGAACTTAAAGAAATTTGATCCTTCTCTGCTTATGTTACATCCATGCTTAATATGGATCCATGTTTGTATATTCTAACTTCTCATATAAACCACGACCTTACTTTAGATGTGTAATACATTTATGACACCAAGATTGTTATTTGGCATCATATTTGTTTAATATGAAAATAGAGTCTCCTTACCTTAAATTATTAATCAAGTAATAGTTACTTCTTTCATTGATATTTATTTAGTTGAGATTTATTTGACATCACATTTGTTTGATTTGAAAATAAATTTCACTTACCTTAAATTATTAATCATGTAGTAACTACTTCTTTCTTTTATGTTTATTTAGATGAGATGGTATTTGCATTGATCCATAATCATGTTTACCCTATCATCCACTTTATCAACCTTTCCTAAAACAATTTCAACTTTATATCTTGTGGGATGAAATCCTAATTGGTGGAGCCAATAAGTGAGTTTTTCAATTAAATTCAATAAGAAATTATCACCAACATATTAGGAAGAATAGGTCTTTCTTTTTTAGTAGAATCATTAAGTGATCTATGTTGTTTTAAAAAATTGTCATCAACATTGTGTTAAGCAACTTGGGTAATTTTTCAAAATTAAGAAAAATAATGGTCAATCAAAGTTAATATAAATTGAAAACGAAAAACATAAATCAAAATTAAATGTTTTTTTGAAATACAATGAACACAAAAACATAAACATAAATCAAAATTAAAAGAAAAGAAAAGCAACCAAACTTTTTTGTTTTTTTAAGATGTAGACACAAAAAGCATAAATCCAAAAAAAAAGAAGCAGCAACATGTTAACATTTTTTTGCTGCCTTTTTAAAAAAAATGAACTAAACTAGTTTTAAGATTTCAAAAACAGTTATTCAATATATCCATTTTAAAATTATATAATTATATATATATATATATATTGTTCAATTAAAAACGTTAAAAGAAAAATTACATATATAGATATTGTTGCGAAATTTCTTTGATACAAAAATAGAAATATTTTATTAATATCTAAACATGTATATCCATAAAATGAGCTAATTCACTATTTCAAAAACAAGTAATACAAAATAGTTAGCTATAACTTACAAACTATACTTGAAAAGTAATTTCCTAATTTTTCACTCATTTATAGCAGGAGTTTAAGAAATGTCTATGAAATGGTTATTCAAAAAAATAGGTCGATATATCCATTAAAGAAAAAATAAGAGATATGTATGTGAAACTATTATTAAAAAAATAGGCCGGTATATCCGTTAAAGAAACTTATGCTAATTAGTGTGACAATTCCATTTCTAATGTCTTAAAATTTTGGGTTCGGTTGGTTCGATTCCGCCCAGGTCATATGAAAATTATTCTAACTTTAAAAAAATAATGTCAAATGAAAGATCATAAAATAAAACACTAATAATGTGAAATGAAAGATCATAAAATAATAGTTTATTCATGCGACAAGACAACAACATTAATATTAGTTGTGAATAGAAATAGGATTAAAAAAATCATATATTTTATTCATCTATAATCTGATTATGATCTAACATGTGAAAAAACTATTTTATGCATAGCTCAATTGAGTCAATATATTCTCATGATTATACAAATATTAAACTTAAAATTAAATGTTGATAATAAAAGAGAATATGCACAATTTACAAACTAACATATAAGAGATAGTTACAAACTGTGAAATACCAAAGACCAAAATCCTCTTAATAGATGGAACTCCTCCTCACTTAGACCCTACGGGCTTTGAGCCTTCATACAAGAGTTCACAAAATGTATACAAGAAATCCTTTCACTGCATAATTTTCTGAGAAAATCTGGAACCCTAAATCATCTGTTCTTTGGGAGCTTTATAGGAGAAAAATAAAGCTCGAAAAGGGAGTAGGTGATGAACATTTAATTTTCCTCATTAAGACAAGAAGGAAGAAATTTGCATGCCCATATTGCTGGATGACTCTGTAGCGCTGTATTTACTTTTCTGCCTACTTACTAAAATAAATGCACTGGGTAGAAGTCTCTTCAGGAACACGACAAAGAAGTAAAATGACATAGACATTCCTTCCTTTCCTGGAAGAAAATGGTGCTGAAAAGAAAGCTTTAAGGTATTGTTTTCTGCGAATGGTACCCTCTGCCTTCTAAACCCTAAATTACGGTTTAAGTTCTTCAATGCTGAACGTTGAATTCCTCGATAATTCACTGATATTTCTCCGTTGCTCCATTAATATCTCCATCTGCACAAGCTGTGCTTTGAATGACTCGGGAGGGTTTGACAGATTTTATCCCTGCTTCTTTAATGGAAGTCTTGTTGACATACCTTCCCAGGCCTTTCTCCATAATCACAGCCTCTGAATAATGGTCCTTTGATGTGCTCTCTATTATAGTAAGAGAGTCTATAAGTCATGGTAGTTTTCCACCGCTGTAACCCTCCAAAACCCGCAAACTCGTTAGGAAAACCAGGCATGGGGATGAAGGACATGGCGGGATCAGTTAAAATGGTTGTGCGGACATGGCGAAATGATGGAACAATGCAGGGTGGTGATTAAAACACATTTAAATGATGTAGGATGGACTGGTGGAGGTTTTTAACGTAAACATTTAAATTCGACAAACGAATGAAATGTATAATGGCGGAGGAAAAATACGACAAACACGTGGAACGGTGACGGGGCGGAGGACATGTGTCGATGGTGGGGAGGCAAGAAATCTTGACCGTCCAATCTCAGGAGGAGATCGACGGCTGAAGACGTGTTGGAGGGCGACAGATTGGCGAGCCAGGGGTACGGATACCTTGGGTTAAATCCCGTGCATCTTCGGGGTGTGATGACCGTTGGATCGAGAGCCCCAGATCAGACGGTTGATATGAATATCGCGCTAGGTCAAATGTCGAACGATAACGTGCGATGGGGGGGTGGTTTTGAAATAGTGACGGAGCCACGTGTCGTGCGATGAGTGGAATCGATTCGGAACGGAGAATACCGCCCACCCTCCAAAGGCGGTGCGATGAATACGACCGGTTTTTGAACAGTGCTTTTGGGCGCGGGGACCACAAGGGTGGGTGAGCTACTGACCATTGATTTACAGATTGATCAGATGGTGGACATGCGATCGGAGCGGTAAATGGGTTGGGCCACGGGCGTGACGCTGATCAATGAAGGCCATCCGATCTGTACAGATCGACGGATAATACCGCGCCCGATATCCGCCTGGGATATGCTCTCTCCAGGCTAGCACTTGGTCTAGCGCCCAGGTTACATGGAGCAAAAGGTTGAGGGGCTAGGGCCGAAAGGTGCTAAACCTTATATATTTCCAAATGTGGGTTTTCAGCCCTTTTTAATGCAATTTGGGGCTGGGAAAGAGTAACAATAAGGGGAATGAGGGGTTTTTTAAACCAAAAAAGGGTGTGAGTATGGTTTAAAGGGGATTTTGGGATGGTTTAGAAGGATTAGGGGGAGGGATTTTGGGGTAAAAAGGGAGGTTATGAAAAAGAGGAAGAGGGAATGAAATGGAGAAATCTGCAGGGGCACAAGGGGCAAATGAAGGCCTCTTGGGGCATAATTTTTCACAATCAGTGAAGCTTATTGACTTAAGAACAGCAGAGGGAAATAATTAAAGGGCAGAGGACCTGAAGAGGCTTTCAAGGATGGTGTGAATTTAGAGGGAAAGAATTTCTCGAAAGTTTAGAGACAGTTTGACCTCATGTTTGCTTGTCAAAAATTAATAGGGGGCTAACATGATCAACATCCACCTTGATTTTGACCGCTTCTGGGAGGCCCTTTCCTAGATCCACCTCAACACAGATTCATGCGCATGCCTGCATGTTTTCTTTGGGTTCACTTCTGTCGATGTATTTTCCCACTCCATTTCCTATTTTACGAACTGAGTCATCACTCCACTAGTGTATCGGGAGGTGCGACAATCTTACCCATACTGGTACTGCACTGGGAACATCTAGTTCTGGACAAAAATCCAGAGTCCATCGGTTAAGGTACAAACCCCTTGTGTCCATGAAGTAAGGCTCGCTTCATTATATAAGATCTCAATCACTTTTTGTCTCAAAATGAAAGGTATAACATCCCCGGCCACAAAATATTATGGCGATTTTCCCTTGTATAAACTAGATCCAGTTCTTCTCAACCCATTTCCGCACTGTTTTGGGTGAGGGCCATAATCCTATAAATTTACCAACTAGTCCTTTTTCCGCCAGAGAGATTTCGGCTTTCCTTGGCACCAATGGAGGTAGGGAGATTTCTGGAAATTTGTGGTGGCTGGTCTAGTTCATTGGGTTCCCAAAGAGCTTATGAGAGAGGCAAAAACAGCTGAATCTTCATCTGGTTTTAGGTTGTTCGATGTTGCAACTGTGAAAGCACGACATCAGCTAGGGAACGAATGCACAACAGGCAGCCTTATCAACCAAAATATGTTCACTTCGACATATAATTAAAAATATATTAATAATAATAGTAAATACAAGTTTAATGTGAGCTAATAAAATGGCTCAATGCATGTGTTATGTAATCCCTATAACATTTAAAAATACGATTTAAATAATAATAAAACACACATTAATTTTTGCACTCTAAAATAAGTTTGAACTTAAAGAAATTTGATCCTTATCTGCTCATGTTACATCCATGCTTAATATGGATCCATGTTTGTATATTCTAACTACTCATATATACCACAGCCTTACTTTAGATGTGTAATAAATTTATGACACCAAGATTTTTATTTGGCATCAGATTTGTTTAATTTGAAAATAGAGTCTCCTTACCTTAAATTATTAATCAAGTAATAGTTACTTCTTTCATTGATATTTATTTAGTTGAGATTTATTTGACATCACATTTGTTTGATTTGAAAATAAAGTTCCCTTACCTTAAATTATTAATCATGTAGCAACTACTTCTTCGTTTTTACGTTTATTTAGATGAGATGGTATTTGCATTGATCCATAATCATGTTTACCCTATCATCCACTTTATCAACCTTTCCTAAAACAATTTCAACTTTATATCTTGTGGGATGAAATCCTAATGGGTGGAGCCAATAAGTGATTTTTTCAATTAAATTCAATAAGAAATTATCACCAAGATATTAGGAGGAATAGGTCTTTCTTTTTTAGTAGAATCATTAAGTGATCTATGTTGTTTTAAAAAATTGTCATCAACATTGTGTTAAGCAGCTTGGGTAATTTTTCAAAATTAAGAAAAATAATGGCCAATCAAAGTTAATATAAATTGAAAACAAAAAACATAAATCAAAATTAAATGCTTTTTTGAAATACAATGAACAAAAAAACATAAAAATAAATCAAAATTAAGAGAAAATAAAAGCAACCGAACTTTTTTGTTTTTTTAAGATGTAGACACAAAAAGCATAAATCCAAAAAAAAAAGAAGCAGCAACATGTTAACTTTTTTTGCTGCCTTTTTAAAAAAAATGAACTAAACCAATTTTAAGATTTCAAAAACGGTTATTCAATATATCCATTTTAAAATTATATATATATATATATATATATATTAAAATTATTGTTCAATTAAAAACGTTAAAAGAAAAATTACATATATAGATATTGTTGCAAAATTTCTTTGATACAAAAATAGAAATATTTTATTAATATCTAAACATAATGGATTGTAGATTTCTGTGGTGTAGATTTTCAGAATCAGAGCTCGAAATATCTAAACATGTATATCCATAAAATGAGCTAATTCACTATTTCAAAAACAAGCAATACAAAATAGTTAGCTATAACTTACAAACTATACTTGATATATCCATTAAAGAAAAAATAAGAGATATGTATGTGAAACGGTTATTAAAAAAATAGGTAGGTATATCCGTTAAAGAAACTTATGCTAACCAATGTGACAATTCCATTTCTAATATCTTAAAATTTTGGGTTCGGTTGGTTCGATTCCGCCCAGGTCATATGAAAATTATTTTAAACTTAAAAAAATAATGTCAAATGAAAGATCATAAAATAAAACACTAATAATGTGAAATGAAAGATAATAAAATAATATTTTATGCATGCGACAAGACAACAACATTAATATTAGTTGTGAATAGAAATAAGATTAAAAAAATCATATATTTTCTTCATCTATAATCGTATTATGATCTAACATGTGAAAAAACTATTTTATGCATAGCTCAATTGAGTCAATATATTCTCATGATTATACAAATATTAAACTTAAAATTAAATTTTGATAATAAAAGAGAATATGCACAATTTACAAACTAACATACTTAATTGACAAATCAGATTCTATTAATAGTGATTCAAACTTCTTATGATTATTTAGATAGTAATGTCACTGAACTCCCTTTAGATCTAACGCGTTTTAGATCTAACTCTCTTATCATAAGTTAGACAATCATGTCACCTAACGTCTACACCCTCTCAAGATAGAAATACAAACTTTCTTTATCAATTTATAATACGTAAATAGATATCTAGAATAGTTAATAAGTAACATTATATTTTGTCTATAATATTTTATATTATATAAAATAACAAACTACATAACAACATTACAAAAATAAATGAGATACCCTTCATCATATTTTTTTTTTCTTGAGGATCATTTTCTATATCATTAAAGTCTTTAAATATTACTTGTGTACTCATTTTTCTACACTTCAAAATATCAAGTGTGTTTTTCATGGATTTTTTTTCTATCACCACTCATATTAGACACATGGTGGATTTATTTTTCCAGCCTTGAATAATATTCTCTTCCTTCTTATTTACTTGACTTTCTTTATAAATTGAAGTGTTTCTTCCATGGATACACCTTCATATTAATATTTAGGATTAATAACCATTTCAAAAACTCTTACATCCCTATATGAAGAAATTGCATGGAATTTTTATTATTATTATAAAACTTAAGAAAATCATTCCATCTAAAGGATTTCTCATACCTGATCAATTTTAAAAGATACTCATTGAATGATTGATGGGATAGGCTCATTCTAAAGCCCACTGTGAAGGCTATGTGTAAGTATGTTTGTCTCTTTTAAAATAAAATATTCTATGAATATAAAAATAATATGTGCTATAATAGAAAAGAAAAAGAAAATATGCTATCCATATTTAATTATTTGTCCATATGATCTAATATAATTTCATAAAACATATATGAGTAAGATGTTTAAACTTTATACTTTTCAAAAATATATCAACTTCATATATATTTCTATATATATAAACATGCTAAAATAACATACTTTAATGTTGTATAGAATAAAATATCAAATGTGAGTTTTGAGTTAAATATTTTAAAATAAATCAATATTGACATATAATTCAAAATATATTAATAATAATAGTAAATACAAGTTTAATGTGAGCTATTAAAATGGTTCAATGCACGTGTTATGTAATCTCTATAACATTTAAGAATAAGATTTAAATAATAATAAGATTTAAATAATAATAAAATACACATTATTTTTTTGCATTCTAAAAAAAGTTTAAAATTACAGAAATTTGATCTTTCTCTGCTCATGTTACATCCATAGTTAATATGGATCCATGTGGTATATTCTAACTACTCAAATATACCATGGCCTTACCTTAGATGTGTAATGCATTTATGACACCGAGATTGTTATTTGGAATCATATTTGTTTGATTTGAAAATAGAATCTCCTTACCTTAAATTATTAATCAAGTAATTATTACTTTTTTCACTGATATTTATTTGACATCACATTTGTTTGATTTGAAAATAGAGTTCCCTTACCTTAGACTATTAATTGTGTAGTAATTATTTCTTTTATTGATGTTTATTCAGTTGAGATTGTCTATAATAAATAAAAAAATGATTTACATGAATCCATAATCATGTTTACCCTATTATCCACTTTATCAATCTTTCCTAAAACAATTTCAACTTTATATCTTGTGGGATGAAATCCTAATGGGTGGAGCCAATAAGTGAGTTTTTCAATTCAATTCAATAAGAAATTATCACTAACATATTAGGGGGAATTGGTCTTTGCCTTTTAGTTGAATCATTAAGTGATCTATGTTTCAAAGAATTGTTAGCTACATTGTGTTAAACAAATTGGATTATTTTTCAAAATAAAATAAAATAATGGTCAATCAAAGTAAATATAAATTGAAAACAAAAAACATAAATCAAAATTAAATGTTATTTTGAAATACAATGAACACAAAAACATAAATTAAAATTTAAAAAAAAAAAAAAAAACATGGAAACTTTTTCTGCTTTTTTATTTTTAGAATGTGGACACAAAAAGCATAAATCAAAATTAAAAGAAAAGAAAAGCATGTTAACTTTTTTCTTGCTGCGTTTTTTAAGAAGGTGGACTAAAACTTATTTTTTTGGTTGTGTTTTAAAAGAAAGTTGACTAACACATTTTTTTGCTGCTTTTTTAAAGGAGGTGGACTAAACCAACTATATATATATATATATATATATAGGATGTAAAGGTAGACTAAACCTATTATATATATATATATAAAGATGTGAAGGTGGAACTAATGCAATTTTATTTAAAATTATATATATAGAATGTTTGATTAAAGACATTAAAAGAAATGTTTATATATATATATATATATATATATATATATTTATTTATTGTTGCAGAAATTCTCTATAAAAAAATAGAAATATTTTATTAATCTCTAAACCTGTATATCCATAAAATGAGCTATTTCAAAAACAAGTAATACAAAATAGTTAATTATAATTTACAGACTATAGTTAAAAATTAATTTCTTAATTTTTCACTCATTTATAGGAGAAATAAGAGATCTGTGTGTGAAATGGTTATTCAAGAAAATAGGTCGATATATCCGTTAAAAAAACTTATGCTAATCAATCTGACAATTGAAATGTCTTAAAATTTTGGGTTAGGTTGGTTCGATTCTGTCCAGATCATATGAATTTTTTTTTTTTGTAAGCTTGGTAGTTCCTTTCATTTTTCACTTTTTTTTCTCTTTTTTTTTTTACTGCATTTTCATCAACATGTCCAAATACATCACCCCGATCGGGATAGGGAATTGAACCTGTGATGAGTGCTATAGCAACCTGCCTCATCACCGTTTAACCAAGACCCCACAGACTAGATCATATGAAAATTATTCTAACTTTTAAAAAAATAATATCAAATAAGAGATCAGAAAATAAAACACTAGTAATGTCCAATGAAAGATCATAAAATAAAACACTGTGATTAAAACAAAGTGAAAAACAAAAAGCATGAATCTAAATTAAATGAGAAAAAGCATGCGATCGTTATGCCTGCTATTTTTAGGACGGTGGGGTGGACCAATCCGTTGAAAAAATCCTACATATATCTTTCGAAGGTTGCAGAAATTTCCCACTTCGTCATGCACCTCTGGTCTGGTCCGATATTTCTATGTGTGCGATATGTCTGTGGTTGGGCGTCTGTGTATGTGTGATGAGGTGTTAGATTCATGCAAAGTCGATCATGTCGTTTGTGACACGCGATGGGAAGAGGTGCAAAACAATCAAACGAAAGGACTACTCGTACCTAACACTCACTGCTAGGTACGATTCAGTTTTCGTTTCGTTGCATAAATGCCCTAACCTTTTTATTTCTTATTTTGACATCCAGTTCATTTGGCCGTCTATGCAGCTACCTTTCCCAAATGCTCTACTCCAGGTAGATTCGTGAATTACTTTCTTTGCTAGTTTTTTTTTTTTTTTGTTTCTTTTGTAATTTTAGTTCCAGGTTTGACATGATAATTATAAAAGGAAAATTTGCATGGATAATTTAAAAGTGATTAAATAAAGAAAGCTTAGTTAGAATTGTCCTTGTCATTTTAATTGCAGTTCTGAGAAATATCTTCTTTGCTGCTTCTTTATTGGTTAAATAAAGAAGACATAGTTAGATTTTTCTTTATCTTGTTGCTTTTCCATACATTTTAGTACCTTGGGGCAAGAAATACAAGAGACCAGCTGCATTTATTTATTTGTGTGCTGCACACATTTCCGGCGGTTGCGTGCAGCACATAGAGAAGCCTAATTCCACCCTAATGAAGTCACTATTTTCTACTCTATTGGTTGTCTACGAGACATCGCTGGGCAGTTTGGTCAGGAATTACTTAATTCCATTTTCAGGTGTAATTACTCTCCTCTTCGCTTTCTTGGGGAGTAAACGAGAAACCCTCATCACCTGTTCATCCAATCTCTATTCAGATTATTCCAGATAGTTTATTTTCATCTGCATAATGTACGTTTAAGCTTTCCACTGCGTTCAACTTTAGTTTCTCCTCTGTTGTAGTTTCCGCGGAATTACTTCATAGTTTAGTTTTAGTTTGGTGTCACTTATAAAATTATTTGGTGTAATCTACGGCTCCAAAATAGACATTTCATTGCTGCCCTTCTCTTCCAATTAAATCTAATTTTTGGAACGTTGTGATTTTATACTAAACGGCAATATCCAAATATTTTGAATTAAGATATGTTTCATATATGTTGAATTTTGTGTTTAACACATATATAATTTATATTTTTAAATTATTTTTATTATTTTTAACTTTTTAAGAATATTATATATTTTATTTTTAAAAGTGGTAATTGACTAAATCACCTCAGTTCAATACGCTATCAGTTTCTTCCAATAAGCCAGAGAAATCTCATAAACACGAATTATATTTTTACTTCTTTTATTTTGAAATTCCACATACGATATCGTTGGGCAATTTAATTAACAATTACTTACACAGGTTGTTGTTTGCCGGGACATGAGGTAGCTGCATCATGTCCTTGCATGCAGCAGAAATAACTCTCATCCACCCGTTTTGTTTTTCTGTTGATTATCAATGAATTAATCTTTCGGTTTTCCAATAGTGTACTGTGGTGTACGGTCCGTGTAATTATTTCTCTATACTTTAGATTTATTTAAATTAAATGCAATGTATTTGGTGTGAGTTATAAAAAATAGTTAGTCTAATCTGTGGCCTCAAAATCCATTTTTCGCGGCTACCCCTCCCTTATAAATAAATCTAGTCTCTTGAACGAACGTTGTGGTTTTGTATTAAATGGCTTTATTAAAAGATCTCCAGTTGTGCTTTTACCTATTTTGAACATTCACTTTGAATACTTGTTTTATTAATTGTCTCAATTATAATATATATATATATATATATATATATATATATATATTCTTATAAATTTATTAGGCTAGATTAGCTTAAAATAGAGTAGGCAAAAGTAGGCTAGGGTAGGGTAGGCTAAAGTAGACTAGGCTAGACTAGAGTAGTCTAGTAGGCTAGAGTAGAGTAAGCTAAGCTTTGCTAGGCTAGAGTAGGCTAGACTAGGCTAGAGTAAGAGTAGAATATGATAGGCTAGAGTAGAGTAGGCTAGGCTAGGGTAAGTTAGAGTAGGTTAGTAGGCTAGGGTAGAGTAGGCTAGTAGGCTAGAGTAGGCTAAGCAATGCTAGGCTAGGTTAGGCTAAAGTAGACTCGGTTTAGCTAGGCTAGAGTAAACTAGTGGGCTAGAGTAGGCTAAGCTAAGTCATGGTAGAGTAGGCTAAGCTAGGGTAGAGTAGGCTATGTTAGGCTAGAATAAGCTAGGCTAGGCTAGAGTAGGGTAGTGTAGGATAGGCTAGACTAGGATATGATGGAATAGAGTAGGCTAAGGTAGGCTAGCCTAGGCTAGAGTAGTGTAGTAGGCTAGAGTAGAGTAGGATAAGCTAAGCTAGGGTAGAGTAGGGTAGGGTAGGAAAGGCTAGAGTAGAGTAGGATAGAATAGTATAGGATTGTCTAGGATAGGATATGATAGAGTAGGCTAAGGTAGGCTAGGCTACGATAGGAAATGTTAGGATAGAGTAGAGTATCGTAAGCTAGGTTCGCCTAAAGTAGGCTAGACTAGAATAGGCTAGGCTAGAGTAGGCTAAGGTAGAGTACGTTAGACTAGAGTAGGATAGAGTAGTCTACGCTAGGCTATAGTAGGTTAGAGTAAAATAGGGTATGATAGGCTACGCTAAATTAGGCTAGAGTAGTGTTGGCTAGGCTAGGATAGAGTAGGCTAGGATAGGGTAAGATAGGATAGAGTAGGTTAGAGTAAAATAGGGTAAGATAGGCTAGGCTGGTGTAGGCTAGAGTAGGCTAGGCTAGGCTAGGATATAGTAAGTTAGGATAGGGTAAGATAGGATAGAGTAGGTTAAGTTAGGCTAGGCTAAGGTAGCGTAGAGTAGGCTAGGCTAGGCTAGAGTAGAGTAAGCTAATCTAGGCTAGGTTAAAGCGAGTTAGACTAGGATAGAGTAGGCTAGGATAGGGTAAGATATGATAGAGTAGGTTAACTTAGGCTAGGATAGGGTAGCGTAGAGTAGGCTAGGCTAGGCTAGAGTAGTGTAAGCTAAGCTAGGCTAGGTTAAAGCAGGTTAGAGTAGAATAGGCTAGGCCAGAGTAGGCTAATGTAGGCCAAAGTAGGATAGACTAAGCTAGGTTATGCTAGGCTAGGCTAGGGTATCCTAGGA
Organism: Pinus albicaulis; assembly: GCA_034641835.2. NCBI lineage: Eukaryota > Viridiplantae > Streptophyta > Pinopsida > Pinales > Pinaceae > Pinus > Pinus albicaulis. Next base: position 715,039,736 of record CM076569.1, read on the forward strand.
GGGTAGAGTAGAGTAGGCTAGGGTAGGCTAGGATACAGTAGGTTAGACTAGAATAGGATAGGCTACAATAGGATAAGCTAGAATAGCTTAGAATAGTGTAGGATAAAGTAGGGTAGGCTAGGCTAGAGTAGGTTAGAGTAGAATATGATATGATGGGATATAAACGGCTAGGATAGAGTAGGCTAGAGTAGAGTAGGCTAAGCTAGGCTAGAGTAGGCTAGTAGGGTAGAGTAGGGTAGGGTATGTTAGGATAGAGTAGGCTAGGATAAGTAAGCTAGGCTAAGATAGGATAGCATAGAGTAGGTTAAGGTATGCTAGCCTAGGGTAGGCTAAAGTACGATAGGCTAGGATGGAGTAGCCTTGTTAGCTAGCATAGAGTAAGCTAAGCTAGGTGAGGTTAGAGCAGAATAGGCTAAGTTAGGCGAGGCTAGAGTAGGTTAGACTCTAATACGATAAGGTAGAGTATACTAAGCTAGGTTAGAGTAGGATAGAGTGGGTTAGGCAAGGCTAGAGTAATTTGGAGTAGAATAGGATAGGCTAGACTCGTCTAGGCTAAAGTAGGTTATGCTAGGCTAGATTAGGCTAGTAGGTTAGAGTAGACTAGGGTAGGATAGGATAAAGCATGCTAGGATAGGCTAGGCTATGATAAGATAGGCTAAAGTAAGGTGGGCTGGTCTAGAGTAGCCTAGTTTTATAAAGTAGTTTAGGCTAAGCTAGACTAGCCTCGATTAGGTTAATTTGAGCTAGAATAGCATAGAACATGCTAAGGTAGGTTAGGCCACGCGAGGCTAAAGTAGGCTAGGGTACACTAAAGTATCCTAGTAGTCTAGAGTATAGTAGGCTAAAATATGCTACATAAGAGTAGGTAATACTAGAATAGGCCAGGTTAGTGTAAGCTAGGCTACAGAAGGATAGGTAAAAAAGGATAGGCTAGGCACGGCTACATAAGAGTAGGCTAACTTAGGTTAGGTTAGGTTAGGCTAGAGTAGGCTAGGATAGGATAGAGTATGCTTGAGTAGGTTAGGATAAACTAGGATACAATATGTTAGGTTAGGCTAGAGTAAGATAGAGTTGGTTGGGATAGTCCAGAGTAGCCTAGAGTAGGCTGGGCTAGGCTAGGCTAAGTTAGGGGAGATTAAGCTAGGCTATATTATTGTACACTAGGCTAGAGTAAGAGAGATTTGGCTAGGATAGTATACGATAAAGTAGTCTAGGCTAGGCTAGACTAAGTTAGGCCAGAGCAGGCAAGGCTACATTATAGTAAGAGGATAGGTTGGAGAAAATTAGGCTACAGTAAGCAAGGTTAGATTAGGATAGAGTAGGATAAAGTAGAATAGGATAGGCTAGAGTAGGGTAAAGTAGGCTAGGCAATGTAAGGTAATGCCAGGAAAGGCTAGGAAACAGTAGGCTAGCCCATGTTAGGGTAGGCAAGGCTAGAGTAGGATAAACTAGAGTAGGTGAGGGTAGGCTAGGCTAGGCTAAGCTATACTAGAGTATGATAAAGTAGGTTAGCGTGAGCTTAATTAGACTAGTAGGATAGAGTAGAGTAGGCTAATTTAGGCTAGCCTAGAGTAGTTCAGACTATAGTATACTAGGTTAGAGTATGCTATGCTAGGATAGAGCAGGATAGAGTAGGCTAGGCTAGGCTATAGTAGGTTAGAGTAGAATAATATAGGCTAGACTAGGCTAGGCTAGAACATGTTAGAGTAGAGTAAGCTAGCTTAGGCTAACTTAGAGTGGGTTAGTAGGCTAGGCTAACTTTAGATCTCCCTCAACAAGAAGGTTATCTTCTTGGTCGTCCCCAATGCTATCTTTTAAGGTTTCCTAGCATATTTCCTTGTTCTTATAATGGTTGGGGGAGTATATGTTGTAGATACTGACTATCCCGCGAGTTTCAACATTCTCCAGTTTAGTGTTTATCCAGTGGTCTATCTTCGTGTGCTGTTGCAGTTTCCATTTTCCTTTTTTCCATATAGTGCTTATTCCTCCTGAAGCTCCAGTAGCTGACATTGCTTATCCTTCATAGATCCTAGATTTTTCTGATCACATCAATTTCTTGACTACTTAGCTTTGTCTCTTGAATTAAGAGGATGCCAGGTTTTTCACTTTTTATCAGGTCTTTTAAAAAATTAATTTTGGAGGGGTGACCCAACCCTCTACAATTCCAAGAGACAACTATCATTATTTATTATTTGGGGTTGTTGTAGGACCCCTCCCTTTGTTTGCTTGTTGTACTTTTTCTTTATTCTTTGGTCCTTTTTCTAGAAAATTCTCCAATCACTGTTGTGTTCCCAATGAGACATCTTTGGCTGCTTCTTCATCTCTTATTTCTTTGTTCAATCTCCTTCCAAATTTTTTTGTATTCTCAATATTTTAAGGGGTTTCTTTTGTTTGGTTTCTTGTGAGGATTATGTCCGAATTGAGGAGGAGCGGCTTGTCTGGCTGAGGAGGGGAACCAAGAGGGGTAGGAATGGGAGATGAAAGGAGGGTGTGAATGGGGGAGGAGGTGATGATCAAGTCAGATGGGATGAGAGCAGATGAGAGGATGTCAAAAGGATTTGTCCCGACGAGGGAGGTTGGTTCAGAGGGGAGGGGAGATCCTAGCGGAGGAGGAGGATGAGAGCCAAAGGGGCGTTTAGATGCAGTCCTTATCATTTTTACTTATTTCCATTTTGAATCTGATGTTTCTTCAATGTTTTTTTCAGGTTCCTCTCTTTTACTACATCTATTGGCGAAATGACCGTATTCCTGACATTCCTTACATTTGAAGGGGATTTGTTCATAGTCCATCTATTGAATGTGGATCCAGTTGTCCATTGTTGTAGTTCCTAGAGACAACCTTGAGTTGTGAAAGACCAGTGCCTAGGACATCTTATATATAGCAAGGAGCATAATGTATAATAGAGGAATTTATCAATAAAAGGCTCTCATGCTATCTCCTGAAAACAGGGAATGTTAATTTTGAATGGGACCAAGACCCTCAGAAACTGACACAGAGAAGGGAGTACTGTAGAGGCAATGTGAAAAAATCTAATATAAAAGCAACAACAATTTAGAGACAGCTTACTGTAAAGAGGGTCAGTTCAGAAATACCTTACAGAAATAAATTATCAGAAGGTGTTTGCTGTGAATGAAAGATTGAGAGGATACTAGTTTTCAATGAGCTGATATCCAGAGAGACAATATCACCATGTAATGGGCTTACCAATTTAAGAATTTTTACATGAAAATAGCGTTTTAAAAATAACCTCCTAAAGAAACTAATATAGCAGAAGTATGGTTTGAGTGAATAGTGAAACAGTATATCATGCCTGAGCCATATTTAAAGCGCTTGACTAACCCGAGCATGGGTATCAAATAGCATAAATCCCTACCAAAAATCAGTGAGCCACTCGCATTCTAGAAACATGATACAAGAAAGATGGATGAAATGAAATGATCTATTAAAGTAACACATATAAGAGAAAGTTACAGACTGTTAAATACCAAAGACCAGAATCCTCTTAACAGATGGAACTCCTCCTCATTGAGACCCTACAAGCTCTGAGCCTTCATACAAGAGTTCACAAAATGTATAAAAAAAATCCTTTCACTGCATAATTTTCTGATAAAATATGGAACTCTAAATCATCTGTTCTTCGGGAGCTTTATAGGAGAAAAAGAAAGCTCGAAAAGGGAGTAGGTGATGAAAATTTAATTTGCCTCATTAAGACAAGATGGCGGAAACGTGCACGCCCATATTGCTGGATGACTCTGTAGCGTTGTATGTACTCTGCTGCCTCCTTACTGAAATAAATGCACTGGGTAGAAGTCTCTTCAGGAACATGGCAAAGAAGTAAAAGGGTCCTTTGATGCGTTCTCTATTACAGTAATAGATATTATAAGTCATGGCAGTTTTCCGCATGGGGATGATGGACGTGGCGGGATAAATGAAAATGGTTGTGCGGACATGGCGAAATGATGGAACAATGCAGGGTGGTGATTAAAACACAGTGAAAGGATGGAGGATGGACTGGTGGATGTTTTTAACGTAAACATTGAAATTTGACTAACAAATGAAATGTATAATGGTAGAGGAAAAATACGACAAACATGTGGAACGGTGACGGGGCAGAGGACATGTGTCGATGGTGGGGAGGCAAGCAATCTAGACCGTCCAATCTCAGGAGGAGATCGACCGCTGAAGACGCGTCGGAGGGCAACAGATTGGCGGGCCAGGGGTACGGATACCTTGGGTTAAATCATGCGCATCTTCGGGGTGCGATGACCATTGGATGGAGAGCCCGAGATCGGTTGATATGAATACCGCGCTAGGTCAAATTTCGAACGATAACGCATGATGGGGAGGCGGTTTTGAAATAGTGACAGAGCCACGTGTCGTGCGATGAGTGGAATCGCTCCGAAATGGAAAATACCGCCTGCCCTCCAAAGGCAGTGTGATGGATACCACCAGTTTTTGAAAAGTGCTTTTGGGTGTGGGGACCACAAGGGCGGGTGAGTTGCTGACCGTTGATTTACAGATTGATGGGACGGTGGACAGGAGATTGGACCGGTAAACGGGTTGGGCCACAGGTGCAACGCTAATCAATGAAGGCTGTCCAATCTCTATAGATCGATGGATAATACTGCATTTGATATCCGCCTGGGATAGTGCTCTCCAGGCTAGCGCTTGGTCTAGTGCCCAGGTTACGTGGAGCAATAGGTTGAGGGGCTAGGGCCGAAAGGTGCTAAACCTTATATATTTTCAAATGTGGTTTTTCGGCCCTTTTTAATGCAATTTGGGGCTGGGAAAGAGTAACGATAAGGGAAATATGGGGTTTTTTAAACCAAACAAGGGTGTGAGTATGGTTTAAAGGGGATTTTAGGGTAAAAATGGAGGTTATCAAAAAGAGGAAGAGGGGATGAAATGGAGAAATCTGCAAGGGCACAAGGGGCAAATGAAGGCCTCTTGGGGCACAATTTTTCACAATCAATGAGGCTTATTGACCTAAGAACAGTAGAGGGAAATAATTAAAGGGTAGAGGACCTGAAGAGGCTTTCACGGATGACGTGAATTCAGAAGGAAAGCATTCCTCGAAAGTTTATAGATAGTTTGACCTCTGTTTGCTTGTCAAAATTTAATAGGGGGCTAACATGATCAAGATTGGCTCCACCTGGGGATGGCACATTCATCCTTGGGTGTGTGGAGAACTTCACAGACCACCTACATCATCAATTTTTATAGACAGGAAAAATAAACCTATTCTACTCCTACCCTTATTTCTCCATGAGACCAGATTACACTGTTGGTCTCACACTTTCTCTACCTAAACTACATCTGCTAGGATTAAACTGTCTAGCAGATTTCTTCTCTACATTCTAAAACATAAATTGAAAAAAGCCAAGCCATGATTAGACTGTTTGGCTTGTTGGACCTTGCAAAAATTAAAACAACTAACTACATGCTCACAGGCTGAGCTTTATTTCAGTCTTCCTACCTACTCTAATATAACTTGGAAATCTTCGATGTTCTAGGTGATACAATAATGCCAATGCAACCAGTATAGCAGTAGAAAAAAAGGATAGGAGCACTTACTTCTTGTCAAAGATAACCATAGGGTGTTCTTCTGGTGGTCCTTCAAAGCTGAGGTCACCATCAATGTTGACCACTCTTGATGAATTTTGCCCTTGCGAAGGATCAATGCTAGAGCATTTGGACTGATCAGGGCCTCCATGTACTCTGCCACATGATCGAAGAACATATGGTGTAAGCTTTCTTCTTTTAGGCCTGCCATGACTGGTAGGCTGTCTGCATCATGGGAAACTTTGATTATTGCATCTTCCACTGCATCTTCAATGTGGCTCTTGAAAGTCTTATCACCTTCTAATTGTATTATGAAAAGCAGTGGGATCTCTTCTTTTTTAGGAGGAGGGAGACTTTCCAAAAATTCTTTGGGTTCTCTGAAATGATATGATTTTTCTTTTGAGTTTAGAAATTCAACCTCGGCTTCATATCTTTCAACCACCAATTCTAGAAATATTTTCTTAAGCATGGGTTTAGAACTTAAGCTGGGAAGAAGAATAGCCCGTGGAAGGTCCTCCACTTCCAGTTTTGCCAAGGCATGTGACATTTCATCTCGACACTTTGCTACAAAACCTGGATGAATTTTTGCAAACTGCTCAGTGTCTTACATTGGTGAAGTGGCTTGGTCTTCAGCACGGCTGATGCTGTCCTGTGACACAATCTCCTACTGGAGTCTCGTGAAACCAAGATAATCAGTGGTCTATTGATCACCAGTGGAGTATTTTAATCATTTAGGAACTATGGAGTCACCAAGGTGAGGGATCTACAACTCTCAACTCTTAATGCTCACCTTTCTGAAGAGTGAATTAGGATTTTTTGAGGCACAGGGATTTAGATTTTCTCAACTTTGTTCCCCAGCAACGGCGCCAAAAAGATGTTGAAGTTCCTAGAGATAGCCTTGAGTTGTGAAAGACCAGTGCCGAGGACATCTTATATATAGCAAGGAGCATAATGTATAATAGAGGAAGATATCAATAAAAGGCTCTCATGCTATCTCCTGAAAAGAGGGAATGTTAATTTTGAATGGGACCAAGACCCTCAGAAACTGACATATAGAAGGGAGTACTGCAGAGGCAACGTGCAAAACTCTAATATAAAAGAAACAGACAATTTAGAGACAGCCTACTGTAAAGAGGGCCAGTTTAGAATTACCTCACAGAAATAAATTATCAGAAGGTGTTTGCTGTGAATGAAAGATTAAGAGGATACTAGTTGTCAATGAGTTGATATCCAGATACACAATATCACCATGTAATGGGCTTACCAATTTAAGAATCCATACATGACAATAAATTTTTAAAAATAACTTCCGAAAGAAACTAATATAGCAGAAGTATGGTTTGAGTGAATAGTGAAACAGTATATCATGCCTGAGCCATATTTAAAGCGCTTGACTAATCTGAGCATGGGTATCAACGAGGATAAATCCATACCAAAAATCAGTGAGCCACTCGCATTCCAGAAACTTGATACGAGAAAGATGGATGAAATGAAATGATCTATTAAAGTAACACATATAAGAGAAAGTTACAAGCTATGAAATACCAAAGACCAGAATCCTCTTAACAAATGGAACTCCTCCTCACTGAGACCCTATGGGCTTTGAGCCTTCATACAAGAGTTCCCAAAATGTATACAAAAAATCCTTTCACTGCATAATTTTCTAATAAAATCTGGAACCCTAAATCATCTGTTCTTTGGGAGCTTTATAGGAGAAAAATAAATCTCGAAAAGGGAGTAGGTGATGAACATTTAATTTCCCTCATTAAGATTAGATGGCAGAAATGTGCACGACCATATTGCTGGATGACTCTGTAGCGTTGTATGTACTTTGCTGCCTGCTTATTGAAATAAATGCACTGGGTAGAAGTCTCTTCAGGAACATGGCAAAGAAGTAAAATCACATAGAAATTCCTTCCTTTCCTGAAAGAAAATGGTGTTAAAAAGAAAGCTTTAAGGTATTGTTTTTTGCGAATGGTACCCTCTGCCTTCTAAACCCTTAATTACTGTTTAAGTTCTTTATTGTTGAACATTGAATTCCTCGATAATTCCTCGATATTTCTCCGTTGTTGCATTAATATCTCCGTCTGCGCAATCTGTGCTTTGAATGACTCAGGAGGGTTTGAAAGATTTTAACCCTGCTTCTTTAATGGAAGTCTTGTCGACATACCTTCCCAGGCCTTTCTCCATAATCATAGCCTCTGAAAAATGGTCCTTTGATGCACTCTCTATTATAGTAATAGAGACTATAAGTCATGGCAGTTTTCGGCTGCTGTAACCATGCAAAACTCGCAAACTCATTAGGAAAACCATGCATGGGGATGATGGACGTGGCGGGATCAATGAAAATGGTTGTGTTGACATGGCGAAATGATGGAACAATGCAGGGTAGCAATTAAAACATAGTGAAATGATGGAGGATGGACTAGTGGAGGTTTTTAACGTAAACATTGAAATTTGACTAACGAATGGAATGTATAATGGTGGACGAAAAATACAACAAACACATGAAATGGTGACGGGGCGGAGGACACGTGTCGATGGTGGGGAGGCAATAAATCTAGACCTTCCGATCTCAGGAGGAGATTGACAGCTGAAGACGCATCGGAGGGTGACGGATTGGCAAGCCAGGTGTATGGATACCTTGGGTTAAATCTTGTGCATCTTCGGGGTGCGATGACCGTTGCATGGAGAGCCCCAGATCGGACGGTTGATATGAATATCGCGCTGGGTCAAATGTCGAATGATAACGCGCGATTGGGGGGGGAGGTTTTGAAATAGTGATGGAGCCACGTGTCTTGCGATGAGTGGAATCGCTCCGAAATGGAAAATACCGCCCGCCCTCCAAAGGCGGTGCGATGGATACCACCGGTTTTTGAATAGTGCTTTTGGGTGCGGGGACCACAAGGGAGGGTGAGCTACTGACCGTTGATTTACAGATTGATCGGATGGTGGACAGGCGATTGGAGCGATAAACGGATTGGGCCACGGGCGCGACGCAAATCAATGAAGGTCGTCCGATCTGTATAGATCGACGGATAATACTATGCCCGATATCCGCCTGGGCTAAGCGCTCTCCAGGCTCACGCTTGGTCTAGCGCCCAGGTTACGTGGAGAAAAAGGTTGAGGGGCTAAGGCCGAAAGGTGCTAAACCTTATATATTTTCAAATGTGGGTTTTCGGCCCTTTTTAATGCAATTTGGGGCTGGGAAAGAGTAACAATAAGGGGAATGAGGGGTTTTTTAAACCAAACAAGGGTGTGAGTATGGTCTAAAGGGGATTTTGGGATGGTTTAGAAGGATTAGGGGGAGGGATTTTGGGGTAAAAAGGGAGGTTATGAAAAATAGGAAGCGGGGATGAAATGGAGAAATATACAGGGGCACAAGGGGAAAATGAAGGCCTCTTGGGGCATAATTTTTCACAATCAATGAGGCTTATTGGCTTAAGAACAACAAAGGGAAATAATTAAAGGGCAGAGGACCTAAAAAGGATTTCAAGGATGATGTTAATTGAGAGGGAAAGCATTCCTCGAAAGTTTAGAGACAGTTTGACCGCCTATTTCCTTGTCAAAATTTAATAGGGGCTAACATGATCAACATCCACGTTGATTTTGACCGCTTCCGGGAGGCCCTTTCCTAGATCCACCTCAACAATGATTCATGCGCATGCCTGCATGTTGTCTTTGAGTTCACTTCTGTCGATGTATTTGCCCACTCCATTTCCTATTGCAGGAACTGAGTCATCACTCCACCAGTGTAGAGGGAGGTGCGGCAATCTTACCAATACTGGTACTGCACTGGGAACATCTAGTTCTGGATCAAAATCCAGAGTCCATCGGTTAAGGTACAAACCCCTTGTGTCCATGAAGTAAGGCTCGCTTCGGAATATAAGATCTCAATCACTTTTAGTCTCAAAATGAAAGCTATAACATCCCCGGCCACAAAATATTATGGCAATTTTCCCTTGTATAAACTGGATCTAGTTCCTCTGAACCCATTTATGCACTGTTTCGGGTGAGGGCCATAATCCTATAAATTGACCCATTATTCCTTTTTCCGCCAGAGAGATTTCGGCTTTCCTTGGCACCGATGGAGGTACAGAGATTTCTGGAATGGATTTCAGCTTTTTAACAAACTTTGTGGTGGCTGGTCTAGTTTGTTGGGTTCCCAAAGAGCTTATGAGACAGGCAAAAATAGTTGAATCTTCATTTGGTTGCTGGTTGTTCGATGTTGCAACTGTGCAAGCACGACATCGACTAGGGCACGAACGCACAACAGGCAGCCTTACCAGCCAAAATATGTTCAATTCTACATATAATTAAAAATATATTAATAATAATAGTAAATACAAGTTTAATGTGAGCTAATAAAATGGCTCAATGCATGTGTTATGTAATCCCTATAACATTTAAAAATACGATTTAAATAATAATAAAATACACATTATTTCTTTACACTCTAAAATAAGTTTGAACTTAAAGAAATCAGATCCTTCTCTGCTCATGTTACATCCATGCTTAACATGGATCCATCTTTGTATATTCTAAATGCTCATATATACCACAGCCTTACTTTAGATGTGTAATACATTTATGACACCAAGATTGTTATTTGGCATCAGATTTGTTTAATTTGAAAATAGAGTCTCCTTACCTTAAATTATTAATCAAGTAATAGTTACTTCCTTCATTGATATTTATTTAGTTGAGATTTAGTTGACATCACATTTGTTTGATTTGAAAATAAAGTTCCCTTACCTTAAATGAGATGGTATTTGCATTGATCCATAGTCATGTTTACCCTATCATCCACTTTATCAACCTTTCCTAAAACAATTTCAAATTTATATCTTGTGGGATGAAATCCTAATGGGTGGAGCCAATAAGTGAGTTTTTCAATTAAATTCAATAAGAAATTATCACCAACATATTAGGAGGAATAGGTCTTTCTTTTTTAGTAGAATCATTAAGTGATCTATGTTGTTTTAAAAAATTGTCATCAACATTGTGTTAAGCAACTTGGGTAATTTTTCAAAATTAAGAAAAATAATGGTCAATCAAAGTTAATATAAATTGAAAACAAAAAAAAATAAATCAAAATTAAAAGAAAAGAAAAGCAACCAAACTTTTTTGTTTTTTTAAGATGTAGACACAAAAAACATAAATCCAAAAAAAAAAGAAGGAGCAACATGTTAACTTTTTTTTGCTGCCTTTTTAAAAAAAATGAACTAAACCAATTTCAAGATTTCAAAAACGGTTATTCAATATATCCATTTTAAAATTTTATATATATATATATATATATATATATATAACTAAACCAATTTTAAGATTTCAAAAACGGTTATTCAATATATCCATTTTAAAATTTTATATATATATATATAGTTCAATTAAAAACGTTAAAAGAAAAATTACATATATAGATATTGTTGCAAAATTACTTTGATACAAAAATATAAATATTTTACTAATATCTAAACATGTATATCCATAAAATGAGCTAGTTCACTACTTCAAAAACAAGTAATACAAAATAGTTAGCTATGACTTACAAACTATACTTGAAAAGTAATTTCCTAATTTTCACTCATTTATAGCAGAAGTTGGAGAAATGTCTATGAAACCGTTATTCAAAAAAATAGGTCGATATATCCATTAAAGAAAAAATAAGAGATATGTATGTGAAACGGTTATTAAAAAAATAGGGCGGTATATAAGTTAAAGAAACTTATGCTAACCAGTGTGACAATTCCATTTCTAATGTCTTAAAATTTTGGGTTCGGTTGGTTCGATTCCGCCTAGGTCATATGAAAATTATTCTCACTTTAAAAAAATAATGTCAAATGAAAGATCATAAAATAAAACACTAATAATGTGAAATGAAATATCATAAAATAATAGTTTATGCATGCTACAAGACAACAACATTAATATTAGTTGTGAATAGAAATAGGATAAAAAAATCATATATTTTATTCATCTATAATCTGATTATGATCTAACATGTGAAAAAACTATTTTATGCATAGCTTAATTGAGTCAATATATTCTCATGATTATACAAATATTAAACTTAAAATTAAATGTTGATAATAAAAGAGAATATGCACAATTTACAAACTAACATACTTAATTGAGAAATCATATTCTATTACTAGTGATTCAAACTTCTTATGATTATTTAGATAGTAATGTCAGTTAACTCCCTTTAAATCTAACGCGTTTTAGATCTAACTCTCTTATCATAAGTTAGACAATCATGTCACCTAACGTCTACACCCTCTCAAGATAAGAATACAAACTTTCTTTATGAATTTATAATACGTAGATAAATATCTAGAATAGTTAATAAGTAACATTATATTGTCTATAATATTTTATATTATATAAAATAACAAATCAAATAACAACATTACAAAAATGAATGAGATACCCTTCATCATATTTTTTTTCTTGAGGATCATTTTCTATGTCATTAAAGTCTTTAAATATTACTTGTGTACTCATTTTTCTACACTTCAAAATATCAAGTGTGTTTTTCATGGATTTTTTTTCTATCACCACTCATATTAGACACATGGTTACATCCATAGTTAATATGGATCCATGTGGTATATTCTAACTACTCAAATATACCATGGCCTTACCTTAGATGTGTAATACATTTATGACACCAAGATTGTTATTTAGAATCGTATTTGTTTCATTTGAAAGTAGAGTCTCCTTACCTTAAATTATTAATCAAGTAATAATTACTTTTTTCACTGATATTTATTTGACATCACATTTGTTTGATTTGAAAATAGAGTTCCCTTACCTGAAATTATTAATTATGTAGTAATTAGTGCTTTTATTGATGTTTATTCAGTTGAGATTGTCTATAATAAATAAAAAAATGATTTACATGAATCCATAATCATGTTTACCCTATTATCCACTTTATCAACCTTTCCTAAAACAATTTCAACTTTATATCTTGTGGGATGAAATCCTAATGGGTGGAGCCAATAAATTAGTTTCTCAATTCAATTCAATAAGTAATTATCCCTAACATATTAGGGGGAATTGGTCTTTGCCTTTTAGTTGAATCATTAAGTGATCTATGTTTTAAAGAATTGTCAACTACATTGTGTTAAACAACTTGGATTATTTTTCAAAATTTAAAAAAAATAATAGTTAATCAAAGTAAATATAAATTGAAAACAAAAAACATAAATCAAAATTAAATGTTATTTTGAAATACAACGATTACAAAAACATAAATTAAAATTAAAAAAAAAAAAAAAAAAAGCTTAGAAACTTTTTTTGCTTTTTTATTTTTAGAATGTGGACACAAAAAGCATAAATCAAAATTAAAAGAAAAGAAAATCATGTTAACTTTTTTCTAGCTGTGTTTTTGAAGAAGGTGGACTAAAACTTATTTTTTTGGTTGTGTTTTAAAAGAAAGTTGACTAAAACTTTTTTTTGGCTGCTTTTTTAAAGAAGCTGGACTAAACCAATTATATATATATATATATAGAGAGAGAGAGAGGATGTAAAGGTAGACTAAAGCTATTATATATATATATATATATATATATACAAAAGATGTGAAGGTGGACTAATGCAATTTTATTTAAAATTATATATATAGAATGTTTGATTAAAGACATTAAAAGAAACGTTTATATATATAGATATATATATTTATTTATTGTTGCAGAAATTCTCTATACAAAAATAGAAATATTTTATTAATATCTAAACCTCTATATCCATAAAATGAGCTATTTCAAAAACAAGTAATACAAAATAGTTAATTATAATTTACAAACTACAGTTAAAAATTAATTTGTTAATTTTTCACTCATTTATTGGAGAAATAAGAGATCTGTCTGTGAAACGGTTATTCATGAAAATAGGTCGATATATCCGTTAAAAAAACATATGCTAATCAGTCTGACAATTGAAATGTCCTAAAATTTTGGATTAGGTTGGTTCGATTCTACCTAGGTCATATGAAAATTATTCTAATTTTTAAAAAAATAATGTTAAATAAAAAATCATAAAATCAAACACTAATAATGTCCAATGAAAAATCATAAAATAAAACACTTTGATTAAAACAAAGTGAAAAACAAAAAGCATGAATCTACATTAAAGGAGAAAAAGCATGCGACCGTTTTATGCGGTGGGGTGGACCAATTTTAAATTCTCACTCATTTGTGGAAGAGACGAGACACGGGATTTGTCTCTGATTCAAATAAAGAAGGCAAATATATCCGTTGAAAAAATCCTACATATATCTTTCGAAGGTTACAGAAATTTCCCACTTCGTCATGTACCTCTGGTCTGGTCCGATATTTCTATGTGTGCTCTGATATGTCTGTGGTTGGGCGTCTGTGTATGTGTGATTAGGTGTCATATTCATGCAAAGTCGATCATGTCGTTTGTGACACGCGATGGGAGGAGGTGCAAAACAATCAAAGGAAAGGACTACTCGTACCTAACACTCACTGCTAGGTACGATTCAGTTTTCGTTTCGTTGCATAAATGCCCTAACCTTTTTATTTCTTATTTTGACAGTCTGTTCATTTGGCCGTCTATGCAGCTACCTTTCCCAAAATGCTCTACTCCAGGTAGATTCGTGAATTATTTTCTTTGCTGGTTTTTTTTTGTTTGTTCCAGGTTTGACATGATAATTATAAAAGAGAAATTTGCATGGATAATTTAAAAATGATTAAATAAAGAAAGCTTAGTTAGAATTGCCCTTGTCATTTTAATTGCAGTTGTGAGAAATATTTTCTTTGCTACTTCTTTGCTGCTTCTTTATTGGTTAAATAAAGAAGACATAGTTAGATTTTTCTTTATCTTGTTGCTTTTCCATACATTTTAGTACCTTAGGGCAAGAAATCCAAGAGACCAGCTGCATTTATTTATTTGTGTGCTGGCGGTTGCGTGCAGCACATAGAGAAGCCTAATTCCACCCTAATGAAGTCACTATTTTCTACCCTAATGGTTGTCTACGAGACATCGCTGGGCAGTTTGGTCAGGAATTACTTAATTCCATTTTCAGGTGTAATTACTCTCCTCTTCGCTTTCTTGGGGAGTAAACGAGAAACCCTCATCACCTGTTCATCCAATCTCTATTCAGATTATTCCAGATGGTTTATTTTCATCTGCATAATGTACGTTTGAGCTTTCCAATGCCTTCAACTTTAGTTTCTCCTCTGTTGTAGTTTCCGCGGAATTACTTCATAGTTTAGTTTTAGTTTGGTGTCACTTATAAAATTATTTGGTGTAATCTACGGCTCCAAAATAGACATTTCATTGCTGCCCTTCTCTTCCAATTAAATCTAATTTTTGGAACGATGTGATTTTATATTAAACGGCAATATCCAAATATTTTGAATTAAGATATGTTACATTATATGATATATAAATTTATATGTTGAATTTTGTGTTTCAACACATATATAATTAATATCTTTAAATTATTTTTATTATTTTTAACTTTTTAAGAATATTATATATTTTAGTTTTAAAAGTGGTAATTGACTAAATCACCTCAGTTCAATACCCTATCAGTTTCTTTCAATAAGCCAGAGAAATCTCATAAACACGAATTATATTTTTACTTCTTTTATTTTGAAATTCCACATACGATATCGTTGGGCAATTTAATTAACAATTACTTAAACAGGTTGTTGTTTGCAGAAATAATTCTCATCCACCCGTTTTGTTTTTCTGTTGATGATCAATGAATTAATCTTTCGGTTTTCCAATAGTGTACTGTGGTGTACGGTCCGTGTAATTATTTCTCTATACTTTAGATTTATTTAAATTAAATGCAATGCATTTGGTGTGAGTTATAAACAATAGTTAGTCTAATCTGTGGCGTCAAAATTCATTTTTCGCGGCTACCCCTCCCTTATAACTAAATCTAGTCTCTTGAACGAACGTTGTGGTTTTGTATTAAATGGCTTTATTAAAAGATCTCCAATTGCGCTTTTACCTATTTTGAATATATTTTTTATTAAAATCACAATGTTTTTATATTTAAATATATATTATAAAATTAAATTCTATATAAATGTCTTTAACATTCGCTTTCAATACTTGTTTTATTAATTGTCTCAATATATATATATATTTTCTTATAAATTTATTAGGCTAGATTAGTTTAGAATAGAGTAGGCAAAGGTAGGCTAGGTTAGGGTAGGCTAAAGTAGGCTAGGCTAGACTAGAGTAGTCTAGTAGGCTACAATAGAGTAAGCTAAGGTAGGCTAGGCTAGGGTAGGCTAAAGTAGGGTAGGCTAGACTAGAGTAGTCTAGTAGGGTAGAGTAGAATAAGCTAAGATAGGCTAGGCTAGACTAGGCTAGAGTAAGAGTAGAATATGATAGGCTAGAGTAGAGTAGGCTAGGCTACGGTAAGTTAGAGTAGGTTAGTAGGCTAGGGTAGAGTAGGCTAGTAGGCTAGAGTAGGCTAAGCAATGCTAGGCTAGGTTAGGCTAAAGTAGACTCGGTTTAGCTAGGCTAGAGTAAACTAGTGGGCTAGAGTAGGCTAAGCTAGGGTAGAGTAGGCTATGTTAGGGTAGAGTAGGCTAGGCTAGGCTAGAGTAGGGTAGTGTAGGATAGGCTACACTAGGATATGATAGAATAGAGTAGGCTAAGGTAGGCTAGCCTAGGCTAGAGTAGCGTAGTAGGTTAGAGTAGAGTAGGATAAGCTAAGCTAGGGTAGAGTAGGGTAGGGTAGGAAAGGCTAGAGTAGAGTAGGATAGAATAGGATAGGATAGTCTAGGATAGGATATGATAGAGTAGGCTAAGGTAGGCTAGTCTACGATAGCAAAGGTTAGGATAGAGTAGAGTATCGTAAGTTACGTTAGCCTAGAGTAGGCTAGACTAGAATAGGCTAGGCTAGAGTAGGCTAAGGAAGAGTACCTTAGACTAGAGTAGGATAGAGTAGTCTACGCTAGGCTATAGTAGGTTATAGTAAAATAGGGTATGATAGGATACGCTAGATTAGGCTAGAGTAATGTTGGCTAGGCTAGGATAGGGTAAGATAGGATAGAGTAGGTTAGAGTAAAATAGCGTAAGATAGGCTAGGCTAGTGTAGGCTAGAGTAGGCTAGGCTAGGCTAGGATGGAGTAAGTTAGGATAGGGTAAGATAGGATAGAGTAGGTTAAGTTAGGCTAGGCTAAGGTAGCGTAGAGTAGGCTAGGCTAGGCTAGAGTAGAGTAAGCTAAGCTAGGCTAGGTTAAAGCAGGTTAGACTAGGATAGAGTAGGCTAGGATAGGGTAAGATAGGATAGAGTAGGTTAACTTAGGCTAGGCTAGGGTAGCGGAGAGTAGGCTAGGCTAGGCTAGAGTAGTGTAAGCTAAGCTAGGCTAGGTTAAAGCAGGTTAGACTAGAATAGGCTAGGCTAGAGTAGGATAATCTAGGCCAAAGTAGGACAGACTAAGCTAAGTTATGCTAGGCTAGGCTAGGGTATCCTAGTAGGGTAGAGTAGAGTAGGCTAAGGTAGGCTAGGATACAGTAGGTTGGACTAGAATAGGATAGGGTACAATAGGATAAGCTAGAATAGCTTAGACTAGTGTTGGATAAAGTAAGGTAGGCTAGGCTAGAGTAGGTTAGAGTAGAATATGATATGATAGGATATAAACCGCTAGGATAGAGTAGGTTAGAGTAGAGTAGGCTAAGCTAAGCTAGAGTAGGCTAGTAGGGTAGAGTAGGGTAGGGTAGGTTAGGATAAGTAAGGTAGGCTAAGATAGGATAACATAGAGTAGGTTAAGGTAGGCTAGCCTAGGGTAGGCTAAAGTACGATAGGCTAGGATGGAGTAGCCTTGTCGGCTAGCGTAGAGTAACCTAAGCTAGGCGATGTTAGAGAAGAATAGGCTAAGTTAGGTGAGGCTAGAGTAGGTTAGACTCTAATACGATAAGCTAGAGTATACTAAGCTAGGTTAGAGTAGGATAGAGTGGGTTAGGCGAGGCTAGAGAAATTTGGAGTAGAATAGAATATGCTAGACTCGTCTAGGCTAAAGTAGGTTATGCTAGGCTAGATTAGCTAGTAGGTTAGAGTAGACTAGGGTAGGATAGGATAAAGCATGCTAGGATAGGCTAGGCTAGGATAAGATAGGCTAAAGTAAGGTGGGCTAGTCTAGAGTAGACTAGTATTATAAAGTAGTGTAGGCTAAGCTAGACTAGCCTAGATTAGGTTAATTTGAGCTAGAATAGGATAGAACATGCTAAGGTAGGTTAGGCCACGCCAGGCTAAAGTAGGCTAGGCTAGACTAAAGTATCCTAGTAGTCTAGAGTATAGTAGGTTAAGCTATGCTACACAAGAGTAGGTAATACTACAATAGGCCAGGTTAGTGTAGGCTAGGCTACAGAAGGATCGGTAAAATAGGATAGGCTAGGCTAGGCTACGCAAGAGTAGGCTAACTTAGGTTAGGTTAGGTTAGGCCAGAGTAGGCTAGGATAGGATAGAGTATGCTCGAGTAGGCTAGGATAAACTAGGATACAATATGTTAGGTTAGGCTAGAGTAAGATAGAGTTGGTTGGGATAGTCCAGAGTAGCCTCGAGTAGGCTGGGCTAGGCTAGGCTAAGTTAAGGGAGAGTAAGCTAGGCTATATTATAGTAGACTAGGCTAGAGTAAGAGAGATTTGGCTAGGATAGTATAGGATAAAGTAGTCTAGGCTAGGCTAGACTAAGTTAGGCTAGAGTAGGCTAGGCTACATTATAGTAGGAGGATAGGTTGGAGTAAATTAGGCTACAGTAAGCTAGGTTAGATTAGGATAGAGTGGGATAAAGTAGAATAGGATAGGCTAGAGTAGGGTAAATTAGGCTAGGCAAGGCAAGGTAATGCCAGGAAGGGCTAGGAAACAGTAGGCTAGCCCATGTTAGTGTAGGCAAGGCTAGAGTAGGATAAAGTAGAGTAGGTGAGGGTAGGCTAGGGTAGGCTAAGCTATACTAGAGTAGGATAAAGTAGGTTAGCGTGAGCTTGATTAGACTAGTAGGCTAGAGTAGAGTAGGCTAAGTTAGGCTAGCCTAGAGTAGTTTAGACTATAGTATACTAGGTTAGAGTATGCTATGCTAGGATAGAGTAGGCTAGAGTAGGCTAGGATAGGCTATAGTAGGTTAGAGTAGAATAATATAGGCTAGACTAGGCTAGGCTAGAACATGTTAGAGTAGAGTAAGCTAGCTTACGCTAACTTAGAGTGGGTTAGTAGGCTAGGCTAACTTTAGATCTCCCCCAACAAGAAGGTTATCTTCTTAGTCGTCCCCAATGCTATCTTTTAAAGTTTCCCAACATATTTCCTTGTCCTTATAATGGGTGGGGGAGTATATGTTGTAGATACTGACTATCCTACGAGTTTCAACATTCTTCAGTTTAGTGTTTATCCAGTGGTCTATCTTCGTGTGTTGTTGCAGTTTCCATTTCCCCTTTTTCCATATAGTGCTTATTCCTCCTAAAGCTCCAGTAGCTGATATTGCTTATCCTTCATAGATCCTAGATTTTTCTGATCACATCAATTTCTTGACTACTTAGCTTTGTCTCTTGAATTAAGAGGATGTCAGGTTTTTCACTTTTTATCAGGTCTTTTAAAAAGTTAATTTTGGAGGGGTGACCCAACCCTCTACAATTCCAAGAGACAACTATCATTATTTATTATTTGGGGTTGTTGTAGGACCCCTCCCTTTGTTTGATTGCTGTACTTTTTACTTATTCTTTGGTCCTTTTTCTAGAAAATTCTCCAATCCCTGTTGTGTTCCCAATGAGATATCTTTGGCTGCTTCTTCATCTCTTATTTCTTTGTTCAATCTCCTTCTAAATTTTTTTGTATTCTCAATATTTTAAGGGGTTTCTTTTGTTTGGTTTCTTGTCAGGATTCGGTCCGAATTTAGGCGGAGAGGCTTGTCCAGCTGAGGAGGGGAACCAAGAGGGGTAGGAATGGGAGATGAGAGGAGGGTGTGAATGGGGGAGGAGGTGATGATCAAATCAGATGGGATGAGAGCAGATGAGAGGATGTCAAAAGGTTTTTTCCCCACGAGGGAGGTTGGTTGAGAGGGGAGGGGAGATCCTAGCGGAGGAGGAGGATGAGAGCTAGAGGTGGGTTTAGATGCAGTCTTTTTCATTTTTACTTATTTCAATTTTGAATCTGATGTTTCTTCAATGTTTTTTTCGGGTTCCTCTCTTTTACTACATCTATTGAAGAAAAAGACCGTATCCCTGACATACCTTACATTTGAAGGGGATTTGTTCATAGTCTAGCTATTGAATGTGGATCCAGTTGTCCATTATTGTAGTTCATAGAGAAAGCCTTGAGTTGTGAAATACCAGTGCCTAGGAAATCTTATATATAGCAAGGAGCATAATGTATAACAGAGGCATTTATCTTTAAAAGGCTCTCATGCTATCTCCTGAAAACAGGGAATGTTAATTTTGAATGGGACCAAGACCCTCAGAAACTGACAGAGAGAAGGGAGTACTGCAGAGGCAATGTGAAAAACTCTAATATAAAAGAAACAGACAATTCAGAGAAAGCTTACTGTAAAGAGGGTCAGTTCAGAAATACCTCACAGAAATAAATTATCAGAAGGTGTTTGCTGTGAATGAAAGATTGAGAGGATACTAGTTGTCAATGAGCTGATATCCAGATACACAATATCACCATGTAATGGGCTTACCAATTTAAGAATCCATACATGACAATAGTGTTTTAAAAATAACTTCCCAAAGAAACTAATATAGCAGAAGTATGGTTTGAGTGAATAGTGAAATAGTATATCATGCC
The DNA here is from genome assembly GCA_034641835.2 of Pinus albicaulis. Lineage (NCBI taxonomy): Eukaryota > Viridiplantae > Streptophyta > Pinopsida > Pinales > Pinaceae > Pinus > Pinus albicaulis. Next base: position 715,060,074 of record CM076569.1, read on the forward strand.
TGAGCCATATTTAAAGCGCTTCACTAATCCGAGCATGGGTATAAACTAGGATAAACCAATACCAAAAATCAGTGAGCCACTCGCATTCCAAAAAAATGGTACGAGAAAGGTGGATGGAATGAAATGATCTATCAAAGTAACACATATAAGAGAAAGTTACAAACTGTGAAATACCAAAGACCAGAATCCTCTTAACAGATGGAACTCCTCCTCACTAAGACCCTACGGGCTCTGAGCCTTCAAACAAGAGTTCACAAAATGTATACAAAAAATCCTTTCACTGCATAATTTTCTAATAAAATCTGGAACCCTAAATCATCTGTTCTTTAGGAGCCTTATAGGAGAAAAAGAAAACTCGAAAAGGGAGTAGCTGATGAAAATTTAATTTGCCTCATTAAGACAAGATGGCGGAAACGTGCACGCCCATATTGCTGGATGACTCTATAGCGCTGTATGTACTCTACTGCCTACTTACTGAAATAAATGCACTGGGTAGTAAAATCACATAGACATTCCATTCTTTCCTGAAAGAAAATGGTGCTGAAAAGAAAGCTTTAAGGTATTGTTTTCTGCGAATGGTACCCTCTGCCTTCTAAACCCTGAATTACGGTTTAAGTTCTTTAATGTTGAACATTGAATTCCTCGATCATTGACTGATATTTCTTCACTGCTCCATTAATATCTCCATCTGCGTAATCTGTGCTTTTAATGACTCGGGAGGGTTTGACAGATTTTAACCCTGCTTCTTTAATGGAAGTCTTGTCGACATACCTTCCCAGGCCTTTCTCCATAATCACAGCCTCTGAAAAATGGTCCTTTGATGTGCTCTCTATTACAGTAATAGAGACTGTAAGTCATGGCAGTTTGCCGCTGCTGTAACCCTGCAAAACCCGCAAACTCGTTAGGAAAACCAGGCATGGGGATGATGGACGTGGCGGGATCAATGAAAATGGTTATGCGGACATGGCGAAATGATGGAACAATGAAGGGTGGTGATTAAAACACAGTGAAAGGATGGAGGATGGACTGTTGGAGGTTTTTAACGTAAACATTGAAATTTGACTAACGAATGAAATGTATAATGGCAGAGGAAAAATACGGAAAACAAGTGGAACGGTGAAGGGGCGGAGGACACGTGTCGATGGTGGGGAAGCAAGCAATCTGGACCATCTGATCTCAGGAGGATATCGACCGCTAAAGACGCGTCAGAGTGCGATGGATTGGTGGGCCAGGGGTACGGATACCTTGGGTTAAATCCTGCGCATCTTCGGGGTGCGATGACCGTTGGATGGAGAGCCCCAGATCAGACGGTTGATATGAATATCGCGCTGGGTCAAATTTCGAATGATAACGCATTATGGGGGGGCGGTTTTGAAATAGCGATGGAGCCACGTGTCGTGCGATGAGTGGAATCTCTCCGAAATGGAAAATATCGCCCGCCCTCCAAAGGCGATGCGATGGATACCACCAGTTTTTGAAAAGTAATTTTCGGCGTGGGGACCACAAGGGCAGGTGAGCTGCTGATCGTTGATTTACAGATTGATCAAACGGTGGATAGGTGATCGGAGCGGTAAACGTGTTGGGCCACAGGTGCGACGCTAATCAATGAAGGCCGTCCGATCTCTACAGATCGACGGATAATACTGCACTTGATATCCGCCTAGGATAGCGCTCTCCAGGCTAGCGCTTGGTCTAGCGCCCAGGTTACGTGGGGCAAAAGGTTGAGGGGCTAGGGCCGAAAGGTGCTAAACCTTATATATTTTCGAATGTGGGTTTTCGACCCTTTTTAATGCAATTTGGGGCTGGGAAAGAGTAACGATAAGGGGAATGAGGGGTTTTTTAAACCAAACAAGGCTGTGAGTATGGTTTAAAGGGGATTTTGGGATGGTTTAGAAGGATCAGGGGGAGGGATTTTGTGGTAAAAATGGAGGTTATGGAAAAAAGGAAGAGGGGATGAAATGGAGAAATTTGCAGGGGCACAAGGGGCAAATGAAGGCCTCTTGGGGCACAATTTTTCACAATCAATGAGGCTTATTGAACTAAGAATAGTAGATGGAAATAATTAAGGGAAAAGGACCTGAAGAGGCTTTCAAGGATGACGTGAATTCGGAGGGAAAGCATTCCTCGAAAGTTTAGAGATAGTTTGACCCCCTGTTTGCTTGCAAAATTTAATAGGGGGCTAACATGATCAACATTGGCTCCACCTGGGGATGGCACATTCATCCTTGGGTGTGTGGAGAACTTCACAAACCACCTACATCATCAATTTTTATAGACAGGAAAAATAAACCTATTCTACTCCTACCCTTATTACTCCATGAGACTAGATTACACTGTTGGTCTCACATTTTCTCTACCTAAACTACATCTGCTAGGATTAAACTGTCTAGCAGATTTCTTCTCTACATTCAAAAATAGAAATTGAAAAACAGCCAAGCCATGATTAGAGTGTCTAGCTTGCTGTACCTTGCAGAAATTAAAACAACTAACTACATGCTCACAGTCTGATCTTTATTTTAGTCTTCCTACCTACTCTAATCTAACCTGGAAATCTCTGATGTTCCAGGTGATACAATAATGCCAATGCAACCAGTTAAGCAGTAGCAAAAAAGGATAGGATCACTGACTTCCTGTCAAAGATAACCACAGGGTGTTCTTCTGGTGGTCCTTCAAAACTGAGGTCACCATCACTGGTGACCACTCTTGATGAATTTGGCCCTTGCGAAGGATCGATGCTGGAGCATTTGGACTGATGAGGGCCTTCATGTACTCTGCCACAGGATCGAAGAACATATGGTGTAAGCTTTCTTCTTTTAGGCCTGCCATGATTGGTAGGTTGTCTGCATCATGGGAAACTTTGATTATTGCATCTTCCACTGCATCTTCAATGTGGCTCTTGAAAGTCCAATCACCTTCTTCTTGTATTTCGAAAAGCAGTGGGATCTCTTTTTTTTTAGGAGAAGGGAGACTTTCCAACAAGGCTTTGGGGTCTCTGAACTGATATGATTTTTCTTCTGAGTTCGGAAATTCAACCTCGGCTTCATATCTTTCAACCACCAATTCTAGAAATATTTTCTTAAGCACGGGTTTAGAACTTAAGCTGGGAAGAAGAACAGCCCGTGGAAGGTCCTCCACTTCCAGTTTTGCCAAGGCACGTGACATTTCATCTCGAAACTCTGCTACGAAACCTGGATGCATTTTTCCAAACTACTCAGAGTCTTACATTGGTGAAGTGGCTTGGTCTTCAGCACGACTGATGCTGTACTGTGACACGATCTCCCAGTGGAGTCTCATGAAACCAAGATAATCAGTGGCCTACTAATCACCAGTGGAGTATTTTAATCATTTAGGAACTGCGGAGTCACCAAGGTGAGGGATCTACAACTCTCAACTCTTCATGCTCACCTTTCTAAAGAGTGAATTAGGTTTTGTTGAGGCCCAAGGATTTATATTTTCTCAACTTTGCTCCCTGGCAACGACGCCAAAAAGATGTTGTAGTTCCTAGAGACAGCCTTGAATTGTGAAAGACCAGTGCCTAGGACATCTTATATATAGCAAGGAGCATAATGTATAACAGAGGAAGATATCAATAAAAGTCTCATGCTATCTCCTAAAAACAGGAAATGTTAATTTTGAATGGGACCAAGACCCTCAGAAACTGACACAGAGAAGGGAGTACTGGAGAGGAAACGTGCAAAACTCTAATATAAAAGAAATAGACAATTTAGAGATAGCTTACAATAAAGAGGGATAGTTTAGAAATACCTCACAGAAATAAATTATCAGAAGTTCTTTGCTATGAATGAAATATTGAGAGGATACTAGTTATCAATGAGCTGATATCGAGATACACAATATCACCATGTAATGGGCTTACCAATTTAAGAATACATACATGAAAATAGCGTTTTAAAAATAACCTCCGAAAGAAGCTAATATAGCAGAAGTACGGTTTGAGTGAATAGTGAAACAATATATCATGCCTGAGCCATATTTAAAGCGCTTGACTAATCTGAGCATGGGTATCAACTAGGATAAATCCATACCAAAAATCAGTGAGCCACTCGCATTCCAGAAACATGATACGAGAAATATGGATGAAATGAAATGATTTATTAAAGTAACACATATAAGAGAAAGTTACAAACTGTAAAATACCAAAGACTAGAATCCTCTTAAAAAATGGAACTCCTCCTCGCTGAGACCCTACGGGCTTTGAGCCTTCATACAAGAGTTCACAAAATTTATACAAAAAATCCTTTCACTGCATAATTTTCTGATAAAATCTGGAACCCTAAATCATCTGTTCTTCGGGAGCTTTATAGGAGAAAAATAAGGCTCGAAAAGGGAGTAGGTGATGAACATTTAATTTTCCTCATTAAGACAAGATGGCGGAAATGTGCACGCCCATATTGCTGGACGACTCTGTAGCACTGTATGTACTTTGCTGCTTGCTTACTGAAATAAATGCAATGGGTAGAAGTCTCTTTAAGGTATTATTTTCTGCGAATGGTACCCTCTGCCTTCTAAACCCTGAATTACGGTTTAAGTTCTTCAATGTTGAACGTTGAATTCCTCGATAATTTACTGATATTTCTTCGCTGCTGGATTAATATCTCCATCTGCACAATCTGTGCTTTGAATGACTCGGGAGGGTTTGACAGATTTTAACCCTGCTTCTTTAATGGAAGTCTTGTCGACATACCTTCCTAGGCCTTTCTCCATAATCACAGCCTCTGAATAATGGTCCTTTGATGAACTCTCTATTACAATAATAGAGACTATAAGTCATGGCAGTTTTCCGCCGCTGTAACCCTACAAAACCCACAAAATCGTTAGGAAAACCAGGCATGGGGATGATTGACGTGGCGGGATCAATGAAAATGGTTGTGCGAACATGGCGAAATGATGGAACAATGCAGGGTGGCAATTAAAACACAGTGAAATGATGGAGGATGGACTGGTGGAGGTTTTTAACGTAAACATTGAAATTTGACTAACGAATGAAATGTATAATGGCAGAGGAAAAATACGATAAACACGTGGAACGGTGAAGGGGCAGACGACACGTGTCGATGGTGGGGAGGTAAGAAATCTGGACCGTCCGATCTCAGGAGGAGATCGACGGCTGAAGACGCGTAGGAGGGCAACAGATTGGCGAGCCAGGGGTACTGATACCTTGGGTTAAATCCTGTACATCTTCGGGGTGCGATGAGTGGAATCGCTCTGAAATGGAGAATAGTAACGGAGCCACGTGTCGTGCGATAAGTGGAATCGCTCCGAAATGGAAAATACTGCCCGCCCTCCAAAGGCGGTGCGATGGATACCACCGGTTTTTGAACAGTGATTTTGTGCGTGGGGACCACAAGGGCGGGTGAGCTACTGACCATTGATTTATAGATTGATCGGACGGTGGATTGGGCCATGGGCGCGACGCTGATCAATGAAGGTTGGGCCATGGGCGCGACGCTGATCAATGAAGGTTGTCCGATCTGTACAGATTGACGGATAATATTGTTCCCGATTTCCGCCTGGGATAAGCACTCTCTAGGCTAGCGCTTGGTCTAGCGCCCAGGTTACGTGGAGCAAAAGGTTGAGGGGCTAGGGCTGAAAGGGGCTAAACCTTATATATTTTCAAATGTGGGTTTTAGGCCCTTTTTAATGTAATTTGGGGCTTGGAAAGAGTAAAAATAAGGGGAATGAGGGGTCTTTTAAACCAAAAAAGGGTGTGAGTATGGTTTAAAGGGGATTTTGGGGTGGTTTAGAAGGATTAGGGGGAGGGATTTTGGGGTAGAAAGGGAGGTTATGAAAAAGAGGAAGAGGGGATGAAATGGAGAAATCTACAGGGGCACAAGGGGAAAATAAAGGCCTCTTGGGGCATAATTTTTCACAATCAATGAGGCTTATTGACTTAAGAACAACATAGGGAAATCATTAAAGGGCAGAGGACCTGAAAAGGCTTTCAAGGATGATGTGAATTTAGAGGGAAGGCATTCCTCGAAAGTTTAGAGACAGTCTGACCCCCTATGTGCTTGTCAAAATTTAATAGGGGGCTAACATGATCAACATCCACGTTGATTTTGACCACTTCTGGGAGGCCCTTTCCTAGATCCACCTCAACACAGATTCATGTGCATGCCTGCATGTTGTCTTTTGGTTCACTTCTGTCGATGTATTTTCCCACTCCATTTCCTATTGCACGAACTGAGTCATCACTTCACCAGTGTAGAGGGAGGTGCGGAAATCTTACCCATACTGGTACTACACTGGGAACATCTAGTTCTGGATCAAAATCCAGAGTCCATCGGTTATGGTACAAACCCCTTGTGTCCATGAAGTAAGGCTCACTTCGGAATATAATATCTCAATCACTTTTAGTCTCAAAATGAAAGGTATAACATCCCCGCCCACAAAATATCATGGCGATTTTCCCTTGTATAAACTGGATCAAGTTCCTCTCAACCCATTTCTGCACTGTTTTGGGTGAGTTCCATAATCCTATAAATTGACCAACTAGTCCTTTTTCCGTGAGAGATATTTCAGCTTTCCTTGGCACCGATGGAGGTAGGGAGATTTCTGGAATGGATTTTAGCTTTTTAACAAACTTTGTGGCGGCTGGTCTAGTTTGTTGGGTTCCCAAAGAGCTTATGAGAGAGGAAAAAATAGTTGAATCTTCATCTGGTTGCTGGTTTTTCGTTGTTGCAACTGTGAAAGCACGACATCGGCTAGGACACGAACGCACAACAGGCAGCCTTACCAACCAAAATATGTTCAATTCGACATATAATTAAAAATATATTAATAATAATAGTAAATACAAGTTTAATGTGAGCTAATAAAATGGCTCAATGCATGTGTTATGTAATCCCTATAACATTTAAAAATACGATGGATATGGATCCATGTTAGGATATGTATCATGTTACATCCATGCTTAATATGGATCCATGTTTGTATATTCTAACTCCTCATATATACCACAACCTTACTTTAGATGTGTAATACATTTATGACACCAAGATTGTTATTTGGCATCAGATTTGTTTAATTTGAAAATAGAGTCTCCTTACCTTAAATTATTAATCAAGTAATAGTTACTTCTTTCATTGATATTTATTTAGTTGAGATTTATTTGACACCACATTTGTTTGATTTGAAAATAAATTTCCCTTACCTTAAATTATTAATCATGTAGTAACTACTTTTTTCTTATGTTTATTTAGATGAGATGGTATTTTCATTGATCCATACTCATGTTCACCCTATCATCCACTTTATCAACCTTTCCTAAAACAATTTAAATTTATATCTTGTAGGATACTGAAATCACAATGGGTGGAGCAATAAGTGAGTTTTTCAATTAAATTCAATAATTATCACCAACATATTAGGAGGAATAGGTCTTTCTTTTTAGTAGAATCATTAAGTGATCTATGTTGTTTTAAAAAATTGTCATCAACATTGTTAAGCAACTTGGGTAATTTTTTCAAAATTAAGAAAAATAATGGTCAATCAAAGTTTATATAAAGTAGAAAAACGAAAACACGAATCAATATATCCATTTTAAAGTTATATATATATATATATATATATATATATATATATATATTGTTCAAATATATATATATTGTTCAATTAAAAACGTTAAAAGAAAAAATACATATATATATATATATTGTTGCAAAATTTCTTTGATACAAAAACAGAAATATTTTATTAATATCTAAACATGTATATCCATAAGATGAGCTAATTCACTATTTCAAAAACAAGTAATACAAAATAGTTAGCTATAGCAGTTAATAGTATTCCTGACATACCTTACAAAATGTGGATCCAGTTGTCCATTGTTGTAGTTCCTAGAGACAACCTTGAGTTGTGAAAGACCAGTGCCTAGGACATCTTATATATAGCAAGGAGAATAATGTATAACAGAGGAATTTATCAATAAAAGGCTCTCATGCTATCTCCTGAAAACAGGGAATGTTACTTTTGAATGGGACCAAGACCCTCAGAAACTGACACAGAGAAGGGAGTACTATAGAGGAATGTAAAAAACTCTAATATAAAAGCAACAGACAATTCAGAGGCAGCTTACTGTAAAGAGGGTCAGTTCAGAAATACCTTACAGAAATAAATTATCAGAAGGTGTTTGCTGTGAATGAAAGATTTAGAGGATACTAGTTGTCAATGAGCTGATATCTAGATACACAATATCACCATGTAATGGGCTTACCAATTTAAGAATCCATACATGACAATAGCGTTTTAAAAATAACCTCCTAAAGAAACTAATATAGTAGAAGTATGGTTTTAGTGAATAGTGAAACAGTATATCATGCCTGAGCCATATTTAAAGTGCTTGACTAATCCGAGCATGGGTATCAACTAGCATAAATCCATACAAAAACTCAGTGAGCCACTCGCATTCCAGAAACATGATACGAGAAAGATGGATGAAATGAAATGATCTATTAAAGTAACACATATAAGAGAAAGTTACAAACTTTTAAATACCAAAGACCAGAATCCTCTTAACAGATGGAACTCGTCCTCACTGAGACCCTACGGGCTCTGAGCCTTCATACAAGAGTTCACAAAATGTATACAAAAAATCCTTTCACTGCATAATTTTCTGATAAAATATGGAACTCTAAATCATCTGTTCTTCGGGAGCTTTATAGGAGAAAAAGAAAGCTCGAAAAGGGAGTAGGTGATGAAAATTTAATTTGCCTCATTAAGACAAGATGGTGGAAACGTGCATGCCCATATTGCTAGATGAATCTGTAGCATTGTATGTACTCTCCTGCCTGCTTACTGAAATAAATGCACTAGGTAGAAGTCTCTTCAGGGACACGGCAAAGAAGTAAAATCACAGACATTCCATCCTTTCCTAAAAGAAAATGGTGCTGAAAAAGAAAGCTTTAAGGTATTTTTTTCTGTGAATGGTACCCTCTGCCTTCTAAACCCTGAATTACGGTTTAAGTTCTTCAATGTTGAACATTGAATTCCTCGATCATTCACTGATATTTCTTCGCTGCTTCATTAATATCTCCATCTACGCAATCTGTGCTTTGAATGACTCGGAAGGGTTTGACAGATTTTAACCCTGCTTCTTTAATTGAAGTCTTGTTGAGATACCTTCCCAGGCCTTTCTCCATAATCACAGCCTTTGAAAAATGGTCCTTTGATGCGCTCTCTATTATAGTAATAGAGATTGTAAGTCATGGCAGTTTTCTGCCGTTGTAACCCTGCAAAACCCGCAAACTCGTTAGGAAAACCAGACATGGGGATGATGGACGTGGTGGGATAACTGAAAATGGTTGTGCGGACATGGCGAAATGATGGAACAATGCAGGGTGGCGATTAAAACACAGTGAAAGGATGGAGGATGGACTGGTGGATTTTTTTAACGTAAACATTGAAATTTGACTAACGAGGAAAAATACGACAAACACGTGGAACGGTGATGGGGCGGAAGACACGTGTCGATGGTGGGGAGGCAAGCAATTTGGACCCTCTGATCTCAGGAGGAGATCGACCGCTGAAGACGCCAGGGGTACGGATACCTTGGGTTAAATCCTGCGCATCTTCGGGGTGCGATGACCGTTGGATGGAGAGCCCCAGATCGGACGATTGATATGAATATAACGCTGGGTCAAATTTTGAACGATAACACATGATTGGGAGGCGATTTTGAAATAGTGATGGAGCCACGTGTCGTGCGATGAGTGGAATCGCTCTGAAATGGAAAATATTGCCTGCCATCCAAAGGCGGTGCGATGGATACCACCAGTTTTTGAAAAGTGGTTTTGGGCGTGGGGACCACAAGGGCGGGTGAGCTGCTGACCGTTGATTTACAGATTGATCAGACAGTGGACAGGTGATCGGAGCGGTAAACGAGTTGGGCCACAGGTGCGCCGCTAATCAATGAAGGCCGTCCGATCTCTACAGATCGACGGATAATACTGCATTTGATATCTTCCTGGGATAGCGCTCTCCTGGCTAGCGCTTGGTCTAGCACCCAGGTTACGTGGAGCAAAAGGTTGAGGGGCTAGGGCCGAAAGGTGCTAAACCTTATATATTTTCAAATGTGGGTTTTCAGCCCTTTTTAATGCAATTTGGGGCTGGGAAAGAGTAACAATAAGGGGAATGAGGGGTTTTTTAAACCAAACAAGGGTGTGAGTATGTTTTAAAGGGAATTTTGGGATGGTTTAGAAAGATTAGGGGGAGGGATTTTGCGGTAAAAAGGGAGGTTATGAAAAAGAGGAAATGAGGCAATCTGAAAAAGAGGAAATCTGCAAGGGCACAAGGGGCAAATGAAGGCCTCTTGGGGCACAATTTTTCACAATAAATGAGGCTTATTAAGCTAAGAATAGCAGAGGGAAATAATTAAAGGGTAGAGGACCTGAAGAGGCTTTCAAGGATGACGTGAATTCAGAGGGAAAGCATTCCTCGAAAGTTTAGAGATAGTTTGACCCCCTGTTTGCTTGTCAAAATTTAATAGGGGGCTAACATGATCAACATTAGCTCCACCTGGGGATGGCACATTCATCCTTGGGTGTGTCGAGAACTTCATAGACCACCTACATCATCAATTTTTATAGACAAGAAAAATAAACCTATTCTACTCCTACCCTTATTTCTTCATGAGACCAGATTACACTGTTGGTCTCACATTTTATCTACCTAAACTACATCTGCTAGGATTAAACTGTCTAGCAGATTTCTTCTCTACATTCTAAAACAGAAATTGAAAAACAACCAAGCCATGATTAGACTGTTTGGCTTGCTGGACCTTGCGGAAATTAAAACAACTAACTACATGCTCATAGGCTGAGCTTTATTTCAGTCTTCCTACCTACTCTAATCTAACCTGGAAATCTCTGATGTTCTAGGTGATACCATAATGCCAATGCAACCAGTATAGCAGTAGCAAAAAAGGATAGAAGCACTTACTTCCTGTCAAAGATAACCACAGGGTGTTCTTTTGGTGGTCCTTCAAAAATGAGGTCACCATCAGTGGTGACCACTCTTGATGAATTTGGCCCTTGCGAAGGATCAATGCTGGAGCATTTGGACTGATCAGGGCCTCCATGTACTCTGCCACAGGATCGAAGAACATATGGTGTAAGCTTTCTTCTTTTAGGCCTGCCATGACTGGTAGGCTGTCTGCATCATGGGAAACTTTGATTATTGCATCTTCCACTGCATCTTCAATGTGGCTCTTGAAAGTCTAATCACCTTCTTCTTGTATTTCGAAAAGCAGTGGGATCTCTTCTTTTTTAGGAGGAGGGAGAATTTCCAAAAAGGCTTTGGGGTCTCTGAACTGATATGATTTTTCTTGTGAGTTCAGAAATTCAACCTCGGCTTCATATCTTTCAACCACCAATTCTAGAAAGATTTTCTTAAGCATGGGTTTAGAACTTGAGCTGGGAAGAAGAATAGCCCGTGGAAGGTCCTCCATTTCCAGTTTTTCCAAGGCACGTGACATTTCATCTCGACACTCTGCTACGAAACCTAGATGCATTTTTGCAAACTGCTCAGAGTCTTACATTGGTGAAGTGGCTTGGTCTTTAGCACGGCTGAAGCTGTGCTATGACACGATCTCCTAGTGGAGTCTCGTGAAACCAAGATAATCATCAGCCTACTGATCTCGAATGGAGTATTTTAATCATTTAGGAACTGTGGAGTCACCAAGGTGAGGGTTCTACAACTCTAACCTCTTCATGCTCACCTTTCTGAAGATTGAATTAGGTTTTGTCGAGGCCCAGGGATTTATATTTTCTCAACTTTTTCCCCGGCAACGACGCCAAAAAGGTGTTGTAGTTCATAGAGACAGCCTTGAGTTGTGAAAGACCAGTGCCTAGGACATCTTATATATAGCAAGGAGCATAATGTATAATAGAGGAAGATATCAATAAAAGGCTCTCATGCTATCTCCTGAAAAGAGGGAATGTTAATTTTGAATGGGACCAAGACCCTCAGAAACTGACATAGAGAAGGGAGTACTACAGAGGCAACGTGCAAAACTCTAATATAAAAGAAATAGACAATTTAGAGACAACTTACTGTAAAGAGGGCCAGTTTAGAAATACCTCAAAGAAATAAATTATCAGAAGGTGTTTGCTGTGAATGAAAGATTGAGAGGATACTAGTTGTCAATGAGCTGATATCTAGATACACAATATCACCATGTAATGGGCTTACCAATTTAAGAATCCATACATGACAATAGCATTTTAAAAATAACCTCCCAAAGAAACTAATATAGCAGAAGTATGGTTTGAGTGAATAGTGAAACAGTATATCATGCCTGAGCCATATTTAAAGCGCTTGACTAATCCAAGCATGGGTATCAACGAGGATAAATCCATACCAAAAATTAGTGAGCCACTCGCATTCCAGAAACATGATAAGAGAAATATGGATGAAATGAAATGATCTATTAAAGTAACACATATAAGATAAAGTTACAAACTGTGAAATACCAAAGACAAAAATCCTCTTAACAGATGGAACTCCTCCTCACTGAGACCCTATGGGCTTTGAGCCTTCATACAAGAGTTCACAAAATGTATACAAAAAATCCTTTCACTGCATAATTTTATAATAAAATCTGGAACCCTAAATCATCTGTTCTTCGGGAGCTTTATAGGAGAAAAATAAATCTCGAAAAGGGAGTAGGTGATGAACATTTAATTTGCCTCATTAAGATTAGATGGTGGAAATGTGCACACCCATATTGCTGGATGACTCTGTAGTGTTGTATGTACTTTGTTGCCTGCTTACTGAAATAAATGCACTGGGTGGAAGTCTCTTTAGGAACACGGCAAAGAAGTAAAATCACATAGACATTCCTTCCTTTCCTAGAAGAAAGTGGTGCTGAAAAGAAAGCTCTAAGGTATTCTTTTCTTCGAATGGTACCCTCTGCCTTCTAAACCCTTAATTAAGGTTTAAGTTCTTTAATGCTGAACGTTGAATTCCTCGATAATTCATTGATATTTCTCCACTGCTGCATTAATATCTCCATCTGCGCAATCTGTGCGTTGAATAACTCAGGAGGGTTTGACAGATTTTAACCCTGCTTCTTTAATGGAAGTCATGTCGACATACCTTCCTAGGCCTTTCTCCATAATCACAGCCTCTGAAAAATGGTCCTTTGATGCGCTCTCTATTACAGTAATAGAGACTGTAAGTCATGGGAGTTTTCTGCTGCTGTAACCCTGCAAAACCCGCAAACTCGTTAGGAAAACCAAACATGGGGATGATGGACGTGGTGGGATCAATGAAAATGGTTGTGCGGACATGGCGAAATGATGGAAAAATGCAGGGTGGCGATTAAAACACAGCGAAATGATGGAGGATGGACTGGTGGAGGTTTTTAACGTAAACATTGAAATTTGACTAACGAATGAAATGTATAATGGCGGAGGAAAAATACGAAAAACACGTGGAACAGAGACGAGGCGGAGGACATGTGTCGATGGTGGGGAGGCAAGAAATCTGGACCGTCCAATCTCAGGAGGAGATCGACGGCTGAAGACGCGTTGGAGGGCGACGGATTGGCGAGCCAGCGGTACGGATACCTTGGGTTAAATCCCGTGCATTGTCGGGGTGGGATGACCGTTGGATGGAGAGCCGCAGATCGGAAGGTTGATATGAATATCACGCTGGGTCAAATGTTGAATGCTAACGCGCGATGGGGGGGGGGGGGGGACGGTTTTGAAATAATGACAGAGCCACGTGTCATGCGATGAGGAAATGGAAAATACCGCCCGCCCTACAAAGGCGGTGCGATGAATACCACCGATTTTTGAACAATGCTTTTGGGCGCGGGGACCACAAGGGTGGGTGAGCTGCTGACCATTGATTTACAGATTGATCGGACGGTGGACAGGCGATCAGAGCGTTAAACGGGTTGGGCCACGGGCGTGACGCTGATCAATGAAGGTCGTCCAATCTGTACAGATCGACGGATAATACTGTGCCCGATATCTGCCTGGGATAAGCTCTCTCCAGGCTAGCACTTGGTCTAGCTCCCAGGTTACGTGGAGAAAAAGGTTGAGGGGCTAGGGCCGAAAGGTGCTAAACCTTATATATTTTCAAATTTGGGTTTTCAGCCCTTTTTAATGCTATTTGGGGCTGGGAAAGAGTAACAATAAGGGGAATGAGGGGTTTTTTAAACCAAAAAAGGGCGTGAGTATGGTTTAAAGGGGATTTTGGGATGGTTTAGAAGGATTAGGGGGAGGGATTTTGGGGTAAAAAGGGAGGTTATGAAAAAGAGGAAAAGGGAATGAAATGGAGAAATCTGCAGGGGCACAAGGGGAAAATGAAGGCCTCTTGGGGCATAATTATTCACAATCAATGAAGCTTATTGACTTAAGAAAAACAGAGGGAAATAATTAAAGGGCAGAGGACCTGAAGAGGCTTTCAAGGATGATGTGAATTTAGAGGGAAAGCATTCCTCGAAAGTTTAGATACAGTTTGACCCCCTGTTTTCTTGTCAAAATTTAATAGGGGGCTAACATGATCAACATCCAGCTTGATTTTGACCGCTTCTGGGAGGCCCTTTCCTAGATCCACCTCAATACAGATTCATGCGCATGCCTTCATGTTGTCTTTGGGTTCACTTCTGTCGATGTATTTTCCCATTCCATTTCCTATTGTACAAACTGAGTCATCACTCCACTAGTGTAGAGGGAGGTGCGACAATCTTACCCATACTGGTACTGCACTAGGAACATCTAGTTCTGGATCAAAATCCAGAGTCCATCGGTTAAGGTACAAACCCCTTATGTCCATGAAGTAAGGCTCGCTTCAGTATATAAGATCTCAATAACTTTTTGTCTCAAAATGAAAGGTATAACATCCCCGGCAACAAAATATTATGGCGATTTTCCCTTGTATAAACTGGATCCAGTTCCTCTCAACCCATTTCCACACTGTTTTGGGTGAGGGCCATAATCCTATAAATTGACCAACTAGTCCTTTTTCCGCCAGAGAGATTTCGGCTTTCCTTGGCACCGATGGAGGTAGCGAGATTTCTTGAATGGATTTCCGCTTTTTAACAAACTTTGTGGTGGCTGGTCTAGTTCGTTGGGTACCCAAAGAGCTTATGAGAGAGGAAAAAACAGTTGAATCTTCAGTTGGTTGTTGGTTGTTCGATGTTGCAACTGTGAAAGCACGACATCGGCTAGGGCACGAACGCACAACAGGCAGCCTTATCAAACAACATATGTTCAATTCGACATATAATTAAAAATATATTAATAATAATATTAAATACAAGTTTAATTTGAGCTAATAAAATGGCTCAATGCATGTGTTATGTAATCCCTATAACATTTAAAAATATTATTTAAATAATAATAAAATACACATTATTTTTTTGCACTCTAAAATAAGTTTGAACTTAAATAAATTTGATCCTTCTTGCTCATGTTACATCCATGCTTAATATGGATCCATGTTTGTATATTCTAACTACTCATATATACCACAACCTTACTTTAGATGTGTAATACATTTATGACACCAAGATTTTTATTTGGCATCAGATTTGTTTAATTTGAAAATAGAGTCTCCTTACCTTAAATTATTAATCAAGTAATAGTTATTTCTTTCATTGATATTTATTTAGTTGAGATTTATTTGACATCACATTTGTTTGATTTGACAAAAAAGTTCCCTTACCTTAAATTATTAATCATGTAGAAACTACTTCTTTTTTTTACGTTTATTTAGATGAGATGGTATTTGCATTGATCCATAATCATGTTTAAGCTATCATCCACTTTATCAACCTTTCCTAAAACAATTTCAACTTTATATCTTGTGGGATGAAATCCTAATGGGTGGAGCCAATAAGTGAGTTTTTCAATTAAATTCAATAAGAAATTATCACCAACATATTAGGAGGAATAGGTCTTTCTTTTTTAGTAGAATCATTAAGTCATCTATGTTGTTTTAAAAAATTGTCATCAACATTTTGTTAAGCAACTTGGGTAATTTTTCAAAATTAAGAAAAATAATGGTCAATCAAAGTTAATATAAATTGAAAAAAAATCATAAATCAAAATTAAAAGAAAAGAAAAGCAACTGAACTTTTTTGTTTTTTTAAGATGTAGACACAAAAAGCATAAATCCAAAAAAAAAAAGAAGCAGCAACATGTTAACTTTTTTTTGTTGCCTTTTTAAAAAAAATGAACTAAACCAATTTTAAGATACAAAAATTTCTTTGATACAAAAATAGAAATATTTTATTAATATCTAAACATGTATATCCATAAAATGAGCTAATTCACTATTTCAAAAACAAGCAATACAAAATAATTAGCTATAACTTACAAACTATACTTGAAAAGTAATTTCCTAAATTTTCACTCATTTATAGCAAAAGTTGGAGAAATGTCTATGAAACGGTTATTCAAAAAAATAGGTCGATATATCCATTAAAGAAAAAATAAGAGATATGTATGTGAAACGGTTATTAAAAAAATAGGCTGGTATATCCGTTAAAGAAACTTATGCTAAGCAATGTGACAATTCTATTTCTAATATCTTAAAATTTTGGGTTCCGTTGGTTCGATTCCGCCGAGGTCATATGAAAATTATTTTAACTTTAAAAAAATAATGTCAAATGAAAGATCATTAAATAAAACACTAATAATGTGAAATGAAAGATAATAAAATAATAGTTTATGCATGCGACAAGACAACAACATTAATATTAGTTGTGAATAGAAATAAGATTAAAAAAATCATATATTTTATTCATCTATAATCGGATTATGATCTAACATGTGAAAAAACTATTTTATGCATAGCTCAATTGAGTCAATATATTGTCATGATTATACAAATATTAAACTTAAAATTAAATTTTGATAATAAAAGAGAATATGCACAATTTACAAACTAACATACTTAATTGACAAATAAGATTCTATTAATAGTGATTCAAACTTCTTATGATTATTTAGATAGTAATGTGACTTAACTCCCTTTAGATCTAACGCGTTTTAGATCTAACTCTCTTATCATAAGTTAGACAATCATGTCACCTAAAGTCTACACCCTCTCAAGATAAAAATACAAACTTTCTTTATGAATTTATAATACGTAAATAGATATCTAGAATAGTTAATAAGTAACATTATATTTTGTCTATAATATTTTATATTATATAAAATAACAAATCACATAACAACATTACAAAAGTGAATTAGATAGGCTTCATCATATTTTTTTTTCTTGAGGATCATTTTCTATATCATTAAAGTCTTTAAATATTACTTGTGTACTCATTTTTCTACACTTCAAAATATCAAGTGTGTTTTTCATGGATTTTTTTTCTATCACCACTCGAATTAGACACATGGTGGATTTATTTTTCCAGCCTTGAATAATATTCTCTTCCTTGTTATCTACTTGACTTTCTTTATAAATTGAAGTGTTTCTTCCATGGATATACCTTCATATTAATATTTAGGATTAAGAACCATTTCAAAAACTCATGGAATTTTTATTATTATTATAAAACTTAAGAAAATCATTCCATCTAAAGGATTTCTCATACCTGATCAATTTTAAAAGATACTCATTGAATGATTGATGGGATAGGCTCATTCTAAAGCCCACTGTGAAGGCTATGTGTAAGTATGTTTGTCTCTTTTAAAATAAAATATTCTATGAATATAAAAATAATATGTGCTATAGTAGAAAAGAAAAAGAAAATATTATTTGCATATTTAATTATTTGTCCATACGATCTAATATAATTTCATAAAACATATATGAGTAAGATGTCTAAACTTTATACTTTTCAAAAATATATCAACTTTATATATATTTCTATATATATAAACATGCTAAAATAACATACTTTAATGTTGTATAGAATAAAATATCAAATGTGAGTTTTGAGTTAAATATTTTAAAATAAATCAATATTGACATATAATTAAAAATATATTATTAATAATAGTAAATGCAAGTTTAATGTGAGCTATTAAAATGGTTCAATGCACCTGTTATGTAATCTCTATAACATTTAAAAATAAGATTTAAATAATAATACGATTTAAATAATAATAAAATACACATTATTTTTTTGCATTCTAAAAAAAGCTTGAAATTAATTTGATCTTTCTCTGCTCATGTTACATCCATAGTTAATATTGATCCATGTGGTATATTCTAACTACTCAAATATACCATGGCCTTACCTTAGACGTGTAATACATTTATGACACCGAGATTGTTATTTGGAATCATATTTGTTTGATTTGAAAATAGAGTCTCCTTACCTTAAATTATTAATCAAGTAATTATTACTTTTTTCACTGATATTTATTAGACATCACATTTGTTTGATTTGAAAATAGAGTTCCCTTACCTTAAATTATTAATTATGTAGTAATTACTTCTTTTATTGATGTTTATTCGGTTGAGATTGTCTATAATAAATAAAAAAATGATTTACATGAATCCATAATCATGTTTACCCTATTATCCACTTTATCAACCTTTCGTAAAACAATTTCAACTTTATATCTTGTGGGATGAAATCCTAATGGGCGGAGCCAATAAGTGAGTTTTTCAATTCAATTCAATAAGAAATTATCACTAACATATTAGGGGGAATTGGTCTTTGCCTTTTAGTTGAATCATTAAGTGATCTATGTTTTAAAGAATTGTCAGCTACATTGTGTTAAACAACTTTACGCATTTGTGTTTTTTGAAGAGTGGACTAAAACTTTTTTTTTAGTTTGTGTTTTTAAAAAAGAAAGTTGACTAGAACTTTTTATGTTTGCTTTTTTAAAGAAGGTGGACTAAAACAATTATCTATATATATATATATATATAGGATGTAAAAAGGTAGACTAAACCTATTATATATATATATATATATATATATATATATATATATATATATATAAAATGTGAGAAAGTGGACTAATGCAATTTTATTTAAAATTATATATATAGAATGTTTGATTAAAGACATTAAAAGAAACGTTTATATATATAGATATATATATTTATTTATTGTTGCAGAAATTCTCTATAAAAAAATAGAAATATTTTATTAATATCTAAACCTGTATATCCATAAAATTAGCTATTTCAAAAACAAGTAATACAAAATAGTTAATTATAATTTACAAACTATAGTTAAAAAATAATTTCTTAATTTTTCACTCATTTATAGGAGAAATAAGAGATCTGTCTGTGAAATGGTTATTCAAGAAAATAAGTCGGTATATCCGTTCAAGAAACTTACGCTAATCATCTTGACAACTGAAATGTCTTAAAATTTGGAGTTAGATTGGTTCGATTCTGCCCAGATCATATGAAAATTATTCTAACTTTTTAAAAAGATAATGTCAAATAAGAGATCATAAAATAAAACACTAATAATGTTCATAAAACAAAACACTGTGATTAAAACAAAGTGAAAAACAAAAAGCATGAATCTAAATTAAATGAGAAGAAGCATGCGATCGTTATGCCTGCTATTTTTAGGACGGTGGGGTGGACCAATTTTAAATTCTCCCTCATTTGTGGAAGAGACGAGACACTGGATATCCGTTGAAAAAATCCTACATATATCTTTCGAAGGTTGAAGAAATTTCCCACTTCGTCATCTACCTCTGGTCTGGTCCGATATTTCTATGTGTGCTCTGATATGTCTGTGGTTGGGCGTCTGTGTATGTGTGATGAGGTGTCAGATTCATGCAAAGTCGATCATGTCGTTTGTGACACGCGATGGGAAGAGGTGCAAACAATCAAATAGAAAGGACTACTCGTACCTAACACTCACTGCTAGGTACGATTCAGTTTTCGTTTCGTTGCATAAATGCCCTACCTTTTTATTTCTTATTTTGACACTCTGTTCATTTGGCCGTCTATGCAGCTACCTTTCCCAAAAGCGTAGTCTAAAGAGCTCGCGTTTTGACCCAAAATCCGGCCACGATTTTCATAAAATCTGGCAAAGATTTGCCCATAAACTTGTTTAAAGTTGTTAAACATTAGTATTTTGAGTGCCCCAGGGGTTTTTGATAGTGCTGAATCCATTTCCACTATCAAAAATGGATTCGAAGCACTGCAACTACCTGATTTTTTAAAATTTGGTTGACCGGATCGGCGGTATCAAAAATGGATTCCAAACCTTGCAACTACGATTTTGCAAATTTAGTTGACCGGATTCCGTGGTTTGCCGTGCGGGCAAAATGCCGGAGCTCGGTGAAGCGTCTCCCTTTCCCAAATGCTCTACTCCAGGTAGATTCGTGAATTACTTTCTTTGCTAGTTCTTTTTTTGTTTCTTTTGTAATTTTAGTTCCAGGTTTCACATGATAATTATAAAAGGAAAATTTGCATGGATAAAAATGATTAAATAAAGAAAGCTTAGTTAGAATTGTCCTTGTCCTTGTCATTTTAATTGCAGTTCTGAGAAATATTTTCTTTGCTACCTCTTTTCTGCTTCTTTATTGGTTAAATAAAGAAGACATAGTTAGATTTTTCTTTATCTGGTTGCTTTTCCATACATTTTAGTACCTTAGGGCAAGAAATCCAAGAGACCAGCTGCATTTATTTATTTGTGTGCTGCACACATTTCTGGTGGTTGCATGCAGCACATAGAGAAGCCTAATTCCACCCTAATGAAGTCACTATTTTCTACCCTAATGGTTGTCTACGAGACATCGCTGGGCAATTTGGTTAGGAATTACTTAATTCCATTTTTAGGTGTAATTACTCTCCTCTTCGCTTTCTTGGGGAGGAAACGAGAAACCCTCATCACCTGTTCATCCAATCTCTATTCAGATTATTCCAGATAGTTTATTTTCATCTGCATAATGTATGTTTAAGCTTTCCAATGCGTTCAACTTTAGTTTCTCCTCTGTTGTAGTTTCTGCGGAATTACTTCATAGTTTAGTTTTAGTTTGGTGTTACTTATAAAATTATTTGGTGTAATCTAAGGCTCCAAAATAGACATTTCATTGCTGCCCTTCTCTTCCAATTAAATCTAATTTTTGGAACGATGTGATTTTATATTAAACGGCAATATCCAAATATTCAAATATTTTGAATTAAGATATGTTACATTATATGATATATAAATTTATATGTTGAATTTTGTGTTTCAACACATATATAATTTATATCTTTAAATTATTTTTATTATTTTTAACTTTTTAAGAATATTATATATTTTAGTTTTACAAATGGTAATTGACTAAATCACCTCGTTCAATACCCTATCAGTTTCTTCCAATAAGCCAGAGAAATCTCATAAACACGAATTATATTTTTACTTCTTTTATTTTGAAATTCCATATACGATATCGTTGGGAAATTTAATTAAAAATTACTTACACAGGTTGTTGTTTGTTGGGACATGAGGTATCCTTGCATGCAGCAGAAATAACTCTCGTCCACCCATTTTGTTTTTCTGTTGATGATCAATGAATTAATCTTTCGCTTTTCCAATGGTGTACTGTGGTGTACGGTCCGTGTAATTATTTCTCTATACTTTAGATTTATTTAAATTAAATGCAATGCATTTGGTGTGAGTTATAAACAATAGTTAGTCTAATCTGTGGCCTCAAAATCCAATTTTCGCCCTTATAACTAAATCTAGTCTCTTGAACGAACGTTGTGGTTTTGTATTAAATGGCTTTATTAAAAGATCTCCAATTGTGCTTTTACCTATTTTGAATATATTTTTTATTAAAATCACAATGTTTTTACATTTAAATATATATTATAAAATTATATTCTATGTAAATGTTTTTAACGTTCACTTTGAATACTTGTTTTATTGATTGTCTCAATTATATATATATATATATATATATCTATATATATATATATATATATATATATATATATATATATTCTTATAAATTTATTAGGTTAGAATAGCTTAGAATAGAGTAGGCAAAGGTGGGCTAGGCTAGGGTAGGGTAAAGTAGGCTAGGCTAGACTAGAGTAGTCTAGTAGGCTAGAGTAGAGTAAGCTAAGCTAGGCTAGGCTAGAGTAAGCTAGATTAAGAGTAGAATATGATAGGCTAGAGTAGAGTAGGCTAGGCTAGGGTAAGTTAGAGCAGGTTAGTAGGCTAGGGTAGAGTAGGCTAGTAGGCTAGAGTAGGCTAAGCAATGCTAGGCTAGGTTAGGCTAAAGTAGACTCGGTTTAGATAGGTTAGAGTAAACTAGTGGGCTAGAGTAGGCTAAGCTAAGTTATGGTGGAGTAGGCTAAGCTAGGGTACAGTAGGCTATGTTAGCCTAGAATAAGCTAGGCTAGGCTAGAGTAGGGTAGTGTAATATAGGCTAGACTAGGATATGATAGAATAAAGTAGGCTGAGGTAGGCTAGCCTAGACTAGAGTAGCGTAGTAGGCTAGAGTAGAGTAGGATAAGCTAAGCTAGGGTAGAGTAGGGTAGGGTAGGAAAGGCTAGAGTAGATTAGGATAGAATAGTATAGGATAGTCTAGGATAGGATATGATAGAGTAGGCTAAGGTAGGCTAGGCTACGATGGGAAAGGTTAGGATAGAGTAGAGTATCGTAAGCTAGGTTAGCCTAGAGTAGGCTAGACTAAGAGATAGGCTAGCCTAGAGTAGGCTAAGGCAGAGTACGTTAGACTAGAGTAGGATAGAGAAGTCTACGCTAGGCTATAGTAGGTTAGAGTAAAATAGGGTATGATAGGCTACGCTAGATTAGGCTAGAGTAGTGTTGGCTAGGCTAGGCTAGGATAGCATAGAGTAGGTTAAGGTAGCCTAGCCTAGGGTAGGCTAAAGTACGATAGGCGAGGATGGAGTAGCCTTGTCGGCTAGTGTAGAGTAAGCTAAGCTAGGCGAGGTTAGAGTAGAATAGGCTAAGTTAGGCGAGGCTAGAGTAGGTTAGACTCTAATACGATAAGCTAGAGTATACTAAGCTAGGTTAGAGTAGGATAGAGTGGGTTAGGTGAGGCTAGAGTAATTTGGAGTAGAATAGGATAGGCTAGACTCGTCTAGGCTAAAGTAGGTTATGCTAGGCTAGATTAGGCTAGTAGGTTAGAGTAGACTAGGTTAGGATAGGATAAAGCATGCTAGGATAGGCTAGGCTAGGATAAGATAGGCTAAAGTAAGGTGGGCTAGTCTAGAGTAGCCTAGTATTATAAAGTAGTGTAGGCTAAGCTAGACTAGCCTAGATTAGGTTAATTTGAGCTAGAATGGGATAGAACATGCTAAGGTAGGTTAGGCCATGCCAGGCTAAAGTAGGCTAGGCTAGACTAAAGTATCCTAGTATTCTAGAGTATAGTAGGCTAAGCTATGCTACACAAGAGTAGGTAATACTAGAATACGCCAGGTTAGTGTAGGCTAGGCTACTGAAGGATAGGTAAAATAGGATAGGCTAGGCAAGGCTACGCAAGAGTAGGCTCACTTAGGCTAGGTTAGGTTAGGCCAGAGTAGGCTAGGATAGGATAGAGTATGCTCGAGTATGCTAGGATAAACTAGGATACAATATGTTAGGTTAGGCTACAGTAAGATAGAGTTGGTTGGGATAGTCCAGAGTAGCCTAGAGTATGCTGGGCTAGGCTAGGCTAACTTAGGGGAGAGTAAACTAGGCTATATTATAGTAGACTAGGCTAGAGTAAGAGATATTTGGCTAGGATAGTATAGAATAAAGTAGTGTAGGCTAGGCTAGACTAAGTTAGGCCAGAGTAGGCTAGGCTACATTATAGTAGGAGGATAGGTTGGAGTAAATTAGGCTACAGTAAGCTAGGTTAGATTAGGATAGAGTAGGATAAAGTAGAATAGGATAGGCTTGAGTAGGGTAAAGTAGGCTAGGCAAGGCAAGGTAATGCCAGGAAAGGCTAGGAAACAGTAGGCTAGCCCATGTTAGGGTAGGCAAGGCTAGAGTAGGATAAAGTAGAGTGGGTGAGGGTAGGATAGGCTAGGCTACGCTATACTAGAGTAGGATAAAGTAGGTTAGCGTGAGCTTGATTAGACTAGTAGGCTAGAGTAGAGTAGGCTAAGTTAGGCTAGCCTAGAGTAGCTTAGACTATAGTATACTACGTTAGAGTATGCTATGCTAGGATAGAGTAGGCTAGAGTAGTCTAGGCTAGGCTATAGTAGGTTAGAGTAGAATAATATAGTCTAGACTAGGCTAGGCTAGAACATGTTAGAGTAGAGTACGCTAGCTTAGGCTAACCTAGAGTGGGTTAGTAGGCTAGGCTAACTTTAGATCTCCCCCAACAAGAAGGTTACCTTCTTGGTCGTCCCCAATGCTATCTTTTAAGGTTTCCCAGCATATTTCCTTGTCCTTATAATGGTTGGGCGAGTATATGTTGTAGATGATGACTATCCTGCGAGTTTCAACATTCTCCAGTTTAGTGTTTATCTAGTGGTCTATCTTCGTGTGCTGTTGCAGTTTCCATTTCCCTTTTTTCCATATAGTGCTTATTCCTCCTG
Source organism: Pinus albicaulis (assembly GCA_034641835.2). Classification (NCBI taxonomy): domain Eukaryota; kingdom Viridiplantae; phylum Streptophyta; class Pinopsida; order Pinales; family Pinaceae; genus Pinus; species Pinus albicaulis. Next base: position 715,084,530 of record CM076569.1, read on the forward strand.
AAGCTCCAGTAGCTGATATTTCTTATCCTTCATAGATCCTAGATTTTTCTGATCACATCAATTTCTTGACTACTTAGCTTTGTCTCTTGAATTAAGAGGATGTCAGGTTTTTCACTTTTTATCAGGTCTTTTAAAAAATTAATTTTGGAGGGGTGACCCAACCCTCTACAATTCCAAGAGACAACTATCATTATTTATTATTTTGGGTTGTTGTAGGACCCCTCCCTTTGTTTTCTTGCTGTACTTTTTCTTTATTCTTTGGTCCTTTTTCTAGAAAATTCTCCAATCCTTGTTGTGTTCCTAATGAGATATCTTTGGCTGCTTCTTCATCTCTTATTTCTTTGTTCAATCTCCTTCCAATTTTTTTTTATTCTCAATATTTTGAGGGGTTTCTTTTGTTTGGTTTCTTGTCAGGATTCAGTCCGAATTGAGGAGGAGAGGCTTGTCCGGCTAAGGAGGGGAACCAAGAGGGGTAGGAATGGGAGAGGAGAGGAGGGTGTGAATGGGGGAGGAGGTGATGATCAAGTCAGATGGGATGAGAGCAGATGAGAGGATGTCAAAAGGATTTGTCCCCACGAGGGAGGTTGGTTGACAGGGGAGGGGAGATCCTAGCAGAGGAGGAGGATTAGAGCCATAGGCAGGTTTATATGCAGTCTTTTTCATTTTTACTTATTTCCATTTTGAATCTGATGTTTCTTCAATGTTTTTTTCAAGTTCCTCTCTTTTACTACATCTATTGGCGAAATGACCGTATTCCTGACATACCTTACATTTGAAGGGGATTCGTTCATAGTCCAGCTATTGAATGTGGATCCAGTTGTCCATTTTTGTAGTTCTTAGAGACAACCTTGAGTTGTGAAAGACCGGTGCCTAGGACATCTTATATATAGCAAGGAGCATAATATATAACAGAGGAATTTATCAATAAAAGGCTCTCATGCTATCTCCTGAAAACAAGGAATGTTAATTTTGAATGGGACCAAGACCCTCAGAAACTGACACAGAGAAGGGAGTACTGTAGAGGCAATGTGAAAAACTCTAATATAAAAGCAACAGACAATTCAGAGACAACTTACTGTAAAGAGGGTCAGTTCAGAAATACCTTACAGAAATAAATTATCAGAAGGTGTTTGCTATCAATGAAATATTGAGAGGATACTAGTTGTCAATGAGTTGATATCCAGATACACAATATCACCATGTAATGGGCTTACCAATTTAAGAATCCATACATGACAATAGCGTTTTAAAAATAACCTCCTAAAGTAACTAATATAGCAGAAGTATGGTTTGAGTGAATAGTGAAACAGTATATCATGCCTGAGCCATATCAACTAATCTGAGCATGGGTATCAACTAGCATAAATCCATACCAAAAATCAGTGAGCCACTCGCATTCCAGAAACATGATACGAGAAAGATGGATGAAATGAAATGATCTACTAAAGTAACACATATAAGAGAAAGTTACAAACTGTTAAATACTAAAGACTACAATCTTCTTAACAGATGGAACTCCTCCTCACTGAGACCCTACAGGCTCTGAGCCTTCATACAAGAGTTCACGAAATGTATACAAAAAACCCTTTCACTGCATAATTTTCTGATAAAATCTGGAACTCTAAATCATCTGTTCTTCGGGAGCTTTATAGGAGAAAAATAAAGCTCGAAAAGGGAGTAGGTGATGAAAATTTAATTTGCCTCATTAAGACAAGATGGCGGAAACGTGCACGCCCATATTGCTGGATGACTCTGTAGCGTTGTATGTACTCTACTTCATGCTTACTGAAATAAATGCACTGGGTAGAAGTCTCTTCAGGAACACGGCAAAGAAGTAAAATCATATAGACATTCCATCCTTTCCTGAAAGAAAATGGTGTTGAAAAGAAAGCTTTAAGGTATTTTTTTCTGCGAATGGTACCCTCTACCTTCTAAACCCTGAATTACGGTTTAAGTTCTTCAATGCTGAACATTGAATTCCTCGATCATTCACTGATATTTCTTCGCTGCTCCATTAATATCTCCATCTATGCAATCTGTGCTTTGAATGACTCGGAAGGGTTTGACAGATTTTAACCCTGCTTCTTTAATTGAAGTCTTGTTAACATACCTTCCCAGGCCTTTCTCCATAATCACAGCCTCTGAAAAATGGTCCTTTGATGCGCTCTCTATTACAGTAATAGAGACTGTAAGTCATGACAGTTTTTTGCTGCTGTAACCCTGCAAAACCCGTAAACTCGTTAGGAAAACCAGGCATGGGGATGATGGACGTGGCGGGATAAATGAAAATGGTTGTGTGGACATGGAGAAATGATGGAACAATGTAGGGTGGCGATTAAAACACAGTGAAAGGATGGAGGATGGACTGGTGGATGTTTTTAATGTAAACATTGAAATTTGACTAACGAATGAAATGTATAATGGCAGAGGAAAAATATGAAAAACACGTGGAACGGTGACGGGGTAGAGGACACGTGTCGATGGTAGGGAGGCAAGCAATCTGGACTGTCCTATCTCAGGAGGAGATCGACCGCTGAAGACGCGTCGGAGGGCGACAGATTGGTGGGCCAGGGGTTGGATGGAGAGCCCTAGATCGGACGGTTGATATGAATATCGCGCTGGGTCAAATTTCGAACGATAATGCATGATGGGGAGGCAGTTTTGAAATAGTGACAGAGCCACGTGTCGTGCGATGAGTGGAATCGCTCCGAAATGGAAAATATCGCCCGCCCTCCAAAGGCGGTGCGATGGATACCACCAGTTTTTGAAAAGTGCTTTTGGGTGTGGGGACCACAAGGGTGGGTGAGCTGCTGACTGTTGATTTACAGATTGATCAGACGGTGGACAGGTGATCGGAGCGGTAAACGGGTTGGGCCACAGGTGCGACGCTAATCAATGAAGGTCATCCGATCTCTACAGATCGACGGATAATACTGCATTTGATATCCGCTTGGGATAGCGCTCTCCAGGCTAGCAGTTGGTCGAGCGCCCAGGTTACGTGGAGAAAAAGGTTGAGGAGCTAGGGCCAAAAGGTGCTAAACCTTATATGTTTTCAAATGTGGGTTTTCGGCCCTTTTTAATGCAATTTGGGGCTGGGAAAGAGTAACGATAAGGGGAATGAGGGGTTTTTTAAACCAAACAAGGGTGTGAGTATGGTTTAAAGGGGATTTTGGGATGGTTTATAAGGATTAGGGGGAAGGATTTTGAGGTAAAAAGGGAGGTTATGAAAAAGAGGAAGAGGGGATGAAATGGAGAAATCTGCAGGGGCACAAGGGGCAAATGAAGGCCTCTTGGGGCACAATTTTTCACAATAAATGAGGCTTATTGACCTAAGAATAGTAGAGGGAAATAATTAAAGGGTAGAGGACCTGAAGAGGCTTTCAAGGATGACGTGAATTTAGAGGGAAAGCATTCCTCGAAAGTTTAGAGATAGTTTGACCCCCTGTTTGCTTGTCAAAATTTAATAGGGGGCTAACATGATCAACATTGGCTCCACCTGGGGATGGCACATTCATCCTTGGGTGTGTCGAGAACTTCACAGACCACCTACATCATCAATATTTATAGACATGAAAATAAACCTATTCTACTCCTACCCTTATTTCTCCATGAGACCAGATTACACTGTTGGTCTCACATTTTGTCTACCTAAACTACATCTGCTAGGATTAAACTGTCTAGCAGATTTCTTCTCTACATTCTAAAACAGAAATTGAAAAACAGCCAAGCCATGATTAGACTGTTTAGCTTGCTGGACCTTGCAGAAATTAAAAAAACTAACTACATGCTCATAGGCTGAGCTTTATTTCAGTCTTCCTACCTACTCTAATCTAACCTGGAAATCTCTGATGTTCTAGGTGATACAATAATGCCAATGCAACCAGTATAGTAGTAGAAAGAAAGGATAGGAGCACTTACTTCCTGTCAAAGATAACCACGGGTTGTTCTTCTGGTGGTCCTTCAAAACTGAGGTCACCATCAGTGGTGACCACTCTTGACGAATTTGGCCCTTGCGAAGGATCAATGCTGGAGCATTTGGACTGATCAAGGCCTTCATGTACTCTGCCACAGGATCGAAGAACATATGGTGTAAGCTTTCTTCTTTTAGGCCTGCCATGACTGGTAGGCTATTTGCATCATGGGAAACTTTGATTATTGCATCTTTCACTGCATCTTCAATGTGGCTCTTGAAATTCCAAACACCTTCTTCATGTATTTTGAAAAGCAGTGGGATCTCTTATTTTTTAGGAGGAGGGAGACTTTCCAAAAAGGCTTTGGGGTCTCTGAACTGATACGATTTTTCTTGTGAGTTCAGAAATTAAACCTCGGCTTCATATCTTTCAACCACCAATTCTATAAAGATTTTCTTAAGCATGGGTTTAGAACTTAAGCTGGGAAGAAGAATAGCCCGTGGAAGGTCCTCCACTTCTAGTTTTGCCAAGGCACGATACATTTCATCTCGAAACTCTGCTACGAAACCTGGATGTATTTTTGCAAACTGCTCAGTGTCTTACATTGGTGAAGTGGCTTGGTCTTCAGCACGGCTGATGCTGTCCTGTGACACGATCTCCTAGTGGAGTCTCATGAAACCAAGATAATCAGCGGCCTACTGATCACCAGTGGAGTATTTTAATCATCCAGGAACTGTGGAGTCACCAAGGTGAGGGATCTAAAACTCTCAACTCTTCATGCTCACCTTTCTAAAGAGTGAATTAGGTTTTGTCAAGGCCCATAGATTTAGATTTTCTCAACTTTGTTCCCTGGCAACGGTGCCAAAAAGATGTTGTAGTTCTTAGAGACAACCTTGAGTTGTGAAATACCAGTGCCTAGGACATCTTATATATAGCAAGGAGAATAATGTATAATAGAGGAAGATATCAATAAAAGGCTCTCATGCTATCTCCTGAAAAGAGGGAATGTTAATTTTGAATGGGACCAAGACCCTCAAAAACTGACATAGAGAAGGGAGTATTGCAGAGGCAACGTGCAAAACTCCAATATAAAAGAAACAGAAAATTTAGAGACAGCTTACTGTAAAGAGGGCCAGTTTAGAAATAGCTCACAGAAATAAATTATCAGAAGGTGTTTGCTATGAACGAAATATTGAGAGGATCCTATTTGTCAATGAGCTGATATCCAGATACACAATATCACCATGTAATGGGCTAACCAATTTAAGAATCCATACATGACAATAGCGTTTTAAAAATATCCTACCAAATAAACTAATATAGCAGAAGTATGGTTTGAGTGAATAGTGAAACAATATATCATGCCTGAGCCATATTTAAAGAGCTTGACTAATCCGAGCATGGGTATCAACTAGGATAAATCCATACCAAAAATCAGTGAGCCACTCGCATTCCAGAAACATGATTCGAGAAAGATGGATGAAATGAGATGATCTATTAAAGTAACACATATAAGAGAAAGTTACAAACTGTGAAATACCAAAGACCAGAATCCTCTTAACAGATGGAACTCCTCCTCACTGAGACCCTATGGGCTTTGAGCCTTCATACAAGAGTTAAAAAAATGTATACAAAAAATCCTTTCACTGCATAATTTTCTAATAAAATATGGAACCCTAAATCATCTCTTCTTCGGGAGCTTTACAGGAGAAAAATAAATCTCGAAAAGGGAGTAGGTGATGAACATTTAATTTGCCTCATTAAGATTAGATGGCGGAAATGTGCACGCCCATATTGCTGGATGACTCTGTAGCCTTTATGTACTTTGCTGCCTGCTTACTGAAATAAATGCACTGGGTAGAAGTCTCTTCAGGAACATGGCAAAGAAGTAAAATCACATAGACATTCCTTCCTTTCCTGAAAGAAAATGGTGTTGAAAAGAAAGATTTAAGGCATTGTTTTCTGCGAATGGTACCCTCTGCCTTCTAAACCCTTAATTACGGTTTAATTTCTTTAATGTTGAGCATTGAATTCCTCGATAATTCACTGATATTTCTCCGCTGCTGCATTAATATCTCCATCTGCGCAATCTGTGCTTTGAATGACTCAGGAGGGTTTGACAGATTTTAAGCCTGCTTCTTTAATGGAAGGCTTGTCGACATACCTTTCCAGGCCTTTCTCCATAATCACAGCCTCTGAAAAATGGTCCTTTGATGCGCTATCTATTATAGTAATAGAGACTGTAAGTCATGGCAGTTTTCTGCTGCTGTAACCCTGCAAAACCCGCAAAATCGTTAGGAAAACCAGGCATGGGGATGATGGACGTGGCAGGATCAATGAAAATGGTTGTGTTGACATGGAGAAATGATGGAACAATGCAGGGTGGCGATTAAAACATAGTGAAATGATGGAGGATGGACTGGTGGAGGTTTTTAACGTAAACATTGAAATTTGACTAACGAATGAAATGTATAATGGTGGAGGAAAAATACGACAAACACATGGAATGGTGACGGGGCAGAGGACACGTGTCGATGGTGGGGAGGCAAGAAATCTGGACCGTCCGATCTCAGGAGGAGATTGACGGTTGAAGACGCATCGGAGGTCGACGGATTGGCAAGCCAGGTGTACGGATACCTTGGGTTAAATCCCGTGCATCTTCGGGGTGCGATGACCGTTGCATGGAGAGCCCCAGATCAGACGGTTGATATGAATATCGCACTGGGTCAAATGTCAAATGATAACGCGTGATGTGGGCGGGGGGGGTGCTTTTGAAATAGTGACGGAGCCACGTGTCGTGCGATGAGTGGAATCGCTCCGAAATGGAAAATACTGCCTGCCCTCCAAAGGCGGTGCGATGGATACCACTGGTTTTTTAATAGTGCTTTTGGGCCAGGGGACCACAAGGGTGGGTGAGCTACTGACCATTGATTTACGGATTGATCGGACGGTGGACAGGCGATAGGAGCGATAAACGGGTTGGGCCACGGGTGCGACGCAAATCACTGAAGGCCGTCTGATCTGTATAGATCGACAGATAATACTGTGCCCGATATCTGCCTGGGATAAGCGCTCTCCAGGCTAGCGCTTGGTCTAGCGCCCAGGTTACATGGAGAAAAAGGTTGAGGAGCTAGGGCCGAAAGGTGCTAAACCTTATATATTTTCAAATGTGGGTTTTCGGCCCTTTTTAATGCAATTTGGGGCTGGGAAAGAGTAACAATAAGGGGAATGAGGGGTTTTTTAAACCAAACAAGGGTGTGAGTATGGTTTAAAGGGGATTTTGGGATGGTTTAGAAGGATTAGGGGGAGGGATTTTGGGGTAAAAAGGGAGGTTATGAAAAAGAGGAAGAGGGGATGAAATGGAGAAATATGCAGGGGCACAAGGGGAAAATGAAGGCCTCTTGTGGCATAATTTTTCACAATCAATGAGGCTTATTGACTTAAGAACAACAGAGGGAAATAATTAAAGGGATGAGGACCTAAAGAGCCTTTCAAGGATGATGTGAATTTAGAGGGAAAGCATTCCTCGAAAGTTTAGAGACAGTTTGACCCACTGTTTGCTTGTCAAAATTTAATAAGGGGCTAACATGATCAACATCCACGTTGATTTTGACCGCTTCCGGGAGGCCCTTTCCTAGATCCACCTCAACACAGATTCATGCGCATGCCTTCATGTTGTCTTTGGGTTCACTTCTGCCGATGTATTTTCCCACTTCATTTCCTATTGCACGAACTGAGTCATGACTCCACCAGTGTAGAGGGAGGTGCGGCAATCTTACCCATACTGATACTGCACTGGGAACATCTAGTTCTGGATCAAAATCGAGAGTCCATCGGTTAAGGTACAAACCCCTTGTGTCCATGAAGTAAGGCTCGCTTCGGAATATAAGATCTCAATCACTTTTAGTCTCAAAATGAAAGGTATAACATCCCCAGCCACAAAATATTATGGAGATTTTCCCTTGTATAAACTGGATCTAGTTCCTCTCAACCCATTTCTACACTGTTTTGGGTGAGGGCCATAATCCTATAAATTGACCAATTAGTCCTTTTTCTGCCAGAGAGATTTCGGCTTTCCTTGGCACCGATGGAGGTACGGAGATTTTTGGAATGGATTTCAGCAATTTAACAAACTTTGTGGCGGCTGGTCTAGTTCTTTGGGTTCCCAAAGAGCTTATGAGATAGGCAAAAACATCTGAATCTTCATCTGGTTGCTGGTTGTTTGATGTTGCAAGTGTGAAAGCACGACATCGGCTAGGGCACGAACACACAACACGCAGCCTTACCAACCAAAATATGCTCAATTCGACATATAATAAAATATATTGATAATAATAGTAAATACAAGTTTAATGTGAGCTAGTAAAATGGCTCAATGCATGTGTTATGTAATCCCTATAACATTTAAAAATACGATTTAAATAATAATAAAATACACATTATTTCTTTGCAGTCTAAAATAAGTTTGAACTTAAAGAAATTTGATCCTTCTCTGCTCATGTTACATCCATGCTTAATATGGATCCATGTTTGCATATTCTAACTACTGATATATACCACAGCCTTACTTTAGATGTGTAATACATTTATGACACCAAGATTGTTATTTGGCATCAGATTTGTTTAGTTTGAAAATAGAGTCTCCTTACCTCAAATTATTAATCAAGTAATAGTTACTTCTTTCATTGATATTTATTTAGCTAAGATTTATTTGACATCACATTTTTTTGATTTGAAAATAAAGTTCCCTTACCTTAAATTATTAATCATGTAGTAACTACTTCTTTTTTTTATGTTTATTTAGATGAGATGGTATTTTCATTGAACCATAATCATGTTTACCCTATTATCCACTTTATCACTTTTCCTAAAACAATTTCAACTTTATATCTTGTGGGATGAAATCCTAATGGGTCGAGCCAATAAGTGAGTTTTTCAATTAAATTCAATAAGAAATTATCACCAACATATTAGGAGGAATATGTCTTTCTTTTTTGGTAGAATCACTAAGTGTTCTATGTTGTTTTAAAAAATTGTCATCAACATTGTGTTAAGCAACTTGGGTAATTTTTCAAAATTAAGAAAAATAATGGTCAATCAAAGTTAATATAAATTGAAAACAAAAAACATAAATCAAAATTAAATTTTTTTTGAAATACAATGAACACAAAAACAAAAACATAAACATAAATCAAAATTACAAGAAAAGAAAAGCAACCAAACTTTTTTGTTTTTTTAAGATGTAGACACAAAAAGCATAAATCCAAAAAAAAAGAAGCAACAACATGTTAACCTTTTTTTGCTGCCTTTTAAAAAAAAATGAACTAAACAATATATATATATAGTTCAATTAAAAACGTTAAAAGAAAAATTACATATATAGATATTGTTGCAAAATTTCTTTCATACAAAAATAGAAATATTTTACTAATATCTAAACATGTATATCCATAAAATGAGCTAGTTCACTATTTCAAAAACAAGTAATACAAAATAGTTAGCTATAAGTTACAAATTATACTTGAAAAGTAATTTCCTAATTTTTCACTCATTTATAGCAGAAGTTGGAGAAATGTCTATGAAACGGTTATTCAAAAAAATAGGTCGATATATCCATTAAAGAAAAAATAAGAGATATGTATGTGAAATGGTTATTAAAAAAATAGGCCGGTATACAAGTTAAAAAAACTTATGCTAACCAGTGTGACAATTCCATTTCTAATGTCTTAAAATTTTGGGTTCTGTTGATTCGATTCCGCCTAGGTCATATGAAAATTATTCTAACTTAAAAAAAATAATGTCAAATGAAAAATCATAAAATAAAACACTAATAATGTGAAATGAAATATCATAAAATAATAGTTTATGCATGCTACAAGACAACAACATTAATAATAGTTGTGAATAGAAATAGGATAAAAAAATCATAAATTTTATTCATCTATAATCTGATTATGATCTAACATGTGAAAAAACTATTTTATGCATAGCTTAATTGAGTCAATATATTCTCATGATTATACAAATGTTAAACTTAAAATTAAATGTTGATAATAAAAGAGAATATGCACAATTTACAAACTAACATACTTAATTGAAAAATCAGATTTTATTACTAGTGATTCAAACTTCTTATGATTATTTAAGTAGTAATGTCACTTAACTCCCTTTAAATCTAACGCCTTTTAGATCTAACTCTCTTATCATAAGTTAGACAATCATGTCACCTAACGTCTACACCCTCTCAAGATAAAAGTACAAACTTTCTTTATGAATTTATAATAAGTAAATAGATATCTAGAATAGTTAATAAGTAACATTATATTCTGTCTATAATATTTTATATTATATAAAATAACAAATCACATAACAACATTACAAAAATGAATGAGATACCCTTCATCATATTTTTTTTTCTTGATGATCATTTTCTATATAATTAAAGTCTTTAAATATTACTTGTGTACTCATTTTTCTACACTTCAAAATATCAATTGTGTTGGGCGTTTGTGTATGTGTGATGAGGTGTCAGATTCATGCAAAGTCGATCATGTCGTTTGTGACACGCGATGGGAGGAGGTGCAAAACAATCAAACGAAAGGACTACTCGTACCTAACACTCACTGCTAGGTACGATTCAGTTTTCGTTTCGTTGCATAAATGCCCTTTTTATTTCTTATTTTGACATTCTGTTCGTTTGGCCGTCTATGCAGCTACCTTTCCCAAATGCTCTACTCCAGGTAGATTCGTGAATTACTTTCTTTGCTAGTCTTTTTTTGTTTGTTCCAGGTTTGACATGATAATTATAAAAGGAAAATTTGCATGGATAATTTAAAAATGATTAAATAAAGAAAGCTTAGTTAGAATTGCCCTTGTCATTTTAATTGCAGTTCTGAGAAATATTTTATTTGCTACTTCTTTGCTGCTTCTTTAAGGGTTAAATAAAGAAGACATAGTTAGATATTTCTTTATCTTGTTGCTTTTCCATACATTTTAGTACCTTAGGGCAAGAAATCCAAGAGACCAGCTGCATTTATTTATTTGTGTGCTGCACACATTTCTGGCGGTTGCGTGCAGCACATAGAGAAACCTAATTTCACCCTAATGGTTGTCTACGAGACATCGCTGGGCAGTTCGGTTAGGACTCTCCTTTTTCAGGTGTAATTACTCTCCTCTCCGCTTTCTTGGGGAGTAAACGAGAAACCCTCATCGCCTAATGTACGTTTCAGATTATTCCAGATTATTCCTTTCAGATTATTCCAGATGGTTTATTTTCATCTGCATAATGTACGTTTAAGCTTCCCAATGCGTTCAACTTTAGTTTCTACTCTGTTGTACTTTCCGCGGAATTACTTCATAGTTTAGTTTTAGTTTGGTGTCACTTATAAAATTATTTGGTGTAATCTACGGCTTCAAAATAGACATTTCATTGTTGCCTTTCTCTTCCAATTAAATCTAATTTTTGGAACGATGTGATTTTATATTAAACGGCAATATCCTACATTAAGATATCTTACATTATATCATATATAAATTTATATGTTGAATTTTGTGTTTCAACACATATATAATTTATATCTTTAAATTATTTTTATTATTTTCAACTTTTTAAAAATATTATATATTTTAGTTTTAAAAGTGGTAATTCACTGAATCACCTCAGTTCAATACCCTATCAGTTTCTTCCAATAAGCCAGAGAAATCGCATAAACACGAATTATATTTTTACTTCTTTTATTTTGAAATTCCACATACGATATCGTGCAATTTAATTAACAATTACTTACACAGGTTGTTGTTTGCCGGGACATGAGGTAGCTGCATCATGTCCTTCCATGCAGCAGAAATAACTCTCATCCACCCGTTTTGTTTTTCTGTTGATGATCAATGAATTAATCTTTCGGTTTTCCAATAGTGTACTGTGGTGTACGGTCCGTGCAATTATTTCTCTATGGCAATTAAATTAAATGCAATGCATTTGGTGTGAGTTATAAACAATAGTTAGTCTAATCTGTGGCTTCAAAATCCATTTTTCGCGGCTACCCCTCCCTTATAACTAAATCTAGTCTCTTGAACGAACGTTGTGGTTTTGTATTAAATGGCTTTATTAAAAGATCTCCAATTGTGCTTTTACCTATTTTGAATATATTTTTTATTAAAATCACAATGTTTTTACATTTAAATATATATTATAAAATTAAATTCTATGTAAATGTTTTTAATATTCACTTTGAATACTTGTTTTATTGATTGTCTCAATTATAATATATATATATATTCTTATAAATTTATTAGGCTAGATTAGCTTAGAATAGAGTAGGCAAAGGTAGGCTAGGCTAGGGTAGGCTAAAGTAGGCTAGGCTAGACTAGAGTAGTCTACTAGGCTAGAGTAGAGTAAGCTAAGGTAGGCTAGGCTAGAGTAGGCTAGACTAGGCTAGAGTAAGAGTAGAATATGATAGGCTAGAGTAGAGTAGGCTAGGCTACGGTAAGTTAGAGTAGGTTAGTAGGCTAGGGTAGAGTAGGCTAGTAGGCTAGAGTAGGCTAAGCAATGCTAGGCTAGGTTAGGCTAAAGTAGACTCGATTTAGCTAGGCTAGAGTAAACTAGTGGGCTAGAGTAGGCTAGGCTAAGTTATGGTAGAGTAGGCGAAGCTAGGGTAGAGTAGGCTATGTTAGGCTAGAATAAGCTAGGCTAGGCTAGAGTAGGGTAGTATAGGATAGGCTACACTAGGATATGATAGAATACAGTAGGCTAAGGTAGGCTAGCCTAGGCTAGAGTAGCGTATTAGGCTAGAGTAGAGTAGGATAAGCTAAACTAGGGTAGAGTAGGGTAGGGTAGGAAAGGCTAGAGTAGAGTAGGATAGAATAGGATAGGATAGTCTAGGATAGGATATGATAGAGTAGGCTGAGTTAGGCTAGGCTATGATAGGAAAGGTTAGGATAGAGTAGAGTATCGTAAGCTAGGTTAGCCTAGAATAGGCTAGGCTAGAATAGGCTAAGGTAGAGTCTATTAGACTAGAGTAGGATAGAGTAGTCTACGTTAGGCTATAGTAGGTTAGAGTAAAATAGGGTATGATAGGCTACACTAGATTAGGTTAGAGTAGTGATGGCTAGGCTAGGATAGAGTAGGCTAGGATAGGGTAAGATAGGATAGAGTAGGTTAGAATAAAATAGGGTAAGATAGGCTAGGCTAGTGTAGGCTAGAGTAGGCTAGGCTAGGCTAGGATATAGTAAGTTAGGATAGGGTAAGATAGGATAGAGTAGGTTAAGTTAGGCTAGGCTAAGGTAGCGTAGAGTAGGCTAGGCTAGGCTAGAGTAGAGTAAGCTAAGCTAGGCTAGGTTAAAGCGGGTTAGACTAGGATAGAGTAGGCTAGGATAGGGTAAGATAGGATAGAGTAGATTAACTTAGGCTAGGCTAGGGTAGCGCAGAGTAGGCTAGGCTAAGCTAGAGTAGTGTAAGCTAAGCTAGGCTAGGTTAAAGCAGGGTAGACTAGAATAGGCTAGGCTAGAGTAGGCTAATCTAGGCCAAACTAGGATAGACTTAGCTAGGTTATGCAAGGCTAGGCTAGGGTATCCTAGTAGGGTAGAGTAGAGTAGGCTAAGGTAGGCTAGGATATAGAAGGTTAGACTAGAATAGGATAAGGTACAATGGGATAAGCTAGAATAGCTTAGACTAGTGTAGGATAAAGTAGGGTAGGCTAGGATAGAGTAGGTTAGAGTAGAATATGATATGATAGGATATAGACGGCTAGGATAGAGTAAGCTAGAGTAGAGTAGGCTAAGCTAGGCTAGAGTAGGCTAGTATGGAGTAGGCTAGGCTAGGCTAGAGTAGGCTAGTACGATAGGCTAGGATAAGTAAGCTAGGCTAAGATAGGATAACATAGAGTAGGTTAAGGTAGGCTAGGCTAGGCTAGAGTAGGCTAGTACGATAGGCTAGGATGGAGTAGCCTTGTCGGCTAGCGTAGAGTAAGCTAAGCTAGGCAAGGTTAGAGAATAGGCAAGTTAGGCGAGGCTAGAGTAATTTGGAGTAGAATAGGATAGGGTAGACTAATCTAGGCTAAAGTAGGTTATGCTAGGCTAGATTAGTCTAGTAGGTTAGAGTAGCCTAGGGTAGGATAGGATAAAGCATGCTAGGATAGGCTACGCTAGGATAAGATAGGCTAAAGTAAGGTGGGCTTGTCTAGAGTATCCTAGTATTATAAAGTAGTGTAGGCTAAGCTAGACTAGCCTAGATTAGGTTAATTTGAGATAGAATAGGATAGAACATGCTAAGGTAGGTTAGGCCACGTGAGGCTAAAGTAGGCTAGGCTAGACTAAAGTATCCTACTAGTCTAGAGTATATTAGGCTAAGCTATGCTACACAAGATTAGGTAATACTAGAATAGCCCAGGTTAGTGTAGGCTAGGCTATAGAAGGATAGGTAAAAAAGGGTAGGCTAGGCAAGGCTACGCAAGAGTAGGCTAACTTAGGTTAGGTTAGGTTAGGCCAGAGTAGGCTAGGATAGATAGAGTATGCTCGAGTAGGCTAGGATAAACTAGGATACAATATGTTAGGTTAGTCTAGAGTAAGATAGAGTTGGTTGGGATAGTCTAGAGTAGCCTAAACTAGGCTTGGCTAGGCTAGGCTAAGTTAGGGGAGAGTAAGCTAGGCTATATTATAGTAGACTAGGCTAGAGTAAGAGAGATTTGGCTAGGATAGTATAGGATAAAGTAGTCTAGGCTAGGCTAGACTAAGTTAGGCTAGAGTAGGCTAGGCTACATTATAGTAGGAGGATAGGTTGGAGTAAATTAGGCTACAGTAAGCTAGGTTAGATTAGGATAGAGTAGGATAAAGTAGAATAGGATAGGCTAGAGTAGACTAGGCTAGAGTAGGGTAAAGTAGGCTAGGCAAGGCAAGGTAATGCCAGGAAAGGCTAGGAAACAGTAGGCTAGCCCATGTTAGGGTAGGCAAGGCTAGAGTAGGATAAAGTAGTGTAGGTGAGGGTAGGCTAGGCTAGGCTAAGCTATACTAGAGTAGGATAATGTAGGTTAGCGTGAGCTTGATTAGACTAGTAGGCTAGAGTAGAGTAGGCTAAGTTAGGCTAGCCTAGAGTAGTTTAGACTATGGTATACTAGGTTAGAGTATGCTATGCTAGGATAGAGTAGGCTAGAGTAGGCTAGGCTAGGCTATAGTAGGTTAGAGTAGAATAATATAGGCTAGACTAGGCTAGGCTAATACATGTTAGAGTAGAGTAAGCTAGCTTAGGCTAACTTAGAGTGGGTTAGTAAGCTAGGCTAACTTTATATCTCCCCCAACAAGAAGGTTATCTTCTTGGTCATCCCCAATGCTATATTTTAAGGTTTCCCAGCATATTTTCTTGTCCTTATAATGGTTGGGGGAGTATATGTTGTAGATGCTGACTATCCCGCGAGTTTCAACATTCTCCAGTTTAGTGTTTATCCAGTGGTCTATCTTCGTGTGCTGTTCAGTTTCCATTTCCCTTTTTTCCATATAGTGCTTATTCCTCCTAAAGCTCTAGTAGCTGACATTGCTTATCCTTCATAGATCCTAGATTTTTCTGATCACATCAATTTCTTGACTACTTAGCTTTGTCTCTTGAATTAAGAGGATGTCAGCTTTTTCACTTTTTATCAGGTCTCTTAAAAAATTAATTTTGGAGGGGTGACCCATCCCTCTACAATTCCAAGAGACAACTATCATTATTTATTATTTGGGGTTGTTGTAGGACCCCTCCCTTTGTTTGCTTGTTGTACTTTTTCTTTATTTTTTGGTCCTTTTTCTAGAAAATTCTCCAATCCCTGTTGTGTTCCCAATGAGACATCTTTGGCTGCTTCTTCATCTCTTATTTATTTGTTCAACCTCCTTCCAATTTTTTTTTGTATTCTCAATATTTTGAGGGGTTTATTTTGTTTGGTTTCTTGTGAGGATTCAGTCTGAATTTAGGAGGAGAGGCTTGTCTGGCTGAGGAGGGGAACCAAGAGGGGTAGGAATGGGAGACGAGAGGAGGGTGTGAATGGGGGAGGAGGTGATGATCAAGTCAAATGGGATGAGAGGAGATGAGAGGATGTCAAAAGGATTTGTCCCCTTGAGGGAGGTTGGTTGAGAGGGGAGGGGAGATCCTAGCGAAGGAGGAGGATGAGAGCCAGAGGTGGGTTTAGATGCAGTCTTTTTCATTTTTACTTATTTCCATTTTGAATCTGATGTTTCTTCAATGTCTTTTTCAGGTTCCTCTCTTTTACTACATCTATTGGCGAAATGACCGTACTCCTGACATACCTTACATTTGAAGGGGATTTGTTCATAGTCCAGCTATTGAATGTGGGTCCTGTTGTCCATTGTTGTAGTTCCTAGAGACAGCCTTGAGTTGTGAAAGAACGGTGCCTAGGAAATCTTATATATAGCAAGGAGCATAATGTATAAAAGAGGAAGTTATCAATAAAATGCTCTCATGCTATCTCCTCAAAACAGGGAATTTTAATTTTGAATGGGACCAAGACCCTCAGAAACTGACACAGAGAAGGGAGTACTGCAGAGGTAATGTGAAAAACTGTAATATAAAAGCAACAGAGAATTCAGAGAACAGCGTACTGTAAAGAGGGTCAGTTCAGAGATACCTCACAGAAATAAATTATCAGAAGGTGTTTGTTGTGAATGAAAGATTGAGAGGATACTAGTTGTCAATGAGCTGATATCCAGATACACAATATCACCATGTAATGGGCTTACCAATTTAAGAATCCATACATGAAAATATCGTTTTAAAAATAACCTCCCAAAGAAACTAATATAGCAGAAGTATGGTTTGAGTGAATAGTGAAACAATATATCATGCCTGAGCCATATTTAAAGCGCTTCACTAATCCGAGCATGGGTATCAACTAGGATAAATCCTTACCAAAAATCAGTGAGCCACTCACATTCCAAAACATGATACGAGAAAGATGGATGAAATGAAATGATCTATTAAAGTAACACATATAAGAGAAAGTTACAAACTGTGAAATACCAAAGACCAGAATCCTTTTAACAGATGGAACTCCTCCTCACTGAGACCCTATGGGCTCTGAGCCTTCATACAAGAGTTCACAAAATGTATACAAAAAATCCTTTCACTGCATAATTTTCTGATAAAATCTTGAACCCTAAATCATCTGTTCTTTGGGAGCTTTATAGGAGAAAAAGAAAGCTCGAAAAGGGAGTAGGTGATGAAAATTTAATTCGCCTCATTAAGACAAGATGGCGGAAACGTGAACACCCATATTGCTGGATGAGTTTGTAGCGCTGTATGTACTCTGCTGCCTGCTTACTGAAATAAATGCACTGGGTAGAAGTCTCTTCAGGAACACGGCAAAGAAGTAAAATCACATAGACATTCCGTCCTTTCCTGAAAGAAAATGGTGCTGAAAACAAAGCTTTAAGGTATTGTTTTTTGTGAATCGTACCCTCTGCCTTCTAAACCCTGAATTATGGTTTAAGTTCTTCAATGCTGAACTTTGAATTCCTCGATCATTCACTGATATTTCTCCGCTGCTCCATTAATATCTCCATCTGCGAAATCTGTGCTTTGAATGACTCGGGAGGGTTTGACAGATTTTAACCCTGCTTCTTTAATGGAAGTCTTGTCGACATACCATTCTAGGCCTTTCTCCATAATCACAGCCTCTGAAAAATGGTCCTTTGATGTGCTCTCTATTACAGTAATAGAGACTGTAAGTCATGGAAATTTTCCGCCGCTGTAACCCTGCAAAACCAGCAAACTCGTTAGGAAAACCAGGCATGGGAATGATGGAGGCGACAGGATCAATGAAAATGGTGCTGTAGATATGGTGAAATGATGGAACAATGCAGGGTGGCGATTAAAACACAATGAAATGATGGAGGATGGATTGGTGGAGATTTTTAACGTAAACATTGAAATTTGACTAACGAATGAAATGTATAATGGCAGAGGAAAAATACGACAAACGCGTGGAACGGTGACGGGGCAGAGGACACGTGTCGATGGTGCAGAGGCAAGCAATATGGACCGTCCGATCTGAAGAGGACATTGACGGCTGAAGAAGCATCGGAGGGCGATGGATTGGCGGGCTAGGGGTACAGATACCTTGGGTTAAATCCCGCGCTTCTTCGGGGTGCGATGACCGTTGGATGGAGAGCCCCAGATCGGACGGTTGATATGAATATCGCACAGGGTCAAATTTCGAACGATAACAAACGATGGGGGGGTGATTTTGAAATAGTGACGGATCCACATGTCGTGCGATGAGTGGAATCGCTCCGAAATGGAAAATACCGCCTGCCCTCCAAAGGCGGTGCGACGGATACCACCAGTTTTTGAAAAGTGATTTTAGGCGTGGGGACCACAAGGGGGGGTGAGCTGCTGACCGTTGATTTACATATTGATCGGACGGTGGACAGGCGATCGGAGCGGTAAATGGGTTGGGCCACGGGTGTGATGCTGATCAATGAAGGCCGTCCGATCTGTACAGATCGTCGGATAATACTGCACCCGATATTCGCCTGGGATAAATTATCTCCAGTCTAGCGCTTGGTCTAGCACCCAGGTTACGTGGAGGAAAAGGTTGAGGGGCTAGGGCCGAAAGGTGCTAAACCTTATATATTTTCAAATGTGGGTTTTCGACCCTTTTTAATACAATTTGGGGCTAGGAAAGAGTAACGATAAGGGGAATGAGGGGTTTTTTAAACCAAACAAGTGTGTGAGTATGGTTTAAAGGGGATTTTGGGATGGTTTAGAAGGATTAGGGGGAGGGATTTTGGGGTAAAAAGGGAGGTTATGAAAAATAGGAAGAGGGGATGAAATGGAGAAATCTGCAGGGGCACAAGGGGCAAATGAAGGCCTCTTGCAGCACAATTTTTCACAATAAATGAGGCTTATTGAACTAATAACAGCAGAGGGAAATAATTAAAGGATAGAGGACCTAAAAATGCTTTCAAGTATGATGTGAATTTAGAGGGAAAGCATTCCTCGAAAGTTTAGAGATAGTTTGACCCCCTGTTTGCTTGTCAAAATTTAATAGTGATCAACGTTGGCTCCACCTGGGGATGGCACATTCATCCTTGGGTGTGTCGAGAACTTCACAGACCACTTACATCATCAATTTTTATAGAGAGGAAAAATAAACCTATTCTACTCCTACCCTTATT
Source organism: Pinus albicaulis (assembly GCA_034641835.2). Classification (NCBI taxonomy): domain Eukaryota; kingdom Viridiplantae; phylum Streptophyta; class Pinopsida; order Pinales; family Pinaceae; genus Pinus; species Pinus albicaulis. The sequence continues at coordinate 715,103,603 of CM076569.1, forward strand.
TCTCCATGAGACCAGATTACACTGTTGGTCTCACATTTTCTCTACCTAAACTACATCTGCTAGGATTAAACTGTTTAGCAGATTTCTTCTCTATATTCTAAAACAGAAATTGAAAAACAACCAAGCCATGATTAGGCTGTCTGGCTTGCTGGACCTTGTAGAAATTAAAACAACTAACTACATGCTCACAGGCTGAGCTTTATTTCATTCTTCCTACCTACTCTAATCTAACCTGGAAATCTGTGATGTTCTAGGTGATACAATAATGCTAATGCAACTAGTATAGCAGTAGAAAAAAAGGATAGGAGCACTAACTTCCTGTCAAAGATAACCACAGGCTGTTCTTCTGGTTGTCCTTCAAAACTGAGGTCACCATCAGTGGTGACCACTATTGATGAATTTGGCCCTTGTGAAGGATCAATGCTGGAGCATTTGGACTGATCAGGGCCTCCATGTAATCTTCCACAGGATTGAAGAACATATGGTGTAAGCCATGACTGGTAGGCTGTCTGCATCATGGGAAACTTTGATTATTGCATCTTCCACTGCATCTTCAATGCGGCTCTTGAAAGTCCAATCACCTTCTTCTTGTATTTCGAATAGCAGTGGGATCTCTTCTTTTTTAGGAGGAGGGAGACTTTCCAAAAAGGCTTTGGGGTCTCTGAACTGATATGATTTTTCTTGTGAGTTCAGAAATTCAACCTCGGCTTCATATCTTTCAACCACCAATTCTAGAAAGATTTTCTTAAGCATGGGTTTATAACTTAAGCTAGGAAGAAGAATAGCCCGTGGAAGGTCCTCCACTTCCAGTTTTGCCAAGGCACGTGACATTTCATCTCAACACTCTGCTACAAAACCTGGATGCATTTTTGCAAACTGCTCAGAGTCTTACATTGGTGAAGTGGCTTGGTCTTCAGCACGGCTGATGTTGTACTGTGACACGATCTCCTAGTGGAGTCTCGTGAAACCAAGATAATTAGCGGCCTACTGATCACCAGTGGAGTATTTTAATCATTTAGGAATTGTGGAGTCTCCAAGGTGAGGGATCTACAACTCTCAAATCTTCATGCTCACCTTTCTGAAGAGTGAATTAGGTTTTGTCGAGGCCCATGGATTTAGATTTTCTCAACTTTGTTCCCCGACAACGGTGCCAAAAAGATGTTGTAGTTCCTAGAGACAGCCTTGAGTTGTGAAAGACCAGTGCCTAGGACATCTTATATATAGCAAGGAGCATAATGTATAACAGAGGAAGATATCAATAAAAGGCTCTCATGCTATCTCCTGAAAACAGGGAATGTTAATTTTGAATGGGACCAAGACCCTCAGAAATTTACATAGAGAAGGGAGTACTGCAGAGGAAACGTGCAAAACTCTAATATAAAAGAAACAGACAATTCAGAGACAGCTTACTGTAAAGAGGGCCAGTTTAGAAATACCTCACAGAAATAAATTATCAGAAGGTGTTTGCTGTGAATGAAATATTGAGAGGATACTAGTTGTCAATGAGCCGATATCCAGATACACAATATCACCATGTAATGGGATTACCAATTTAATAATCCATAAATGACAATAGCATTTTAAAAATAACCTCCCAAAGAAAATAATATAGCAGAAGTATGGTTTGAGTGAATAGTGAAACAATATATCATGCCTGAGCCATATTTAAAGCACTTGTCTAATCCGAGCATGGGTATCAACGAGGATAAATCCATTTCAAAAATTAGTGATCCACTTGCATTCCAGAAACATGATACGAGAAATATGGATGAAATGAAATGATCTATTAAAGTAACACATATAAGAGAAAGTTACAAACTGTGAAATACCAAAGACCAGAATCCTCTTAACAGATGGAACTCCTCCTCACTGAGACCCTATGGGCTTTGAGCCTTCATACAAGAGTTCACAAAATGTATACAAAAAATCCTTTCATTGCATAGTTTTCTGATAAAATCTGGAACCCTAAATCATCTGTTCTTCGGGAGCTTTATAGGAGAAAAATAAATCTCGAAAAGGGAGTAGGTGATGAACATTTAATTTGCCTCATTAATATTAGATGGTGGAAATGTGCACGCCCATATTACTAGATGACTCTGTAGCGCTGTATGTACTTTGCTGCCTGCTTACTGAAATAAATGCGCTGGGTAGAAGTTTTTTCAGGAACACGACAAAGAAGTAAAATCACATAGACATTCCTTCCTTTCCTGAAAGAAAATGGTGTTGAAAAGAAATCTTTAAGGTATTGTTTTCTGCGAATGGTACCCTCTGCCTTCTAAACCCTTAATTATGGTTTAAGTTCTTTCATGCTGAATGTTGAATTCCTCGATAATTCATTGATATTTCTCCACTGCTGCATTAATATCTCCGTCTGCACAATCTGTGCTTTGAATGACTTAGGAGGGTTTGACAGATTTTAACCCTGCTTCTTTAATGGAATTCTTGTTGACATACCTTCCCAGACCTTTCTCCATAATCAGAGCCTCTGAAAAATGGTCCTTTGATGCACTCTCTATTATAGTAATAGAGACTGTAAGTCATGGCAGTTTTCTGCTGCTGTAACCCTGCAAAACCCGCAAACTCGTTAGGAAAACCAGGCATGGGGATGATGGACGTGGCAGGATCAATGAAAATGGTTGTACGGACATGGGGAAATGATGGAACAATTTAGGGTGGCCATTAAAACACAGTTAAATTATGGAGGATGGACTGGTGGAGGCTTTTAACGTAAACATTGAAATTTGACTAACGAATGAAATGTATAATGGTGGAGGAAAAATACGACAAACATGTGGAATGGTGATGGGGCGGAGGACACGTGTCGATGGTGGGGAGGCAAGAAATCTGGACTGTCCAATCTTAGGAGGATATTGACGGCTGAAGACGCATCAGAGGGCGACGGATTGGCAAGCCAGGGGTACGGATACCTTGGGTTAAATCTCGTGCATGTTCAGGGTGCGATGACCGTTGCATGGAGAGCCTCAGATCGGACGGTTGATATAAATATCGTGCTGGGTCAAATGTCGAATGATAACGCGTCATAGGGGGGGGGGGGCGGTTTTGAAATAGTGACACAGCCACGTGTCGTGCGATGAGTGGAATCACTCCGAAATGGAAAATACCTCCCGCCCTCCAAAGGCGGTGCGATGGATACCACCGGTTTTTGAACAATGCTTTTGGGCGCAGGGACCGCAAGGGTGGGTGAGCTGCTGACCATTGATTTACGGATTTATCAGATGGTGGACAGGCGATCGGAGTGGTAAATGGGTTGGGCCACGGACGCGACGCAAATCAATGAAGGCCGTCTGATCTGTATAGATCAACGGATAATATTGTGCCCGATATACGCCTGGGATAAGCGCTCTCCAGACTAGCGCTTGGTCTAGCGCCCAGGTTAAGTGGAGAAAAACGTTGAGGGGCTAGGGCCGAAAGGTGCTAAACCTTATATATTTTCAAATGTGGGTTTTCAACCCTTTTTAATGCAATTTGGGGCTAGGAAAGAGTAACAATAAGGGGAATGAGGGGTTTTTTAAACCAAACAGGGGTGTGAGTATGGTTTAAAGGGGATTTTGGGATGGTTTAGAAGGATTAGGGGGAGGTATTTTGGGGTAAAAAGGTAGGTTATGAAAAAGAGGAAGAGGGGATGAAATGGAGAAATCTGCAGGGGCACAAGGGAAAAGTGAAGGCCTCTTGGGGCATAATTTTTCACAATCAATGAGGCTTATTGACTTAAGAACAAAAGAGGGAAATAATTAAAGGGTAGAGGACCTGAAGAGGCTTTCAAGGATGATGTGAATTCAAAGGGAAAGCATTCCTCGAAAGTTTAGAGACATTTTGACCCCCTGTTTGCTTATCAAAATTTAATAGGGGGCTAACATGATCAACATCCATCTTGATTTTGACCGCTTCTGGGAGGGCCTTTACTAGATCCACCTCAACACAGATTCATGCGCATGCCTGCATGTTGTCTTTGGGTTCACTTCTGTCGATGTATTTTCCCACTCCATTTCCTATTGCACGAACTGAGTCATCAGTCCACCAGTGTAGATGGAGGTGTGGCAATCTTACCCATACTGGTACTGCACTGGGAACATCTAGTTCTGGATCAAAATCCAGAGTCCATCGGTTAAGGTACAAACCCCTTGTGTCCATGAAGTAAGGCCCACTTCGGAATATAAGATCTCAATCACCTTTAGTCTCAAAATGAAAGGTATAACATCCCCAACCACAAAATATTATGGTGATTTTCCCTTGTATAAACTGGATCCAGTTCCTCTCAAACCATTTCTGCACTATTTTGGGTGAGGGCCATAATCCTATAAATTGACCAATTAGTCCTTTTTCTGCCAGAGAGATTCCGGCTTTCCTTGGCACCGATGGAGGTAGGGAGATTTCTGGAATGGATTTCAGCTTTTTAACAAACATTGTGGCGGCTGGTCTAGTTCGTTGGCTTCCCAAAGAGCTTATGAGAGAGGCAAAAACAGCTGAATCTTCATCTGGTCGCGGGTTGTTCGATGTTGCAACTGTGAAAGCACGACATCGGCTAGGGCACGAACGCAAAACAGGCAGCCTTACCAACCAAAATATGTTCAATTCGACATATAATTAAAAATATATTAATAATAATAGTAAATAAAAGTTTAATGTGAGCTAATAAAATGGCTCAATAAATGTGTTATGTAATCCCTATAACATTTAAAAATACAATTTAAATAATAATAAAATACACATTATTTTTTTGCACTCTAAAATAAGTTTCAACTTAAAGAAATTTGATCCTTCTCTGCTCATGTTACATCCATGCTTAATATGGATCCATGTTTGTATATTCTAACTGCTCATATATACCACAACCTTACTTTAGATGTGTAATACATTTATGACACCAAGATTGTTATTTGGCATCATATTTGTTTAATTTGAAAATAGAGTCTCCTTACCTTAAATTATTAATCAAGTAATAGTTACTTCTTTCATTGATATTTATTTAGTTGAGATTTATTTGACATCACATTTATTTGATTTGAAAATAAAGTTCCCTTACCTTAAATTATTAATCATGTAATAACTACTTCTTTTTTTTTATGTTTATTTAGATGAGATGGTATTTGCATTGATCCATAATCATGTTTACCCTATCATCCACTTTATCAACCTTTCCTAAAAAAATTTCAACTTTATATCTTGTGGGATGAAATCCTAATGGGTGGAGCGAATAAGTGAGTCTTTCAATTAAATTCAATAAGAAATTATCACCAACATATTAGGAGGAATAGGTCTTTATTTTTTAGTAGAATCATTAAGTGATGTATGTTGTTTTAAAAAATTGTCATCAACATTGTGTTAAGCAACTTGGGTAATTTTTCAAAATTAAGAAAAATAATGGTCAATCAAAGTTAATATAAATTGAAAACTAAAAACATAAATCAAAATTAAATGTTTTTTTGAAATACAATGAACACAAAAACATAAACATAAATCAAAATTAAAATAAAAGAAAAGCGACCGAACTTTTTTGTTTTTTTAAGATGTAGACACAAAAAGCATAAATCCAAAAAAAAAAAAAGCACCAACATGTTAACTTTTTTTTGCTGCCTTTTAAAAAAAATGAACTAAACAATGTATCGTTCAATTAAAAATGTTAAAAGAAAAATTACATATATAGATATTGTTGCAAAATTTCTTTGATACAAAAATAGAAATATTTTATTAATATCTAAACATGTATATCCATAAAATGAGCTAATTCACTATTTCAAAAACAAGTAATACAAACTAACAAACTATACTTGAAAAGTAATGTCTATGAAACGGTTATTCAAAAAAATAGGTCGATATATCCATTAAAGGAAAAATAAGAGATATGTATGTGAAACGGTTATTAAAAAAATAGGCCGGTATATCCGTTAAAGAAACTTATGCTAACCAGTGTGACAATTCCCTTTCTAATGTCTTAAAATTTTGGGTTCGGTTGGTTCAATTCCGCCGAGGTAATATGAAAATTATTCTAACTTTAAAAAAATAATGCCAAATGAAAGATCATAAAATAAAACACTAATAATGTGAAATGAAAGATCCTAAAACAATAGTTTATGCATGCTACGAGACAACAACATTAATATTAATTGTGAATAGAAATAGGATAAAAAAAATCATATATTCTATTCATCTATAATCTAATTATGATCTAACATGTGAAAAAACTATTTTATGTATAGCTCAACAGAGTCAATATATTCTCATGATTATACAAATATTAAACTTAAAATTAAATGTTGATAATAAAAGAGAATATGCACAATTTACAAACTAACATACTTAATTGAGAAATCAAATTTTATTACTAGTGATTCAAACTTCTTATGATTATTTAGATAGTAATGTCACTTAACTCCCTTTAGATCTAACGCCTTTTAGATCTAACTCTCTTATCATAAGATAGACAATCATGTCACCTACCGTCTACACCCTCTCAAGATAAAAATACAAACTTTCTTTATGAATTTATAATATGTAAATAGATATCTAGAATAGTTAATAAGTAACATTATATTTTGTCTATAATATTTTATATTATATAAAATAACAAATCACATAACAAAATTACAAAAATGAATGAGATACCCTTCATCATATTTTTTTTCTTGCAGATCATTTTCTATATCATTAAAGTCTTAAAATATTACTTGTGTACTCATTTTTCTGCACTTCAAAATATCAAGTGCGTTTTTCATGGATTTTTTTTCTATCACCACTCATATTAGACACATGGTGGATTTATTTTTCTAGCCTTGAATAATATTCTCTTCCTTGTTATTTACTTGACTTTCTTTATAAATTGAAGTGTTTCTTCCATGGATACACCTTAATATTAATATTTAGGATTAAGAACCATTTCAAAAACTCTTACATCCCTATATGAAAAAATTGCATGGAATTTTTATTATTATTATAAAACTTAAGAAAATTATTCCATCTAAAGGATTTCTCATACCTGATCAATTTTAAACTATACGGATTGAATTATTGATGGGATAGGCTCATTCTAAAGCCCACTGTGAAGGCTATGTGTAAGTATTCTTGTCTCTTTTAAAATAAAATATTCTATGAATATAAAAATAATATGTGCTATAATAGAAAAGAAAATGAAAATATGATATGCATATTTAATTAGTTGTCCATATGATCTAATATAATTTCATAAAACATATATGAGTAAGATGTTTAAACTTTATACTTTTCAAAAATATATCAACTTCATATATATTTCTATATATAAACATGCTAAAATAACATACTTTAATGTTGTATATAATAAAATATCAAATGTGAGTTTTGAGTAAAATATTTTAAAATAAATCAATATTGACATATAATTAAAAATATATTAATAATAATAGTAAATACAAGTTTAATGTGAGCTATTAAAATGGTTCAATGCACGTGTTATGTAATCTCTATAACATTTAAAAATAAGATTTAAATAATAATACAATTTAAATAATAATAAAATACACATTATTTTTTTGCATTCTAAAAAAAGTTTCAAATTATAGAAATTTGATCTTTCTCTGCTCATATTACATCAACAGTTAATATGGATCCATGTGTTATATTCTAACTACTCAAATATACAATGGCCTTACCTTAGATGTGTAATACATTTATGACACCGATATTGTTATTTGGAATCATATTTGTTTGATTTGAAAATAGAGTCTCCTTACCTTAAATTATTAATCAAGTAATAATTACTTTTTTCACTGATATTAATTTGAAATCACATTTGTTTGATTTGAAAATAGAGTTCCCTTACTTTAAATTATTAATTATGTAGTAATTACTTCTTTTATTGATGTTTATTTAGTTGAGATTGTCTGTAATAAATAAAAAAATGATTTACGTGAATCCATAATCATGTTTACCCTATTATCCACTTTATCAACCTTTCCTAAAACAGTTTCAACTTTATATCTTGTGGGATGAAATCCTAATGGGTGGAGCCAATAAGTGAGTTTTTCAATTCAATTCAATAAGAAATTATCACTAACATATTAGGGGGAATTGGTCTTTGCCTTTTAGTTGAATCATTAAGTGATCTATGTTTTAAAGAATTGTCAGCTACATTGTGTTAAACAACTTGGATTATTTTTCAAAATTAAAAAAAAAAATGGTCAATCAAAGTAAATATAAATTGAAAACAAAAAACATAAATAAAATTTAAATGTTATTTTGAAATACAATGAACACAAAAACATAAATTAAAATTAAAAAAAAAAAGCATGGAAACTTTTTTTGCTTTTTTATTTTTAGAATGTGAACACAAAAAGCATAAATCAAAATTTAAAGAAAAGAAAATCATGTTAATTTTTTTCTGCCTGCGTTTTTGAAGAAGGTGCACTAAAACTTATTTTTTTGGTTGTGTTTTAAAAGAAAGTTGACTAAAACTTTTTTTTGGCTGCTTTTTTAAAGAAGGTGGACAAAACCAATTATATATATATATATATATATATATATATATATATATAGAGAGAGAGAGAGAGAGAGAGGTTGCAAAAGTAGACTAAACCTATTATATATATATATAAGATGTAAAAGTGGACTAATGCAATTTTATTTAAAATTATATATATATAAAATGTTTGATTAAAGACATTAAAAGAAACGTTTATATATATAGATATATTTATTTATTTATTGTTGCAGAAATTCTCTATACAAAAATAGAAATATTTTATTAATATTTAAACCTGTATATCCATAAAATGAGCTATTGCAAAAATAGGTAATACAAAATAGTTAATTATAATTTACAAACTATAGTTAAAAATTAATTTCTTAATTTTTCACTCATTTATAGGAGAAATAAGAGATCTGTCTGTGAAACGGTTATTCAAGAAAGTAGGTCGATATATCCGTTAAAGAAACTTATGCTAATTAGTCTGACAATTGAAATGTATTAAAATTTTGAGTTAGATTGATTCAATTCTGCTCAGGTCATATCAAAATTATTCTAACTTCTAAAAAAATAATGTCAAATAAGAGATCATAAAATAAAACACTAATAATGTCCAATAAAAGATCATAAAATAAAACATTGTGATTAAAAAGAGTGAAAAACAAAAAGCATGAATCTAAATTAAAGGAGAAAAAGCATGCGACCGTTTTATGCCTGCTATTTTTAGGACGGTGGGGTGGACCAATTTTAAATGACACGGGATTTGTCTCTGATTCAAATAAAAAAGGCCAATATATCCGTTGAAAAAATCCTACATATATCTTTAGGTTGCAGAAATTTCCCACTTCGTCATGTACCTGTGGTCTGGTCCGATATTTCTATGTGTGCTCTGATATGTCTGTGGTTGGGCGTCTGTGTATGTGTGATGAGGTGTCAGATTCATGCAAAGTCGATCATGTCGTTTGTGACACGCGATGGGAGGAGGTACCTAACACTCACTGCTAGGTACGATTCAGTTTTCGTTTCGTTGCATAAATGCCCTAACCTTTTTATTTCTTATTTTGACATTCTGTTCATTTGGCCGTCTATGCAGCTAGCTTTCCCAAATGCTCTACTCCAGGTAGATTCGTGAATTACCTCTACTCCAGGTAGATTCGTGAATTACTTTCTTTGCTAGTTCTTTTTTTGTTTCTTTTGTAATTTTAGTTCCAGGTTTGACATGATAATTATAAAAGGAAAATTTGCATGGATAATTTAAAAATGATTAAATAAAGAAAGCTTAGTTAGAATTGTCCTTGCAGTTCTGACAAATATTTTCTTTGCTCTTTGCTACTTCTTTGCTGCTTCTTTATTGGTTAAATAAAGAAGACATAGTTAGATTTTTCTTTATCTTGTTGATTTTCGATACATTTTAGTACCTTAGGGCAAGAAATCCAAGAGACCAGCTGCATTTATTTATTTGTGTGCTGCACACATTTCTGGCGGTTGCGTGCAGCACATAGAGAAGCCTAATTGCACCTTAATGAAGTCACTATTTTCTACCCTAATGGTTGTCTACGAGACATCGCTGGGCAGTTTGGTTAGGAATTACTTAATTCCATTTTCAGGTGTAATTACTCTCCTCTTCGCTTTCTTGGGGAGTAAACGAGAAACCCTCATCACCTGTTCATCCAATCTCTATTCAGATTATTCCAGATAGTTTATTTTCATTTGCATAATGTACGTTTAAGCTTTCCAATGCGTTCAACTTTAGTTTCTCCTCTGTTGTAGTTTCCGCGGAATTACTTCATAGTTTAGTTTTAATTTGGTGTCACTTATAAAATTATTTGGTGTAATCTACGGCTCCAAAATAGACATTTCATTGCTGCCCTTCTCTTCCAATTAAATCTAATTTTTGGAACGATGTGATTTTATATTAAACGGCAATATCCAAATATTTTGAATTAAGATATGTTACATTATATGATATATAAATTTATATGTTGAATTAAGATATGTTACATTATATGATATATTGAATTTTGTGTTTCAACACATATATAATTTATTTTATATCTTTAGATTATTTTTATTATTTTTAACTTTTTAAAAATATTATATATTTTAGTTTTAAAAGTGGTAATTGACTAAATCACCTCAGTTCAATACCCTATCAGTTTCTTCCAATAAGCCAGAGAAATCTCATAAACACGAATTATATTTTTACTTCTTTTATTTTGAAATTCCACATACGATATCGTTGGGCAATTTAAGTACCAATTACTTACAGAGGTTGTTGTTTGCCGGGACATGAGGTAGCTGCATCATGTCCTTGCATCCACCCGTTTTGTTTTTCTGTTGATGATCAATGAATTAATCTTTCGGTTTTCCAATAGTGTACAGTGGTGTACGGTCCGTGTAATTATCTCTCTATACTTTTGATTTATTTAAATTAAATGCAATGCATTTGGTGTGAGTTATAAACCATAGTTAGTCTAATCTGTTGCCTCGAAATCCATTTTTCGCGGCTACCCCTCCCTTATAACTAAATCTAGTCTCTTGAACGAACGTTGTGGTTTTGTATTAAATGGCTTTATTAAAAGTTCTCCAATTGTGCTTTTACCTATTTTGAATATATTTTTTATTAAAATCACAATGTTTTTACATTTAAATATATATTATAAAATTAAATTCTATGTAAATGTTTTTAACATTCACTTTGAATACTTGTTTTATTAATTGTCTCAATTATATATATATATATATATATTCTTATAAATTTATTAGGTTAGATTAGCTTAGAATAGAGTAGGCAAAGGTAGGCTAGGCTAGGGTAGGCTAAAGTAGGCTAGGCTAGACTAGAGTAGTCTAGTAGGCTAGAGTAGAGTAAGTTAAGGTAGGCAAGGCTAGAGTAGGCTAGAGTAAGAGTAGAATATGATAGGCTAGAGTAGAGTAGGCTAGTAGGCTAGAGTAAACTAGTGGGCTAAAGTAGGCTAAGCTAAGTTATGGTAAAGTAGGCTAAGCTAGAGTAGAGTAGGCTAGTAGGCTAGACTAAACTAGTGGGCTAGAGTAGGCTAAGCTAAGTTATGGTAAAGTAGGCTAAGCTAGGGTAGAGTAGGCTATGTTAGGCTAGAATAAGCTAGGCTAGGCTAGAGTAGGGTAGTGTAGGATAGGCTAGACTAGGATATGATAGAATAGAGTACGCTAAGGTAGGCTAGCCTAGGCTAGAGTAGCATAGTAGGCTAGAGTAGAGTAGGATAAGCTAAGCTAGGGTAGAGTAGGGAAGGGTAGGAAAGGCTAGAGTAGAGTAGAATAGAATAGGATAGGATAGTCAGGGATGGGATATGATAGAGTAGACTAAGGTAGGCTAGGCTACGATAAGAAAGATTAGGATAGAGTAGAATATCGTAAGCTAGGTTAGCCTAGAGTAGGCTAGACTAGAATAGGCTAGGCTAGAGTAGGCTAAGGTGGAGTACGTTAGACTAGAGTAGGATAGAGTAGTCTACGCTACGCTATAGTAGGTTAGAGTAAAATAGGGTATGATAGGCTACGCTAGATTAGGGTAGAGTAGTGTTGGCTAGGCTAGGATAGGGTAAGATAGGATAGAGTAGGTTAGAGTAAAATTGGGTAAGATAGGCTAGGCTAGTGTAGGCGAGAGTAGGCTAGGCTAGGCTAGGATAGAGTAAGTTAGGATAGGGTAAGATAGGATAGAGTAGGTTAAGTTATGCTAGGCTAAGGTAGCGTAGAGTAGGCTAGGCTAGGCTAGAGTAGAGTAAGCTAAGCTAGGCTAGGTTAAAGCGGGTTAGACTAGGATAGAGTAGGCTAGGATAGGGTAAGATAGGATAGAGTAGGTTAACTTAGGCTAGGCTAGGGTAGCGCATAGTAGGCTAGGCTAGGCTAGAGTAGTGTAAGCTAAGCTAGGCTAGGTTAAAGCAGGTTAGACTAGAATAGGCTAGGCTAGAGTAGGCTAATCTAGGCCAAAGTAGGATAGACTAAGCTAGGTTAGGCTACGCTAGGCTAGGGTATCCTAGTAGGGTAGAGTAGAGTAGGCTAATGTAGGCTAGGATACGGTAGGTTAGACTAGAATAGGATAGGCTACAATAGGATAAGCTAGAATAGCTTAGTCTAGTGTAGGATAAAGTAGGGTAGGCTAGGCTAGAGTAGGTTAGAGTAGAATATAGTATGATAGGATATAAATGGCTAGGATAGAGTAGGCTAGAGTAGAGTAGGCTAAGCTAGGCTAGAGTAGGCTAGTAGGGTAGAGTAGGGTAGGGTAGGTTAGGATAGAGTAGGCTAGGATAAGTAAGCTAGGCTAAGATAGGATAGCATAGAGTAGGTTAAGGTATGCTAGCCTAGGGTAGGCTAAATTATGATAGGCTAGGATCGAGTAGCCTTGTCGGCTAGCGTAGAGTACGCTAAGCTAGGCGAGGTTGGAGTAGAATAGGCTATGTTAGGCGAGGCTAGAGTAGGTTAGACTCTAATACGATAAGGTAGAGTATACTAAGCTAGGTTAGAGTAGGATAGAGTGGGTTAGGCGAGGCTAGAGTAATTTTGAGTAGAATAGGATAGGCTAGACTCGTCTAGGCTAAAGTAGGTTATGCCAGGCTAGATTAGGCTAGTAGGTTAGAATAGACTAGGGTAGGATAGGATAAAGCATGTTAGGATAGGCTAGGCTAGGATAAGATAGGCTAAAGTAAGGTGGGCTAGTCTAGAGTAGCCTAGTATTATAAAGTAGTGTAGGCTAAGTTAGACTAGCCTAGATTAGGTTAATTTGAGCTAGAATAGGATAGAACATGCTAAGGTAGGTTAGGCCACGTGAGGCTAAAGTAGGCTGGGCTAGACTAAAGTATCCTAGAAGTCTAGAGTATAGTAGGCTATGCTATGCTACACAAGAGTAGGTAATACTAGAATAGGCCAGGTTAGTGTAGGCTAGGCTACAGAAGGATAGGTAAAAAGGGATAGGCTAGGCAAGGCTATGCAAGAGTAGGATAACTTAGCTTAGGTTAGGTTCAGCCAAAGTAGGCTAGGATAGGATAGAGTGTTCTCGAGTAGGCTAGGATAAAATAGGATACAATATGTTAGGTTAGGCTAGAGTAAGATAGAGTTGGTTGGGATAGTCCAGAGTAGCCTAGAGTAGGCTGGGCTAGGCTAGGCTAAGTAGGGGAGAGTAAGCTAGGCTATATTATAGTAGACTAGGCTAGAGTAAGAGAGATTTGGCTAGGATAGTATAGGATAAAGTAGTCTAGGCTAGGCTAGACTAAGTTAGGCCAGAGTAGGCTAGGCTACATTATAGTAGGAGGATAGGTTGGAGTAAATTAGGCTACAGTAAGCTAGGTTAGATTAGGATAGAGTAGGATAAAGTAGAATAGGATAGGCTAGAGTAGGCTAGGCTAGAGTAGGGTAAAGTAGGCTAGGCAAGGCAAGGTAATGCTAGGAAAGGCTAGGAAACAGTAGGCTAGCCCATGTTAGGGTAGGCAAGGCTAGAGTAGGATAAGCTAGAGTAGGTGAGGGTAGGCTAGGCTAGGCTAAGCTATACTAGAGTAGGATAAAGTAGGTTAGAGTGAGCTTGATTAGACTAGTAGGCTAGAGTAGAGTAGGCTAAGTTAGGCTAGCCTAGAGTAGTTTAGACTATAGTATACTAGGTTAGAGTATGATATGCTAGGATAGAGTAGGCTAGAGTAGGCTAGGCTAGGCTATAGTAGGTTAGAGTAGAATAATATAGGTTAGACTAGGCTAGGCTAGAACATGTTAGAGTAGAGTAAGCTAGCTTAGGCTAACTTAGAGTGGGTTAGTAGGCTAGGCTAACTCTAGATCTCCCCAACCAAGAAGGTTATCTTCTTGGTCGTCCCCAATGCTATCTTCTAAGGTTTCCCAGCATATTTCCTTGTCCTTATAATGGTTGGGGGAGTATATGTTGTAGATGCTGACTATGCTGCGAGTTTCAACATTCTCCAGTTTAGTGTTTATCCAGTGGTCTATCTTCGGGTGCTGTTGCAGTTTCCATTTCCCTTTTTTCCATATAGTGCTTATTCCTCCTGAAGCTCCAGTAGCTGATATTACTTATCCTTCATAGATCCAAGATTTTTCTGATCACATCAATTTCCTGACTACTTAGCTTTGTCTCTTGAATTAAGAGGATGTCAGGTTTTTCACTTTTTATCAGGTCTTTTAAAAAGTTAATTTTGGAGGGGTGACCCAACCCTCTACAATTCCAAGAGACAACTATCATTATTTATTATTTGGGGTTGTTGTTGGACCCCTCCCTTTGTTTGCTTGCTGTACCTTTTCTTTATTCTTTGGTCCTTTTTCTAGAAAATTCTCCAATCCCTATTGTGTTCCCAATGAGATATCATTGGCTACTTCTTCATCTCTTATTTCTTTGTTCAATCCCCTTCCAATTTTTTTTGTATTCTCAATATTTTGAGGGGTTTCTTTTGTTTGGTTTCTTGTCAGGATTCGGTCCGAATTTAGGAGGAGAGGCTTGTCCGGCTGAAGAGGGGAACCAAGAGGGGTAGGAATGGGAGATGAGAGGAGGGTGTGAATGGGGGAGGAGGAGATGATCAAGTCAGATGGGATGGGAGCAGATGAGAGGATGTCAAAGGGATTTTTCCCCATAAGGGAGGTTGGTTGAGAGGGGAGGGGAGATCCTAGTGGAGGAGGAGGATGAGAGCCAGAGGCGAGTTTAGATGCAGTATTTTTCATTTTTACTTATTTCCATTTTGAATCTGATGTTTCTTCAATGTTTTTTTCAGGTTCCTCTATTTTACTACATCTATTTGCGAAATGACCGTATTCCTGACATACCTTACATTTTAGGGGGATTTTTTCATAGTCCAGCTATTGAATGTGGATCCAGTTGTCCACTGTTGTAGTTCCTAGAGACAACCTTGAGTTGTGAAAGACCAGTGCCTAGGAAATCTTATATATAGAAAGGAGCATAATGTATAACAGAGGAAGTTATCAATAAAAGGCTCTCATGCTATCTCCTAAAAACAGGGAATGTTAATTTTAAATGGGACCAAGACCCTCAGAAACTGACACAGTGAAGGGAGTACTGCAGAGGCAATGTGAAAAACTCTAATATAAAAGCAACAGACAATGCAGAGACAACTTACTGTATAGAGGGTCAGTTCAGAAATACCTCACAGAAATAAATTATCAGAAGGTGTTTGCTGTGAATGAAAGATTGAGAGGATACTAGTTGTCAATGAGCTGATATCCAGATACACAATATCACCGTGTAATGGGCTTACCAATTTAAGAATCCATACATGACAATAGCATTATAAAAATAACCTCCCAAAGAAACTAATATAGCAGAAGTATGGTTTGAGTGAATAGTGAAACAATATATCATGCCTGATCCATATTTAAAGCGCTTGATTAATCTGAGCATGGGTATCAACTAGGATAAATCCATACCAAAGGTGATGAAAATTTAATTTTCCTCATTAAGACAAGATGGCGGAAACGTGCATGCCCATATTGCTGGATGACTCTGTAGCGCTGTATGTACTCTACTGCCTGCTTACTGAAATAAATGCACTGGGTAGAAGTCTCTTCAGGAACACGGCAAAGAAGTAAAATCACGTAGACATTTCTTCCATTCCTGAAAGAAAATGGTGCTGGAAAGAAAGCTCTAAGGTATTGTTTTCTGCGAATGGTACCCTCTGCCTTCTAAACCCTGAATTACGGTTTAATTTTTTCAATGCTGAACATTGAATTCCTCGATCATTCACTGATATTTCTTCGCTACTCCATTAAT
The DNA here is from genome assembly GCA_034641835.2 of Pinus albicaulis. Taxonomy (NCBI): domain Eukaryota; kingdom Viridiplantae; phylum Streptophyta; class Pinopsida; order Pinales; family Pinaceae; genus Pinus; species Pinus albicaulis. The sequence continues at coordinate 715,119,805 of CM076569.1, forward strand.
ATCTCCATTTGCGCAATCTGTGCTTTGAATGAATCGGGAGGGTTTGACAGATTTTAACCCTGCTTCTTTAATGGTAGTTTTCTACCATGGTAGTTTTAACCCTGCTTCTCTATTACAGTAATAGAGACTGTAAGTCATGGTAGTTTTCTGCCACTGTAACCCTGCAAAACGCGCAAACTCGTTAGGAAAAATAGGCATGGGGATGATGGACGTGGCGGGATAATTGAGAATGGTTGTTTGGACATGGCGAAATGATGGAACAATGCAAGGTGGCGATTAAAACATAGTGAAACGATGGAGGATGGACCGGTGGAGGTTTTTAATGTAAACATTGAAATTTGACTAACGAATGAAATGTGTAATGGCAGAGGAAAACTATGACAAACACGTGGAACAGTGATGGGGCGGAGGACACGTGTCGATGGTGGGGAGGCAAGCAATCTGGACCATCCGATCTCAGGAGGAGATCGATGGCTAAAGACGCATCGGAGGGCGACGGATTGTCGGGCCAGGGGTACGGATACCTTGGGTTAAATCTTGCGCATCTTCGGGGTGTGATGACAGTTGGATGGAGAGCCCCAAATCAAACGGTTGATATGAATATCGCGCTGGGTCAAATTTTGAACGATAACGCATGATGGGGGGGGGCGGTTTTGAAATAGTGACGGAGCCACGTGTCGTGCGATGAGTGGAATCGCTCCGAAATGGAAAATATCGCCTGCCGTCAAAAGTCGGTGCGATGGATACCACCAGTTTTTGAAAAGTGCTTTTGGGTGTGGGGACCACAAGGGCGGGTGAGCTGCTGACCATTGATTTACAGATTGATCAGACGGTGGACAGGCGATCGGAGCGGTAAACGGGTTGGGCCACGGGTGCGACGTTGATCAATGAAGGTCGTCCGATCTGTACAGATCGACGGATAATACTGCACCCGATATCTGCCTGGGATAAGCGCTCTCCAGGCTAGCGCTTGGTCTAGCACCCAGGTTTCATTGAGAAAAAGGTTGAGGGGCTAGGGCCAAAAGGTGTTAAACCTTATATATTTTCAAATGTGGGTTTTCGGCCCTTTTTAATGCAATTTGGGACTGGGAAAGAGTAACGATAAGGGGAATGAGGAGTTTTTTAAACCAAAAAAGGGTGTGAGTATGGTTTAAAGGGGATTTTGGGAAATAATTAAAGGGCAGAGGACCTGAAGAGGCTTTCAAGGATGATGTGAATTCGGAGGGAAAGCATTCCTTGAAAGTTTAGAGACAGTTTGACCCCCTGTTTGCTTGTCAAAATTTAATAGGCGGCTAACATGATAAGCATTGGCTCCACCTGGGGACGGCACGTTCATCCTTGGGTGTGTCGAGAACTTCACAAACCACCTACATCCTCAATTTTTACATACAGGAAAAATAAATCTATTCTACTCCTACCTTTGTTACTCCATGAGACCAGATTACACTGTTGGTCTCACATTTTCTCTAACTAAACTACATCTGCTAGGATTAAACTGTCTAGCAGATTTCTTCTCTACATTCTAAAACAAAAATTGAAAAACAGCCAAGCCATGATTAGACTGTCTGGCTTGCTGGACCTTGCAGAAATTAAAACAACTAACTACATGCTCACAGGCTGAGCTTTATTTCAGTCTTCCTACCTACTCTAATCTAACCTGGAAATCTCTGATGTTCTAGGTGATACAATAATGCCAATGCAACCAGTTAAGCAGTATAAAAAAAGGATAGGAGCACTGACTTCCTGTCAAAGATAACCACAGGGTGTTCTTCTGGTGGTCCTTCAAAACTGAGGTCACCATCAGTGGTGACCACTCTTGATGAATCTGGCCCTTGGCAAGGATCAATGCTGGAGCATTCAGACTGATCAGGGCCTCCATGTACTCTGCGACAGGATCGAAGAAAATATGGTGTAAGCTTTCTTATTTTGGGCTTGCCATGACTGGTAGGTTGTCTGCATCCTGGGAAACTTTGATTATTGCATCTTCCACTGCATCTTCAATGTGGCTCTTGAAAGTCCAATCACCTTCTTCTTGTATTTAGAAAGGCAGTGGGATCTCTTCTTTTTTAGGAGGAGAATTTCCAAAAAGGCTTTGGGGTCTCTGAACTGATATGATTTTTCTTGTGAGTTCAGAAAATCAACCTCAGCTTCATATCTTTCAACCAAAAATTCTAGAAAGATTTTCTTAAGCACGGGTTTAGAACTTAAGCTGGGAAGAAGAATAGCCCGTGGAAGGTCCTCCACTTCTAGTTTTGCCAAGGCATGTTACATTTCATCTCGACACTCTGCTAAGAAACCTGGATGCATTTTTGCAAACTGCTCAGAGTCTTACATTGGTGAAGTGGGTTGGTCTTCAGCACGGCTGATGTTGTACTGTGACATGATCTCCTAGTGGAGTCTCATGAAACCAAGATAATCAGCGGCCTACTGATCACCAGTGGAGTATTTTAATCATTTAGGAATTGTGGAGTCACTAAGGTGAGGGATCTACAACTCTCAACTCTTCATGCTCACCTTTCTGAAGAGTGAATTAGGTTTTTTCGAGGCCCAGGGATTTAGATTTTCTCAACTTTGTTCCTTGACAACGGCGCTAAAAAGATGTTGTAGTTCCTAGAGACAGCCTTGAGTTGTGAAAGACCAGTGCCTAGGACATCTTATATATAGCAAGGAGCATAATGTATAACAGAGGAAGATATCAATAAAAGGCTCTCATGCTATCTCCTGAAAACAGGGAATGTTAATTTTGAATGGGACCAAGACCCTCAGAAAATGACACAGAGAAGGGAGTACTATAGAGGCAACGTGCAAAACTCTAATATAAAAGAAATAGACAATTCAGAGACAGCTTACTATAAAGAGGGCTAGTTCAGAAATACCTCACATAAATAAATTATCAGAAGGTGTTTGCTATGAATGAAAGATTGAGAGGATACTAGTTGTCAATGAGCTGATATCTAGATACACAATATCACCATGTAATGGGCTTACCAATTTAAGAATCCATACATGACAATACCGTTTTAAAAATAACCTCCCAAAGAAACTAATATAGCAGAATTATGGTTTGAGTGAATAGTGAAACATTATATCATGCCTGAGCCATATTTAAAGCGCTTGACTAATCCGAGCATGGATATCAACTAGGATAAATACATACCAAAAATCAGTGAGCCACTCGCATTCCAGAAACATGATACAAGAAAGATGGATGAAATGAAATGATCCATTAAAGTAACACATATAAGAGAAAGTTACAAACTGTGAAATACCAAAGACCAGAATCCTCTTAACAGATGGAACTCCTCCTCACTGAGACCCTACGGGCTTTGAGCCTTCATACAAGAGTTCACAAAATGTATACAAAAAATCCTTTCACTGCATAATTGTCTAATAAAGTCTGGAACCCTAAATCATCTGTTCTTCGGGAGCTTTATATGAGAAAAATAAAGCTTGAAAAGGGAGTAGGTGATCAACATTTAATTTGCCTCATTAAAATAAGATGGCGGAAATGTGCACGCCCATATTGCTGGATGACTTTGTACAGCTGTATGTACTTTGCGCCTGCTTACTGAAATAAATGCACTGGGTAGAAGTCTCTTTAGGAACATGGCAAAGAAGTAAAATCACATAGACATTCCTTCCCTTCCTGAAAGAAAATGGTGCTAAAAAGAAACCTTTAAGGTATTTTTTTCTGCGAATGGTACCCTCTGCCTTCTAAACCCTGAATTACGGTTTAATTTCTTCAATGTTGAACATTGAATTCCTCGATAATTTACTGATATTTCTTCGTTGCTCCATTAATATCTCCATCTGCGCAATTTGTGCTTTGAATGACTTGGGAGGGTTTGACAGATTTTAGCCCTGCTTCTTTAATGGAAGTCTTGTCGACATACCTTCCCAGGCCTTTCTCCATAATCGCAGCCTCTGAAAAATGGTCCTTTGATGCACTCTCTATTACAGTAATAGAGATTGTAAGTCATGGGAGTTTTCTGCTGCTGTAACCCTGCAAAACCCGCAAACTCATTAGGAAAACCAGGAATGGGGATGATGGACGTGGCGGGATCAATGAAAATGGTTGTGCGGACATGGTAAAATGATGGAACAATGCAGGGTCACGATTAAAAGACAGTGAAATGATGGAGGATGGACTGGTGGAGGTTTTTAATGTAAACATTGAAATTTGACTAATGAATGAAATGTATAATGGCAGAAGAAAAATATGACAAACACATGGAACGGTGACGGGGCGGAGGACAAGTGTCGATGGTGGGGAGGCAACAAATCTGGAACGTCTGATCTCAGGAGGAGATCGACGGCTGAAGACGCGTCGGAGGGCAACAGATTGGCGAGCCAGGGGTACAGATACCTTGGGTTAAATCCCATGCATCTTCGGGGTGCGATGACCGTTGGATGGAGAGCCCCAGATTAGACGGTTGATATGAATATCGCATTGAGTCAAATGTCGAACGATAACGCGTGATGGGGGGGAAGTTTTGAAATAGTGACGGAGCCGCATGTCGTGCAATGAGTGGAATCTCTCCGAAATGGAAAATACCGCCCGCCCTCCAAAGGCGGTGCGATGGATACCACCAGTTTTTGAACAGTGCTTTTGCGCGCGGGGACCATAAGGGCGGGTGAGCTGCTGACCATTGATTTACAGATTGATCGGATGGTGGACAGGTGATCGGAGTGGTAAACGGGTTGGGCCACGGGCACGACGCTGATCAATGAAGGTCGTCCGATCTGTACAGATTGCCAGATAATACTGCGCCCAATATCCGCCTGGGATAAGCACTCTCCAGGCTAGCGCTTGGTCTAGCGCCCAGGTTACGTGGAGCAAAAGGTTGAGGGACTAGGGCTGAAACGTGCTAAACCTTATATATTTTCAAATGTGGGTTTTCGGCCCTTTTGAATGCAATTTGGGGCTGGGAAAGAGTAACAATAAGGGGAATGAGGGGTTTTTTAAACCAAAAAAGGGTGTGAGTATGGTTTAAAGGGGATTTTGGGATGGTTTAGAAGGATTAGGGGGAGGGATTTTGGGGTAGAAAGGAAGGTTATGAAAAAGAGGAAGAAGGGATGAAATGGAGAAATCTGCAGGGGCATAAGGGGCAAATGAGAGCCTCTTGGGGCATAATTTTTGACAATCAATCAGGCTTATTGACTTAACAACAGCAGAGGGAAATAATTAAAGTGAAGAGGACCTGAAGAGGCTTTCAAGGATGATGTGAATTCAGAGGGAAAACATTCCTCGAAAGTTTAGAGACAGTTTGACTAGCTCTTTGCTTGTCAAAATTTAATAGCGGGCTAGCATGATCAACATCCACTTTGATTTTGACCACTTCCGGGAGGCCCTTTCCTAGATCCACCTAAACACAGATTCATGCGCATGCCTGCATGTTATCTTTGGGTTCACTTTTGTCGATATATTTGCCCACTCCATTTCCTATTGCACGAACTGAGTCATCACTCCACTAGTGTAGAGGGAGGTGCGAAAATCTTACCCATACTGGTACTGCACTGGGAACATCTAGTTCTGGATCAAAATACAGAGTCCATCGGTTAAGGTATAAACCCCTTGTGTCCATGAAGTAAGGCCTGCTTCGGAATATAAGATCTCAATCACTTTTAGTCTCGAAATGAAAGGTATAACATCCCCGGCCACAAAATATTATGGCGATTTTCCCTTGTATAAACTGGATCCATTTCCTCTCAACCCATTTCTGCACTGTTTTGGGTGAGCGCCATAATCCTATAAATTCACCAACTAGTCCTTTTTCCGCCAGAGATATTTCGGCTTTCCTTGGCACCGATGGAGGTAGGGAGATTTCTGGAATGGATTTCAGCTTTTTAACAAACTTTGTGGCAGCTGGTCTAGTTCGTTGGGTTCCCAAAGAGCTTATGAGAGAGGAAAAAATAGCTGAATCTTCAGCTGGTTGTTGGTTGTTCGATGTTGCAACTGTGAAAGCACAACATCGGCTAGGGCAGGAATGCACAACAGGCAGCCTTACCAGCCAAAATATGTTCAATTCGACATATAATTAAAAATATGTTAATAATAATAGTAAATACAAGTTTAATGTGAGCTAATAAAATGGCTCAATGCATGTGTTATGTAATCCCTATAAAATTTAATAATACGATTTAAATAATAATAAAATACACATTAATTTTTTGCACTCTAAAATAAGTTTGAACTTAAAGAAAGTTGATCCTTCTCTGCTCATGTTACATCCATGCTTAATATGGATCCATGTTTGTATATTCTAACTGCTCATATATACCACAGCCTTACTTTAGATGTGTAATACATTTATGACACCAAGATTGTTATTTGGCATCATATTTGTTTAATTTGAAAATAGAGTATCCTTATCTTAAATTATTAATCAAGTAATAGTTACTTCTTTCATTGATATTTATTTAGTTGAGATTTAGTTGACATCACATTTGTTTGATTTGAAAATAAAGTTCCCTTACCTTAAATTATTAATCATGTAGTAACTACTTCTTTTTTTATGTTTATTTAGATGAGATGGTATTTTCATTGATCCATAATCATGTTTACCCTATCATCCACTTTATCAACCTTTCCTAAAACAATTTCAACTTTATATCTTGTGGGATGAAATCCTAATGGTTGGAACCAATAAGTGAGTTTTTCAATTATATTCAATAAGAAATTATCACCAACATATTAGGAGGAATAGGTCTTTCTTTTTTAGTAGAATCATTAAGTGATCTATGTTGTTTTAAAAAATTGCCATCAACATTGTGTTAAGCAACTTGGGTAATTTTTCAAAATTAAGAAAAGTAATGGTCAATCAAAGTTAATATAAATTGAAAACAAAAAACATAAATCAAAATTAAATGTTTTTTGAAATACAATGAACACAAAAACATAAACATAAATCAAAATTAAAAGAAAAGAAAAGAAACCAAACTTTTTTGTTTTTTTAAGATGTAGACACAAAAAGCATAAATCCAAAAAAAAAAGAAACAGCAACATGTTAACTTTTTTTTGCTTCCTTTTTTAAAGAAGAACTAAACTAACTTTAAGATTTCAAAAACGGTTATTCAATATATCCATTTTAAAATTATATATATATATATATATATATATATATATATATATATATATATATATATATATATGTTTTTCAATGAAAAACATTAAAAGAAAAATTAGATATATAGACATTGTTGCAAAATTTCTTTGTACAAAAATAGAAATATTTTATTAATATCTAAACATGTATATCCATAAAATGAGATAATTCACTATTTCAAAAACAAGTAATACAAAATAGTTAGCTATAAGTTGTTGAAATGTCCTAATTTCCTAAGTTGGAGAAATGTCTATGAAACGGTTATTCAAAAAAATAGGTCGATATATCCATTAAAAAATAAAATAAGAGATATGTATGTGAAACGGTTATTAAAAAAATAGGCCGGTATATCCGTTAAAGAAACTTATGCTAACCAGTGTGACAATTCCATTTCTAATGTCTTAAAATTTTGGGTTCGGTTGGTTCGATTCCGCCTAGGTCATATGAAAATTATCCTAACTTTAAAAAAATAATTTCAAATGAAAGATCATAAAATAAAACACTAATAATGTGAAATGAAAGATCATAAAATAACAGTTTATGCATGCGACAAGACAACAACATTAATATTAGTTGTGAATAGAAATAGGATAAAAAAAATCATATATTTTATTCATCTATAATCTGATTATGATCTAACATGTGAAAAAACTATTTTATGCATAGCTCAATTGAGTCAATATATTCTCATGATTATACAGATATTAAACTTAAAATTAAATGTTGATAATAAAAGAGAATATGCACAATTTACAAACTAACATACTTAATTGAGAAATCAGATTCTATTACTAGTGATTCAAACTTCTTATGATTATTTAGATAGTAATGTCACTTAACACCCTTTATATTTAACGTGTTTTAGATCTAACTTTCTTATCATAAGTTAGACAATCATGTCACGGAACGTCTACACCCTCTCAAGATAAAAATACAAACTTTCTTTATGAATTTATAATACGTAAATAGATATCTAGAATAGTAAATAAGTAACATGATATTTTGTCTATAATATTTTATATTATATAAAATAACAAATCACATAACAACATTACAAAAATGAATGAGATACCCTTCATCATATTTTTTTTCTTGAGGATCATTTTCTATATCATTAAAGTCTTTAAATATTACTTGTGTACTCATTTTTCTACACTTCAAAATATCAAGTGTGTTTTTCATGGATTTTTTTTCTATCACCACTCATATTAGACACATGGTGGATTTATTTTTCCAGCCTTGAATAATATTCTCTTCCTTGTTATTTACTTGAATTTCTTTATAAATTGAAGTGTTTCTTCCATGGATACACCTTTATATTAATATTTAGGATTAAGAACCATTTCAAAAATTCTTACATCCCTATATGAAAAAATTGCATGGAATTTTCATTATTATTATAAAACTTAAGAAAATTATTCCATCTAAAGGATTTCTCATACCTAATCAATTTTAAAAGATACTCATTGAATGATTGATGGGATAGGCTCATTCTAAAGCCCATTGTGAAGGCTATGTGTAAGTGTGTTTGTCTCTTTTAAAATAAAATATTCTATGAATATAAAAATAAAATGTGCTATAATAGAAAAGAAAAAGAAAATATGCTATGCATATTTAATTAGTTATCCATATGATCTAATATAATTTCATAAAACATATATGAGTAAGATGTTTAAACTTTATACTTCTCAAAAGTATATCAACTTCATATATATTTTTATATATAAACATGCTAAAATAACATACTTTAATGTTGTATAGAATAAAATATCAAATGTGAGTTTTGAGTAAAATATTTTAAAATAAATCAATATTGACATATAATTAAAAATATATTAATAATAATAGTAAATAAAAGTTTAATGTGAACTGTTAAAATGGTTCAATGCACGTGTTATGTAATCTCTATAACATTTAAAAATAAGATTTAAATAATAATACGATTATTTTTTTGCATTCGAAAAAAAGTTTGAAATTACAGAAATTTGGTCTTTCTCTGCTCATGTTACATCCATAGTTAATATGGATCCATGTGGTATGTTCTAACTACTCAAATATACCATGGCCTTACCTTAGATGTGTAATACATTTATGACATCGAGAATGTTATTTGGAATCATATTTTTTTTATTTGAAAATAGAGTCTCCTTACCTTAAATTATTAATCAAGTAATAATTACTTTTTTCACTGATATTTATTTGACATCACATTTGTTTGATTTGAAAATAGAGTTCCCTTACCTTAAATTATTAATTATGTAGTAATTACTTCTTTTATTGATGTTTATTCAGTTGAGATTGTCTATAATAAATAAAAAAAATGATTTACGTGAATCCATAATCATGTTTACCCTATTATCCACTTTATCAACCTTTCCTAAAACAATTTCAACTTTATATCTTGTGGGATGAAATCCTAATGGGTGGAGCCAATTAGTGAGTTTTTCAATTCAATTCAATAAGAAATTATCACTAACATATTAGGGGGAATTGGTCTTTGCCTTTTAGTTGAATCATTAAGTGATCTATGTTTTAAAGAATTGTCAGCTACATTGTGTTAAACAACTTGGATTATTTTTCAAAATTAAAAAAAAAATAATGGTCAATCAAAGAAAATATAAATTGAAAACAAAAAACATAAATCAAAATTAAATGTTATTTTGAAATACATTGAACACAAAAACATAAATTAAAATTAAAAAAAAAAAAAGCATGGAAACTTTTTTTTCTTTTTATTTTTAGAATGTGGACACAAAAAGCATAAATCAAAATTAAAAGAAACGAAAAGCATGTTAACTTTTTTCTGGCTGCTTTTTTAAAGAAGGTGGACTAAACCAATGAGAGAGAGAGAGAGAGAGAGAGAGAGAGAGAGAGAGACTAAAGCTATTATATATATATATAAAAGATGTGAAGGTGGACTAATGCAATTTTATTTAAAATTATATATATAGAATGTTTGATTAAAGACATTAAAAGAAACGTTTATATATATAGATATATATATTTATTTATTGTTGCAGAAATTCTCTATACAAAAATAGAAATATTTTATTAATATTTAAACCTGTATATCCATAAAATAAGCTATTTCAAAAACAAGTAATACAAAATAGTTAATTATAATTTACAAACTATAGTTAAAAATTAATTTCTTAATTTTTCACTCATTTATAGAAGAAGTAAGAGATCTGTCTGTGAAACGGTTATTCAAGAAAATAGGTCGGTATATCCGTTAAAGAAACTTATGCTAATCAGTCTGACAATTAAAATGTATTAAAATTTTGAGTTAGGTTGGTTCGATTCTTCCAAGGTCATATGAAAATTATTCGAACTTTTAAAAAAATAATGTCAAATAAAAGATCATAAAATAAAACACTAATAATGTCCAATGAAACATCATAAAATAAAACACTGTGATTAAAACAAAGTGAAAAACAAAAAGCATGAATCGGAGAAAAAGCATGCGACCGTTTTACGCCTGTTATTTTTAGGACGGTGGGGTGGGCCAATTTTAAATTCTCCCTCAGTTGTGGAAGAGACGAGACACAGAATTTTTCTCTGATTCAAATAAAAAAGGCCAATATATCCGTTGAAAAGATCCTACATATATCTTTCGAAGGTTGCAGAAATTTCCCACTTCGTCATGTACCTCTGGTCTGGTCCGATATTTCTATGTGTGCTCTGATATGTCTGTGGTTGGGCGTCTGTGTATGTGTGATGAGGTGTCAGATTCATGCAAAGTCGATCATGTCGTTTGTGACACCCGATGGGAGGAGGTGCAAAACAATCAAACGAAAGGACTACTCTTACCTAACACTCACTGCCAGGTACGATTCAGTTTTCGTTTCGTTGCATAAATGCCCTAACCTTTTTATTTCTTATTTTGACGTTCTGTTCATTTGGCCGTCCATGCAGCTAGCTTTCCCAAATGCTCTACTCCAGGTAGATTCGTGAATTACTTTCTTTGCTAGTTCTTTTTTTGTTTCTTTTGTAATTTTAGTTCCACGTCTGACATGATAATTATAAAAGGAAAATTTGCATGGATAATTTAAAAATGATTAAATAAAGAAAGCTTAATTAGAATTGTCCTTGTCATTTTAATTGCAGTTCTGAGAAATATTTTCTTTGCTACTTCTTTGCTGCTTCTTTATTGGTTAAATAAAGAAGACATAGTTAGATTTTTCTTTATCTTGTTTCTTTTCCATACATTTTAGTACCTTAGGGCAAGAAATCCAAGAGACCAGCTGCATTTATTTGTTTGTGTGCTGCACACATTTCTGGCGGTTGCGTGCAGCACATAGAGAAGCCTAATTCCACCCTAATGAAGTCACTATTTTCTACCCTAATGGTTGTCTACGAGACATCGCTAGGCAGTTTGGTTAGGAATTACTTAATTCCATTTTCAGGTGTAATTACTCTCCTCTTCGCTTTCTTGGGGATTAAACGAGAAACCCTCATCACCTGTTCATCCAATCTCTATTCATATTATTCCAGATAGTTTATTTTCATCTGCATAATGTACGTTTAAGCTTTCCAATGCGTTCAACTTTAGTTTCTCCGCTGTTGTAGTTTCCGCGGAATTACTTCATAGTTTAGTTTTAGTTTGGTGTCACTTATAAAATTATTTGGTGTAATCTGCGGCTCCAAAATAGACATTTCATTGCTGCCCTTCTCTTCCAATTAAATCTAATTTTTGGAACGATGTGATTTTATATTAAACGGCAATATCCAAATATTTTGAATTAAGATACGTTACATTATATGATATACAAATTTATATGTTCAATTTTGTGTTTCAACACATATATAATTTTATATGTTTAAATTATTTTTATTATTTTTAACTTTTTAAGAACATTATATATTAATTATTATAATAACCTATAACTATCTAGCATATATTTGGTCGATATTTTATATTAATATTAAGATATATCTATATTCTAAATAGGTATAATATATAATATTGACTAATATCATAATAATCTTGAGGTCAGAAACAACTAATATCTTTGAATGAACAAAGATATTTTAGGGATTGGTAATACTTTCTATTGATTCAATAGATTTGGTCTTATACATACCCGAGGAAGGTAATAAAGAAAGGAATCAATTTATTATTTTCTTCCTTCTTTATCACTTAGGAACCGCGCTAGGTTCGAGTCTCATGCACGGTTCTGAATGAGAGAAAGGAGTGAGGGGTCCTATTTTCGAAAACACTATCATTCCAGTCGTTGCTTTTCTTTTGTTCCAAAATAGCTGCTCCAGCCGCTAAACGCATAGCAATGGATATATATGCACATATAGAACGGATAGGATCCTTGACATATTGTTATTTTGTACCATATTCAATTTTTTAGGTTTCTATTGAATTGAAATAGAAAGGATGTTCAGTCGTCTTCTTTATGTATATGAAATCTCCTTTAGATAATGAAAATAAAAATAAAATTGGATGATATATGATGAACCTATATGACCAATCTATATCAATACTTGAATACGCTATCTATAACATATATTCTATATTCATAGATCAGAATATTTTTTCATATATATATATATGCATGGAATAGAATTCACTTTTGGGATGCCTTGATGGTGAAATGGTAGACACGCGAGACTCAAAATCTCGTGCTTAAGAGCGTGGAGGTTCGAGTCCTCTTCAAGGCATAATATTGCTCATGCTTATTGAATGAGCAATTCAATGGCAAATCTCGTACGAGAGTCTCTCAATATATTGGGATATATTCTCTGTTTATACGAGGTATTCCGACGATTACCTACAAGTTAACGCTGTTGGAATAGGACAATGGATCACAGGTAGGATCAGATCTTCTCTACCTAATGAGGAGTCCATTTCGAATCCACCCTCGTATTATAAGGTATATTTCATTAAGGCCACAGATTGAGAAGATCGATACATAGATTGACCATATACCACCTCTCTCAAGATCTTGCAAGATCCACGAATTACGACCGAACCTCAACAACTATATCCATGTCGGATCCTGTGACTCTATCCTTTCCTCTCTTCTGAATAGTGTGGGAAAAAAGAATGCTAGAACCAAAATAGAGGAAATAAGGAGTAAACATAGTCTAGTAGAGAATATCTCTCTCATTAAGTTCAAGAAAATTGGCTTGTCTTTACTATGCTTACTCTTACATGGTCGAAATCTCGGAGTGAGGAACCTATCTTCAAATCAAAGATCTATCAAGTCTTTTTTTTTTCCTCCAACATACTTACTATATTTGTACAATACCAAGAAAGGATTCATTATAGGATCTTAAATTGGAGCATATATAGAACAGAACCTCTCATTGATTCCCATGACCCTACTGCTCGGTCAATTTTCTTTTACTTCATTCCAGATTCTCCTAGCTGATATCAAATCTTAATCCTGTTGTATAAATTGAGTGTTCAATTTCATTCCGAAAAAGACATTCCTTCTCCAACAATGTCTTTGTAATTTGATCCAATAACACTGTATTAGATAGGAACAGATTTGATAAATATTGATAACTCTCGAATAGAGTATTATAAAGAAAAGATTCATTAGATAATAAACTATTGGTTTCGAGCCATCTCTTTTGGCGATGAATTAACGATTGGAAGTGGTCAACGCTTTCTCTCGAATTTTCGATCGACCAACATTTATATAAATATGGAGAAGAATATGGCTATATACGTTCCAAGTGGATACCAATTTCTTGAATGTGTTTGAAATGCTCGGTATGTCTATGTCTAAAAGACAATGGTTTCCACGAATTCATGACCAAACCCGGATTCATCCCGTATTTTGAATCATATCTATGAAAATCACTTTGGAAACTTTGTTTATATATTTTAGTTTTAAAAGTGGTAATCGACTAAATCACCTCAGTACAATACCCTATCAGTTTCTTCCAATAAGCCAGAGAAATCTCATAAACACGAATTATATTTTTACTTCTTTTATTTTGAAATTCCACATACGATATCGTTGGGAAATTTAATTAACAATTACTTACACAGGTTGTTGTTTGCCGGGACATGAGGTAGCTGCATCATGTCCTTGCATGCAGTAGAAATAACTCTCATCCACACGTTTTGTTTTTCTGTTGATGATCAATGAATTAATCTTTCGGTTTTCCAATAGTGTACTGTGGTGTACGGTCCGTGTAATTATTTCTGTATACTTTAGATTTATTTAAATTAAATGCAATGCATTTGGTGTGAGTTATAAACAATAGTTAGTCTAATCTGTGGCCTCAAAATCCATTTTTTGCGGCTACCCCTCCCTTATAACTAAATCTAGTATCTTGAATGAACATTGTGGTTTTGTATTAAATGTCTTTATTAAAAGATCTTCAATTGTGCTTTTACCTATTTTGAATATATCTTTTATTAAAATCACAATGTTTTTACATTTAAATATATATTATAAAATTAAATTCTATGTAAATGTTTTTAACATTCACTTTGAATACTTGTTTAATAAATTGTCTCAATTATAATATATATATATATATATATATTCTTATAAATTTATTAGTCTAGATTAGCTTAGAATAGAGTAGGCAAAGGTAGGCTAGGATAAGTAGGCTAGGCTAGACTAGAGTAGTCTAGTAGGCTAGAGTAGAGTAAGCTAAGCTAGGCTAGGCTAGAGTAGGCTAGAGTAGGTTAGACTAAGAGTAGAATATGATAGGCTAAAGTAGAGTAGGCAAAGGTAGGCTAGGCTAGGGTAGGCTAGGCTAGGGTAGGCTAAAGTAGGCTAGGCTAGAGTAGAGTAGAGTAGGCTAGGCAAGGGTAAGTTAGAGTAGGTTAGTAGGCTAGGGTAGAGTAGGCTAGTAGGCTAGAGTAGGCTAAGCAATGCTATGCTAGGTTAGTCTAAAGTAGACTCGGTTTAGCTAGGCTAGAGTAAACTAGTGGGCTAGAGTAGGCTAAGCTATGTTATGGTAGAGTAGGCTAAGCTAGGGTAGAGTAGGCTATGTTAGGCTAGAATAAGCTAGGCTAGGCTAGAGTAGGGTAGTGTAGGATAGGCTAGACTAGGATATGATAGAATAGAGTAGGCTAAGGTAGGCTAGCCTAGGCTAGAGTAGCGTAGTAGGCTAGAGTAGAGTAGGATAAGCTAAGCTAGGGTAAAGTAGGGTAGGGTAGGAAAGGCTAGAGTAGAGTAGGATAGAATAGGATAGGATATGATAAAGTAGGCTAAGGTAGGCTAGGCTACGATAGGAAAGGTTAGGATAGAGTAGAGTATCGTAAGCTAGGTTAGCCTAGAGTAGGCTAGACTAGAATATGCCAGGCTAGAGTAGGCTAAGGAAGAGTACGTTAGACTAGAGTAGGATAGAGTAGTCTACGCTAGGCTATAGTAGGTTAGAGTAAAACAGGGTATGATAGGCTACGCTAGATTAGGCTAGAGTAGTGTTGGCTAGGCTAGGATAAAGTAGGCTAGGATAGGGTAAGATAGGATAGCGTAGGTTAGAGTAAAATAGGGTAAGATAGGCTAGGCTAGTGTAGGCTAGAGTAGGCTAAGCTAGGCTATGATAGAGTAAGTTAGGATAGGGTAAGATAGGATAGAGTAGGTTAAGTTAGGCTAGGCTAAGGTAGCGTAGAGTAGGCTAGGCTAGGCTAGAGTAGAGTAAGCTAAGCTAGGCTAGCTTAAAGAGGGTTAGACTAGGATTGAGTAGGCTAGGATAGGGTAAGATAGGATAGAGTAGGTTAACTTAGGCTAGGCTAGGGTAGCACAAACTAGGCTAGGCTAGGCTAGAGTACTGTAAGCTAAGCTAGGCTAGGTTAAAGTAGGTTAGACTAGAATAGGCTAGGCTAGAGTAGGCTAATCTAGGCCAAAGTAGGATAGACTAAGCTAGGTTATGCTATGCTAGGCTAGGGTATCCTAGTAGGGTAGAGTAGAGTAGGCTAAGGTAGGCTAGGATACAGTAGGTTATACTAGAATAGGATAGGCTACAATAGGATAAGCTAGAATAGCTTAGACTAGTGTAGGATAAAGTAGGGTAGGCTAGGTTAGTGTAGGTTAGAGTAGAATATGATATGATAGGATATAAATGGCTAGGATAGAGTAGGCTAGAGTAGAGTAGGCTAAGCTAGGCTAGAGTAGGCTAGTAGGGTAGAGTAGGGTAGGGTAGGTTAGGATAGAGTAGGCTAGGATAAGTAAGCTAGGCTAAGATAGGATATCATAGAGTAGGTTAAGGTAGGCTAGCCTAGGGTAGGCTAAAGTATGATAGGCTAGGATGGAGTAGCCTTGTCGGCTAGCGTAGAGTAAGCTAACTAGGCGAGGTTAGAGTAGAATAGGATAAGTTAGGCAAGGATAGAGTAGGTTAGACTCTAATACAATAAGCTAGAGTATACTAAGCTTGGTTAGAGTAGGATAGAGTGGGTTAGGCGAGGCTAGAGTAATTTGGAGTAGAATAGGATAGGCTAGACTTGTCTAGGCTAAAGTAGGTTATGCTAGGCTAGATTAGGCTAGTAGGTTAGAGTAGACTAGGGTAGGATAGGATAAAGGATGCTAGGACAGGATAGGCTAGGATAAGATTGGCTAAAGTAAGGTGGGCTAGCCTAGAGTAGCCTAGTATTATAAAGTAGTGTAGGCTAAGCTAGACTAGCCTAGATTAGGTTAATTTGAGCTAGAATAGGATAGAAAATGCTAAGGTAGGTTAGGTCACGCGAGGCTAAAGTAGGCTAGGCTAGACTAAAGTATCCTAGTAGTCTAGAGTATAGTAGGCTAATCTATGCTACACAAGAGTAGGTAATACTAGAATAGGCCAAGTTAGTGTAGTCTAGGCTACAGAAGGATAGGTAAAAAAGGATAGGCTAGGCAAGGCTATGCAAGAGTAGGCTAACTTAGGTTATGTTGGGTTAGGCCAGAGTAGGCTAGGATAGGATAGAGTATGCTCGAGTAGGCTAGGATAAACTAGGATACAATATGTTAGGTTAGGCTAGAGTAAGATAGAGTTGGTTGGGATAGTCCAGAGTAGCCTAGAGTAGGCTGGGCTAGGCTAGGCTAAGTTAGGGGAGAGTAAGCTAGGCTCTATTATAGTAGACTAGGCTGGAGTAAGAGAGATTTGGCTAGGATAGTATAGGATAAAGTAGTCTAGGCTAGGCTAGACTAAGTTATGCCAGAGTTGGCTAGGCTACATTATAGTAGGAGGATAGGTCGGAGTAAATTAGGCTACAGTAAGCTAGGTTAGATTAAGATAGAGTAGGATAAAGTAGAATAGGATAGACTAGAGTAGGCTAGGCTAGAGTAGGGTAAAGTAGGCTAGGCAAGGCAAGGTAATGCCAGGAAAGGCTAGGAAACAATAGGCTAGCCCATGTTAGGGTAGGCAAGGCTAGAGTAGGATAAAGTAGTGTAGGTGAGGGTAGGCTAGGCTAGGCTAAGCTATACTAGAGTAGGATAAAGTAGGTTAGCATGAGCTTGATTAGACTAGTAGGCTAGAGTAGAGTAGGCTAAGTTAGGCTAGCCTAGAGTAGTTTAGACTATAGTATACTAGGTTAGAGTATGCTATGCTAGGATAGAGTAGGCTGGAGTAGGCTAGGCTAGGCTATAGTAGCTTAGAGTAGAATAATATAGGCTAGATTAGGCTAGGCTAGAACATGTTAGAGTAGAGTAAGCTAGCTTAGGCTAACTTATAGTGGGTTAGTAGGCTAGGCTAACTTTAGATCCCCCCCAACAAGAAGGTTATCTTCTTGGTCGTCCCCAATGCTATCTTTTAAGGTTTCCCAACATATTTCCTTGTCCTTATAATGGCTGGGGGAGTATATGTTGTAGATGCTGACTATCTTGCGAGTTTCAACATTCTCCAATTTAGTGTTTATCCACTGGTCTATCTTCGTGTGCTATTGCAGTTTCCATTTCCCTTTTTTCCATATAGTGCTTATTCCTCCTGAAGCTCTAGTAGCTGATATGGCTTATCCTTCATAGATCCTAGATTTTTCTGATCACATCAATTTCTTGACTACTTAGCTTTGTCTCTTGAATTAAGAGGATGTTAGGTTTTTCACTTTTTATTGGGTCTTTTAAAAAGTTAATTTTGGAGGGGTTACCCAACCCTCTACAATTCCAAGAGACAACTATCATTATTTATTATTTGGGGTTATTGTAGGACCCCTCCCTTTGTTCGCTTGCTGTACTTTTTCTTTATTCTTTGGTCCTTTTTCTAGAAAATTATCCAATCCCCGTTGTGTTCCCAATGAGATATCTTTGGCTACTTCTTCATCTCTTATTTCTTTGTTCAATCTCCTTCCAAATTTTTTTGTATTCTCAATATTTTTAGGGGTTTCTTTTGTTCGGTTTCTTGTGAGGATTCGGTCTGAATTTAGGAGGAGAAGCTTGTCCGGTTGAGGACGGGAACCAAGAGGGGAAGGAATGGGAGATGAGAGGAGGGTGTGAATGGGGGAGGAGGTGATGATCAAGTCAGATGGGATGAGAGCAAATGAGAGGATGTCAAAAGGATTTGTCCCCACAAGGGAGGATGGTTGAGAGGGGAGGGGAGATCCTAGCAGAGGAGGAGGATGAGAGTCAGAGGTGGGTTTAGATGCAGTATTTTTCATTTTTACTTATTTCCATTTTGAATCTGATGTTTCTTCAATGTTTTTTTTAGGTTCCTCTCTTTTACTACATCTATTGGTGAAATGACCGTATTCCTGACATACCTTACATTTGAAGGGGATTTTTTCATAGTCCAGCTATTGAATGTGGATCCAGTTATCCACTGTTGTAGTTCCTAGAGAAAGCCTTGAGTTGTGAAAGACCAGTGCCTAGGACATCTTATATATAGCAAGGAGAATAATGTATAACAGAGGAATTTATCAATAAAAGGCTCTCATGATATCTCCTGAAAACAGGGAATGTTAATTTTGAATGGGACCAAGACCCTCAGAAACTGACACAGAGAAGGGAGTACTGCAGAGGAAATGTGAAAAACTCTAATATAAAAGCAACAGACAATTCAGAGACAACTTACTGTAAAGAGGGTCAGTTCAAAAATACCTCACAGAAATAAATTATCAGAAGGTGTTTGCTGTGAATGAAAGATTGAGAGGATACTAGTTGTCAATGAGATGATATCGAGATACACAATATCACCATGTAATGGACTTACCAATTTAAGAATGCATACATGACAATAGCATTTTAAAAATAACCTCCCAAATAAACTAATATAGCAGAAGTATGGTTAGAGTGAATAGTGAAACAGTATATCATGCCTGAGCCATATTTAAAGCGCTTGACTAATCCGAGCATGGGTATCAACTAGGATAAATCCATACCAAAAATCAGTGAGCCACTCGCATTCCAGAAACATGATACGAGAAAGATGGATGAAATGAAATGATCTATTAAAGTAACACATATAAGAGAAAGTTACAAACTGTGAAATACCAAAGACCAGAATCCTCTTAACAGATGGAACTCCTCCTCACTGAGACCCTACGTGCTCTGAGCCTTCATACAAGAGTTCACAAAATATATACAAAAAATCCTTTCACTGCATAATTTTCTGATAAAATCTAGAACCCTAAATCATTTGTTCTTCGGGAGCCTTATAGGAGAAAAAGAAAGCTCGAAAAGGGAGTAGGTGATGAAAATTTAATTTGCCTCATTAAGAAAAGATGGTGGAAACATGCACGCCCATATTACTGGATGACTCTATAGCGCTGTATGTACTCTAATGCCTACTTACTATAATAAATGCATTGGGTGGAAGTCTCTTCAGGAACACGACAAAGAAGTAAAATCACATAGACATTCCGTCCTTTCCTGAAAGAAAATGGTGCTGAAAAGAAAGCTTTAAGGTATTTTTTTCTGCGAATGGTACCCTTTGCCTTCTAAACCCTGAATTATGGTTTAAGTTCTTCAATGTTGAACATTGAATTCCTCGATCGTTCACTGATATTTCTCCGCTGCTCCATTAATATCTTCATCTGCACAATCTATGCTTTGAATGACTCGGGAGGGTTTGACAGATTTTAACCCTGCTTCTTTAATGGAAGTCTTGTCGACATACCTTCCCAGGCCTTTCTCCATAATCACAGCCTCTGAAAAATGGTCCTTTGATGCACTCTCTATTACAGTAATAGAGACTGTAAGTCATTGTAGTTTTTCGCCACTGTAACCCTGCAAAACCGTAAACTCCTTAGGAAAACCAGGCATGGGGATGATGGACGTGGCGAGAACATTGAAAATGGTTGTGCGGACATGGCGAAATGATGGAACAATGCAAGGTGGTGATTAAAACATAGTGAAAGGATGGAGGATGGACTGGTGGAGGTTTTTAACGTAAACATTGAAATTTGACTAAAGAATGAAATGTATAATGGCAGAGGAAAAATACGACAAACACGTGGAACGGTGATGGGGCGGAGGACACGTGTCGATGGTGGGGAGGCAAGAAATCTAAAGCATCCGATCTCAGGAGTATATCAACGGCTGAAGACGCGTCGGAGGGCAACGGATTGGCGGGCCAGGGGTACGGATACCTTGGGTTAAATCCTGCGCATCTTCGGGGTGCGATGATTGTTGGATGGAGAGCCCCAGATCGGATGGTTGATATGAATATCGCGCTGTGTCAAATTTCTAATGATAACACACGATGGGGGGGCGGTTTTGAAATAGTGATAGAGCCACGTGTCGTGCGATGAGTGGGATCGCTCCGAAATGGAAAATACTGCCCACCCTCCAAAGGCGGTGCGATGGATACCACCAGTTTTTGAAAATTTCTTTTGGGTGTGGGGACCACAAGGGCGAGTGAGATGCTGACCGTTGATTTACAGATTGATCGGATGGTGGACAGGCGATCGGAGCGGTAAACGGGTTGGGCCACACGTGCGACGCTGATCAATGAAGGCCGCCTGATCTGTACAGATCGAAAGATAATACTGCACCCGATATTTGCCTGGGATAAGGGCTCTCCAGGCTAGCGCTTGGTCTAGCACCCAGGTTACATGGAGAAAAATGTTGAGGGGCTAGGGCCGAAAGGTGCTAAACCTTATATTTTTTCAAATGTGGATTTTCGGCCCTTTTTAATGCAATTTGGGGTTGGGAAAGAGTAACGATAAGGGGAATGAGGGGTTTTTTAAACCAAACAAGGGTGCGAGTATGTTTTAAAGGGGATTTTGGGATGGTTTAGAAGGACTAGGGGGAGGGATTTTGGGGGAAAAAGGGAGGTTATGAAAAAAAAAAGAGGGGATGAAATGGAGAAATCTGCAGGGGCACAAGGGGAAAATGAAGGCCTCTTGGGGCACAATGTTTCATAATCAATGAGGCTTATTGAACTAAGAACAGCAGAGGGAAATAATTAAAGGGCAGAGGACCTGAAGAGGCTTTCAAGGATGATGTGAATTTAGAGGGAAAGCATTCCTCAAAAGTTTAGAGACAGTTTGAGCCCCTGTTTGCTTGTCAAAATTTAATAGGGGGCTAAATTGATCAACATTGGCTCCACCTGGGGATGGCACGTTCATCCTTGGGTGTATCGAGAACTTCACAGACCACCTACATCATCAATTTTTACAGACAGGAAAAATAAACCTATTCTACTCCTACCCTTATTAATCCATGAGACAAGATTACACTGTTGGTCTCACATTTTCTCTACCTAAACTACATCTGCTAGGATTAAACTGTCTAGTAGATTTCTTCTCTACATTCTAAAACAGAAATTGAAAAACAGCCAAGCCATGATTAGACTGTCTGGCTTGCTGGACCTTGCATAAATTAAAACAACTAACTACATGCTCACAGGCTGAGCTTTATTTCAGTCTTCCTACCTACTCTAATCTAACCTGGAAATCTCTGATGTTCTAGGTGATACAATAATGCCAATGCAACCAGTTAAGCAGTAGCAAAAAAGGATAGGAGCACTGACTTCCTGTCAAAGATAACCATAGGGTGTTCTTCTGGTGGTCCTTCAAAACTGAGGTCACCATCAGTGGTGACCACTCTTGATGAATCTGGCCCTTGCGAAGGATCAATGCTGGAGCATTTGAACTGATCAGGGCCTCCATGTACTCTACCAGAGGATCAAAGAACATATGGTGTAATCTTTCTTCTTTTAGGCCTGCCATGACTGGTAGGCTGTCTGTATCCTGGGCAACTTTGATTATTGCATCTTTCACTGCATCTTCAATGTGGCTCTTGAAAGTCCAATCACCTTATTCTTGTATTTCAAAAGGCAGTGGGATCTCTTCTTTTTTAGGAGGAGGGAGACTTTCCAAAAAGGCTTTGGGGTCTCTGAACTGATATGATTTTTTTTGTGAGTTCAGAAATTCAACCTCGGCTTCATATCTTTCAACCACCAATTCTAGAAATATTTTATTAAGCACAGGTTTAGAACTTAAGCTGGGAAGAAGAATAGCCCATGGAAGGTCCTCCACTTCTAGCTTTTCCAAACCACGTGACATTTCATCTCGACACTCTGCTACGAAACCTGGATGCATTTTTGCAAACTGCTCAGAGTCTTACATTGGTGAAGTGGCTTGGTCTTCAACATGGCTGATGTTGTACTGTGACATGATCTCCTAGTGGAGTCTTGTGAAACCAAGATAATCAGCGGTCTAATAATCACCAGTGGAAAATTTTAATCATTTAGGAACTGTGGAGTCACTAAGGTGAGGAATGTACAACTCTCAACTCTTCATGCTCACCTTTCTGAAGATTGAATTAGGTTTTGACGAGGCCCAGGGATTTAGATTTTCTAAACTTCGTTCCCCGACAACGGCGCCAAAAATATGTTGTAGTTCCTAGAGACAGCCTTGAGTTGTGAAAGACCAGTGCCTAGGACATCTTATATATAGCAAGGAGCATAATGTATAACAGAGGAAGATATCAATAAAAGGATCTCATGCTATCTCCTGAAAACAGGGAATGTTAATTTTGAATGGGACCAAGACCCTCAGAAACTAACAAAGAGAATGGAGTACTATGGAGGCAACGTGCAAAACTCTAATATAAAAGAAACAAACAATTCAGAGACAGCTTACTGTAAAGAGTGCTAGTTCAGAAATACCTCACAGAAATAAATTATCAGAAGGTGTTTGCTATGAATGAAAGATTGAGAGGATACTAGTTGTCAATGAGCTGATATCTAGGTACACAATATCACCATGTAATGGGCGTGCCAATTTAAGAATCCATACATGAAAATAGCATTTTAAAAATAACCTCCCAAAGAAACTAATATAGTAGAAGTATGGTTTGAGTGAATAGTGAAGCAATATATCATTCCTGAGCCATATTTAAAGCGCTTGACTATTCTGAGCATGGGTATCAACTAGGATAAATCCATACCAAAAATCAGTGAGCCACTCGCATTCTAGAAACATGATACGAGAAAGATGGATGAAATGAAATGATCTATTAAAGTAACACATATAAGAGAAAGTTACAAACTGTGAAATACCAAAGACCAGAATCCTCTTAACAGATGGAACTCCACCTCGGTGAGACCCTACGGGCTTTGAGCCTTCATCCAAGAGTTTACAAAATGTATATAAAAAATCCTTTCACTGCATAATTTTCTGATAAAATTTGGAACCCTAAATCATCTGTTCTTTGGGAGCTTTATAGGAGAAAAATAAAGCTCGAAAAGGGAGTAGGTGATGAACATTTAATTTTCCTCATTAAGACAAGATGGGGGAAATATGCACGCCCATATTGTTGGATGACTCTGTAGTGCTTTATGTACTTTACTGCCTGCTTACTTAAATAAATGCACTGGGTAGAATTCTCTTTAGGAACAATGCAAAGAAGTAAAATCACATAGACATTCCTTCCTTTCCTGAAAGAAAATGGTGCTGAAAAGAAAGCTTTAAGGTATTGTTTTCTGCGAATGGTACCCTCTACCTTCTAAACCCTGAATTATAGTTTAAGTTCTTCAATGCTGAACGTTGAATTCCTCGATAATTTACTGATATTTCTCTGCTGCTCCATTAATATCTCCATCTGCACAATCTTTGCTTTGAATGACTAGGGAGGGTTTGACGGATTTTAACCCTGCTTCTTTAATGGAAGTCTTGTCGACGTACCTTCCCAGGCCTTTCTCCATAATCACAGCCTCTAAAAAATAGTCCTTTAATGCACTCTCTATTATAGTAATAGAGACTGTAAGTCATGGTAGTTTTTTGCTGCTATAACCCTGCAAAACCCGCAAACTCGTTAAGAAAACCAGGCATGGGGATGATGGATGTGGCGGGATCAATGAAAATGGTTGTGACGACATGGCGAAATGATGGAACAATGCAAGGTAGTGATTAAAATAATGTAAAATGATGGAGGATGGACTGGTGTAGGTTTTTAATGTAAACATTCAAATTTGACTAACGAATGAAATGTATAATGGCAGAGGAAAAATACGACAAACACGTGGAACGGTGATGGGGCAGAGGACACGTGTCGATGATGGGGAGGCAAGAAATCTGGACCGTCCGATCTCAGGAGGAGATCGACGGTTGAAGACGCATCGGAGGGCGACAGATCGGCGAGCCAGGGGTACGGATACCTTTGGTTAAATCCCGTGGATCTTCGGGGTGCGATGACTGTTGGATGCAGAGCCCCAGATCATACGGTTGATATGAATATCACGCTGGTTCAAATGTCGAACGATAACGTGCAATGGGGGGGTAGTTTTGAAATAGTGACGGAGCCACGTGTCGTGTGATGAGTGGAATCGCTCTGAAATGGAAAATATCGCCCGCCCTCCAAAGGTGGTGCGATGGATACCACCGGTTTTGAACAGTGCTTTTGGGCGCGGGGACCATAAGGGCGGGTGAGCTGCTGACCATTGATTTACAGATTGATCGGATGATGGATAGGCGATCGGAGCGGTAAACGGGCTGGGCCACGGGCGCGACGTTGATCAATGAAGGCCGTCCGATCTGTACAGATCGACGGATAATACTGCGCTCGATATCCGCCTGGGATAAGCACTCTCCAGGCTAGCGCTTGGTCTAGCGCCCAGGTTACGTGGAGAAAAAGGTTGAGGGGCTAGGGCTGAAAGGTGCTAAACCTTATATATTTTCAAATGTGGGTTTTCGGCCCTTTTTAATGCAATTTGGGGCTGGGAAAGAGTAACAATAAGGGGAATTAGGGGTTTTTTAAACCAAAAAAGGGTGTGAGTATGGTTTAAAGGGGATTTTGGGATGGTTTAGAAGGATTAGGGTGAGGGATTTTGGGGTAGAAAGGGAGGTTATGAAAAAGAGGAAGAGGGGATGAAATGGAGAAATCTGCAGGGGCACAAGGGGAAAATGAAGGACTCTTGGGGAATAATTTTTCACAATAAATGAGGCTTATTAACTTAAGAAATGCAGAATGAAATAATTAAAGGGTAGAGGACCTAAAGAGGCTTTCAAGGATGATGTGAATTCAGAGGGAAAGCATTCCTCAAAAGTTTAGAGACAGTTTTACACCTTGTTTGCTTGTCAAAATTTAATTGAGGGCTAACATGATCAACATCCACCTTGATTTTGACTGCTTTCAGGAAGCCCTTTCCTAGATCCACCTCAACACAAATTCATGCGCATGCCTGCATGTTGTCTTTGGGTTCACTTCTGTCGATGTATTTTCCCACTCCATTTCCTATTGCACTAACTGAGTCATCACTCCACCAGAGTAGAGTGAGGTGCGGAAATCTTACCCATAGTGGTACTGCACTTGGAACATATAGTTCTGGATCAAAATCCAGAGTCCATCGGTTAAGGTACAAACCCCTTGTGTCCATGAAGTAAGGCCCACTTCGGAATATAAGATCTCAATCACTTTTAGTCTCAAAATTGAAGGTATAACATCCCCAACCACAAAATATTATGGCGATTTTCCCTTGTATAAACTGGATCCAGTTCCTCTCAAACCATTTCTGCACTGTTTTGGGTGAGCGCCATAATCTTATAAATTGACCAACTAGTCCTTTTTCCGCCAGAGATATTTCAGCTTTCCTTGGCACCGATGGAGGTAGGGAGATTTCGGGAATGAATTTCAACTTTTTAACAAACTTTGTGGCGGCTGGTCTAGTTCGTTGGGTTCCCAAAGAGCTTATGAGAGAGGCAAAAACAGCTGAATCTTCATCTGGTTGCTGGTTTTTCGATGTTGCAACTGTGAAAGCACGACATCGCCTAGGGCACGAACGCACAACAGGTAGCCTTACCAACCAAAATATGTTCAATTCGACATATAATTAAAAATATATTAATAATAATAGTAAATACAAGTTTAATGTGAGATAATAAAATGGCTCAATGCATGTGTTATGTAATCCCTATAACATTTAAAAATACGATTTAAATAATAATAAAATACACATTTTTTTTTTGCACTCTAAAATAAGTTTGAACTTAAAGAAATTTGATCCTTCTCTGCTCATGTTACATCCATGCTTAATATGGATCCATGTTTGTATATTCTAACTGCTCATATATACCAAAACCTTACTTTAGATGTGTAATAAATTTATGACACCAAGATTGTTATTTGACATCACATTTATTTCATTTGAAAATAGAGTCTCCTTACCTTCAATTATTAATCAAGTAATAGTTACTT
Source organism: Pinus albicaulis (assembly GCA_034641835.2). Taxonomy (NCBI): domain Eukaryota; kingdom Viridiplantae; phylum Streptophyta; class Pinopsida; order Pinales; family Pinaceae; genus Pinus; species Pinus albicaulis. The sequence continues at coordinate 715,146,440 of CM076569.1, forward strand.
CTTTCATTGATATTTATTTGACATCACATTTGTTTGATTTGAAAATAAAGTTCCCTTACCTTAAATTATTAATCATGTAGTAACTACTTCTTTTTTTTTATGTTTATTTAGATGAGATGGTATTTGCATTGATCCATAATCATGTTTACCCTATTATCCACTTTATCAACCTTTCCTAAAACAATTTCAACTTTATATCTTGTGGGATGAAATCCTAATGGGTGGAGCCAACAAGTGAGTTTTTCAATTAAATTCAATAAGAAATTATTACCAACATATTAGGAGGAATAGGTCTTTCTTTTTTAGTAGAATCATTAAGTGATCTATGTTGTTTTAAAAAATTGTCATCAACATTTTGCTAAGCAACTTGTGTAATTTTTTAAAATTAAGAAAAATAATGGTCTATCAAAGTTAATATAAATTGAAAACAAAAAACATAAATCAAAATTAAATGTTTTTTTTGAGATACAATGAACACAAAAACATAAACATAAATCAAAATTAAAAGAAAAGAAAAGCAACCGAACTTTTTTGTCTTTTTAAGATGTAGACACAAAAAGCATAATCCAAAAAAAAATGAAGCAACAACATGTTAACTTTTTTTTGCTGCCTTTTTAAATAAAATGAACTAAACCAATTTTAAGATTTCAAAAACGGTTATTCAATATATAAATTTTAAAATTATATATATATTTGTGTGTGTGTGTGTGTGTGTTGTTCAATTAAAAACATTAAAAGAAAAATTACATATATAGATATTGTTGCAAAATTTCCTTGATACAAAAATAGAAATATTTTATTAATATCTAAACATGTATATCCATAAAATGAGCTAATTCACTATTTCGAAAACAAGTAATACAAAATAGTTAGCTATAACTTACAAACTATACTCGAAAAGTAATTTCCTAATTTTTCCCTCATTTATAGCAGAAGTTGGAGAAATGTCTCCGAAACGGTTATTCAAAAAAATAGGCCGGTATATCCGTTAAAGAAACTTATACCAACCAGTGTGACACTTCCATTTCTAATGTCTTAAAATTTTGGGTTCAGTTGGTTGGATTCCTCTCAGGTCATATGAAAATTATTCTAACTTTAAAAAAATAATGTCAAATGAAAGATCATAAAATAAAACACTAATAATGTGAAATGCAAGATCATAAAATAATATTTTATGCATGCGACAAGACAACAACATTAATATTAGTTGTGAATAGAAATAGGATAAAAAAAATCATATATTTTATTCATCTATAATCTGATTATGATCTAACATGTCAAAAAGCTATTTTATGGATAGCTCAATTGAGTCAATATATTCTCATGATTATACAAATATTAAACTTAAAATTAAATGTTGATAATAAAAGAGAATATGCACAATTTACAAACTAACATACTTAATTGAGAAATCAGATTCTATTACTAGTGATTCAAACTTTTTATGATTATTTAGATACTAATGTCACTTAACTCCCTTTAGATCTAAGGCGTTTTAGATCTAACTCTCTTATCATAAGTTAGACAATCATGTCACCTAACGTCTACACCCTCTCAAGATAAAATTACAAAATTTCTTTATGAATTTATAATACGTAAATAGATATCTAGAATAGTTAATAAGTAACATTATATTTTGTCTATAATATTTTATATTATATAAAATAACAAATCACATAACAACATTACAAAAATGAATGAGATACCCTTCATCATATTTTTTTTCTTGAGGATCATTTTCTATATCATTAAAGTCTTTAAATATTACTTGTGTACTCATTTTTCTACACTTCAAAATATCAAGTGTGTTTTTCATGGATTTTTTTTCTATCACCACTCATATTAGGCACATTGTGGATTTATTTTTCAAACTTTGAATAATATTCTCTTCCTTGTTATTTACTTGACTTTCTTTATGAATTGAAGTGTTTCTTCCATGGATACACCTTCATATTAATATTTAGGATTAAGAACCATTTCAAAAACTCTTACATCCCTATATGAAAAAATTGCATAGAATTTTTATTATTATTATAAAACTTAAGAAAATCATTCCATCTAAAGGATTTCTCATACTTGATCAATTTCAAAAGATACTCATTGAATGATTGACGGGATAGGCTCATTCTAAAGCCCACTGTGAAGGCTATGTGTAAGTATGTTTGTCTCTTTTAAAATAAAATATTCTATGAATATAAAAATAATATGTGCTATAATAGAAAAGAAAAAGAAAATATCCTATGCATATTTAATTAGTTGTCCATATGATCTAATATAATTTCATAAAACATATATGAGTAAGATGTTTAAACTTTATACTTTTCAAAAATATATCAATTTCATATATATTTCTATATATAAACATGCTAAAATAACATGATTTAATGTTGTATAGAATAAAATATCAGATGTGAGTTTTGAGTAAAATATTTTAAAATAAATCAATATTGACATATAATTAAAAATATATTAATAATAATAGTAAATACAAGTTTAATGTGAGCTATTAAAATGGTTCAATGCACGTGTTATGTAATCTATATAACATTTAAAAATAAGATTTAAATAATAATACGATTTAAATAATAATAAAATACACATTATTTTTTTGCATTCTAAATTTTTTTTGAAATTACAGAAATTTGATCTTTCCCTGCTCATGTTACATCCACACTTAATATGGATCCATGTGGTATACTCTAACTACTCAAATATACCATGGCCTTGCCTTAGATGTGTAATACATTTATGACACCGAGATTGTTATTTGGAATCATATTTGTTTGATTTGAAAATAGAGTCTCCTTACCTTAAATTATTAATCAAGTAATAATTACTTTTTTCACTGATATTTATTTGACATCACATTTGTTTGATTTGAAAATAGACTTCCCTTACTTTAAATTATTAATTATGTAGTAATTACTTCTTTCATTGATGTTTATTCAGTTGATATTGTCTATAATAAATAAAAAAATGATTTACGTGAATCCATAATCATGTTTACCCTATTATCCACTTTATCAACCTTTCCTAAAACAATTTCAACTTTATATCTTGTGGGATGAAATCCTAATGGGTGGAGCCAATAAGTGAGTTTTTTCAATTCAATTCAATAAGAAATTATCACTAACATTAGGGGGAATTGGTCTTTGCCTTTTAGTTGAATCATTAAGTGATCTATGTTTTGAAGAATTGTCGCCTACATTGTGTTAAAAAACTTGGATTATTTTTTCAAAATTAAAAAAAATAATAGTCAATCAAAGTAAATATAAATTGAAAAACAAAAAAACATAAATCAAAATTAAATGTTATTTTGAAATACAATCAACACAAAAACATAAATTAAAATTTTAAAAAAAAGCATGCAAACTTTTTTTTGCTTTTTTATTTTTAGAATGTGGCATAAAAAAGCATAAATCAAAATTAAAAGAAAAGAAAAGCATGTTAACTTTTTTTCCGGTCGCTTTTTTGAAGAAGGTGGAAAAAAACTTATTTTTTTCGTTGTGTTTTAAAAAGAAAGTTGACTAAAACATTTTTTTGGTCGCTTTTTTTAAAGAAGGTGGACTAAACTAATTATATATATATATATATATATATATAGTGAGAGAGAGAGAGAGGATGTAAAGGTAGACTAAACCTATTATATATATATATATATATATAAGATGTGAAGGTGGACTAATGCAATTTTATTTAAAATTATATATATAGAATGTTTGATCAAAGACATTAAAAGAAACGTTTACATATATAGATATATTTATTTATTTATTGTTGCAGAAATTCTCTATACAAAAATAGAAATATTTTACTAATATCTAAACCTATATATCCATAAAATGAGCTATTTCAAAAACAAGTAATACAAAATAGTTAATTATAATTTACAAACTATAGTTAAAAATTAATATCTTAATTTTTCACTCATTTATAGGAGAAACAAGAGATATGTCTGTGAAACGGTTATTCAAGAAAATAGGTTGATATATCCGCTAAAGAAACTTATGCTAATCAGTCTCACAATTGAAATGTATTAAAATTTTGGGTTAGGTTGGTTCGATTCTACCCAGGTCATATGAAAATTATTCTAACTTTTAAAAACAATAATGTCAAATAAGAGATCATAAAATAAAACACTAATAATTTCCAATGAAAAATCATAAAATAAAACACTCATGATTAAAACAAAGTGAAAAACAAAAAAGCATGAATTTAAATTAAAGGAGAAAAAGCATGCGACCCGCTATTTTTTAGGACGGTGGGGTGGACCAATTTTAAATTCTCCCTCATTTGTGGAAAGAGACGAGACACGGGATTTGTCTCTGATTCAAATAAAAAAGGCCAATATATCCGTTGAAAAAAATCCTACCTATATCTTTCCAAGGTTGCAGAAAATTCCCACTTCATCATGTACCTCTGGTCTGGTCCGATATTTCTATGCGTGTTCTGATATGTCTGTCGTTGGGTATCTGTGTATGTGTGATGAGGTGTCAGATTCATGCAAAGTCGATCATGTCGTTTGTGACACGCGATGGGAGGAGGTGCAAAACAATCAAACGAAAGGACTACTTCCGTACCTAACACCCACTGCTAGGTACGATTCAGTTTTCGTTTCGTTGCATAAATGCCCTAACCTTTTTATTTCTTATTTTGACTTTCTATTCATTGGGCCGTCTATGCAGCTAACTTTCCCAAATGCTCTACTCCGTAGATTCGTGAATTACTTTCCTTGCTAGTTCTTTTTTTGTTTCTTTTGTAATTTTAGTTCCAGGTTTGACATGATAATTATAAAAGGAAAATTTGCATGGATAATTTAAAAATGATTAAATAAAGAAAGTTTAGTTAGAATTTTCCTTGTCATTTTAATTGCAGTTTTGAGAAATATTTTCTTTGTTACTTTCTTTGCTCCTTCTTTATTGGTTAAATAAAGAAGACATAGTTAGATTTTTTTTTATCTTGTTGCTTTTCCATACATTTTAGTACCTTAGGGCAAGAAATCCAAGAGACCAAACTTGCATTTATTTATTTGTGTGCTGCACACATTTCTGGCGGTTGCGTGCATCACATCGAGAAGCCTAATTCCACCCTAATGAAGTCACTATTTTCCACCCTAATGGTTGTCTACGAGACATTGCTCGCAGCTTTGGTTAGGAATTACTTAATTCCATTTTCAGGTGTAATTACTCTCCTCTTCGCTTTCTTCGGGGAGTAAACGAGAAACCCTCATCACCTGTTCATTACATCTCTATTCAGATTATTCCGTATAGTTTAGTTTCATCTCGCATAATGTACGTTTAAGCTTTCTAATGCGTTCAACTTTAGTTTCTCCGCTCTTGTAGTTTCGCGTGAATTACTTCATAGTTTAGTTTTAGTTTGGTGTCACTTATAAAACTATTTGGATAAGTAAGCTAGGCTAAGATAGGATAACATAGAGTAGGTCAAGGTAGGCTAGCTTAGGGTAGGCTAAAGTATGATAGGCTAGGATGGAGTAGCCTTGTCGGCTAGCGTAGAATAAGCTAAGCTAGGGGAGGTTAGAGTAGAATAGGCTAAGTTAGGCGAGGATAGAGTAGGTTAGACTCTAATACGATAAGCTAGAGTATACTAAGCTAGGTTAGAGTAGGATAGAGTGGGTTAGGGCGAGGCTAGAGTAATTTGGAGTAGAATAGGATAGGCTAGACTCGTCTAGGCTAAAGTATGTTATGCTAGGCTAGATTAGGCTAGTAGGTTAGAGTAGACTAGGGTAGGATAGGATAAAGCATGCTAGGATAGGCTAGGCTAGGATAAGATAGGCTAAAGTAAGGTGGGCTAGTCTAGAGTAGCCTAGTATTACAAAGTAGTGTAGGCTAAGCTAGACTAGCCTAGATTAGGTTAATTTGAGCTAGAATATGATATAACATGCTAAGGTAGGTTAGGCCACGCTGAGGCTAAAGTAGGCTAGGCTAGACTAAATTATCCTAGTAGTCTAGAGTATAGTAGGCTAAGCTATGCAACAAAAGAGTATGTAATACTAGAATAGGCCGTGTTAGTGTAGGCTAGGCTGCTGAAGGATAGGTAAAAAAGGATAGGCTAGGCAAGGCTACACAAGAGTAGGCTAACTTAGGTTATGTTAGGTTAGGCCGCAGTAGGCTAGGATAGGATAGAGTATGCTCGAGCAGGCTAGGATAAACTAGGATACAATATGTTAGGTTAGGCTAGAGTAAGATAGAGTTGGTTGGGATAGTCCGCAGTAGCCTAGATTTGGCCGAGCTAGGCTAGGCTAAGTTAGGGGAGAGTAAGCTAGGCTATATTAAAGTAGAATAGGCTAGAGTAAGAGAGATTTAGCTAGAATAGTATATGATAAAGTAGTCTAGGCTAGGCTAGACTAAGTTAGGCCGCAGTAGGCTAGGCTACATTATAGTAGGAGAATAGGTTGGAGTAAATTAGGCTACAGTAAGCTAGATTAGATTATGATAGAGTAGGATAAAGTAGTAGTAGGTGAGGGTAGGCTAGCTAGGCCAAGCTATACTAGAGTAGGATAAAGCAGGTTAGCGTGAGCTTGATTAGACTAGTAGGCTAGAGTAGAGTAGGCTAGGTTAGGCTAGCCTAGAGTAGTTTAGACTATAGTATACTAGGTTAGAGTATGATATGCTAGGATAGAGTAGGCTAGAGTAGGCTAGGCTACGCTAGAGTAGGTTAGAGTAGAATAATATAGGATAGACTAGGCTAGGCTAGAACATGTTAGAGTAGAGTAAGCTAGCTTAGGATAACTTAGAGTGGGTTAGTAGGCTAGGCTAGCTTTAGATCTCCCCCAACAAGAAGGTTATATTCTTGGTCGTCCCCAATGCTATTTTTTTAAGGTTTCCCTAAAGATATTTCCTTGTCCTTATAATGGTTGGGGAGTATATGTTGTAGATGTTGACTATCCTCGCGAGTTTCAACATTCTCCAGCTTAGTGTTTATCCAAAGTTGGTCTATCTTCGTGTGTTGCTGCGTTTCATTTCCCTTTTTTCCATATAGTGCTTATTCCTCCTAAAGCTCCAGTAGATGATATTTCTTATCCTTCATAGATCCTAGATTTTTTCCGATCACATCAATTTCTTGATTACTTAGCTTTATCTCTTGAATTAAGAGGATGTCGGGTTTTTTCACTTTTTATCGTGTCTTTTAAAAAGTTAATTTTGGAGGGTGACCCAACCCTCTACAATTCCAAGAGACAACTATCATTATTTATTATTTGGGGTTGTTGTAGGACCCATCCCTTTGTTTTCTTGTCTGTACTTTTTTCTTTATTCTTTGGTCCTTTTTCTTAGAAAAATTATCCAATCCTTGTTGTGTTCCCAATGAGATATCTTTGGCTTCTTCTTCATCTCTTATTTCTTTGTTCAATCTCCTTCCAAATTTTTTTTGTATTCTCAATATTTTGAGGGGTTTATTTTGTTTCCGTTTCTTGTGAGGATTCGGTCCGAATTTAGGAGGAGAGGCTTGTCCTACCGAGGAGGGGAACCAAGAGGGGGTAGGAATGGGAGATGAGAGGAGGGTGTGAATGTGGGAGGAGGTGATGATCAAGTCGGGATGGGATGAGAGCAAGATGAGAGGATGTCAAATGGATTTGTTCCCACTAGGGGAGGTTGGTTGAGAGGGGAGGGGAGATCCTAGCGAGGAGTGGGATTAGAGCCAGAGGTGGGTTTAGATGAAGTATTTTTTCATTTTTTACTTATATCCATTTTGAATCGATGTTTCTTCAATGTTTTTTTTAGGTTCCTCTCTTTTACTACATTTATTGGCCAAATCACCGTATTCTCGACATACCTTACATTTGAAGGGGATTTGTTCTATAGTCCAGCTATTGAATGTGGATCCAGCTTATCCACCGTTGTAGTTCCTAGAGACAACCTTGATTTGTGAAAGACCAAATGGTCTAGACATCTTATATATAGCAAGGATCATAATGTATAACAGAGGAAGTTATCAATAAAAGGCTCTCATGCTATCTCCCGAAAACAGGGAATGTTAATTTTGAATGGGACCAAGACCCTCGTAAACCGACACAGAGAAGGGATTATCGCAGTAGGCAATGTGAAAAAATCTAATATAAAAGCAACAGATACCCCGTAGACAACTTATCGTAAAGAGCGTCGTTCGTAAATACCTCACAGTAAATAAATTATCGAAGGTGTTTGCTGTGAATGAAAGATTGAGAGGATACTAGTTGTCAATGAGCCGATATCCGTATACACAATATCACCATGGGCTTACCAATTTAAGAATCCATACATGACAATAGCATTTTAAAAATAAACTCCCGAAGAAACTAATATAGCAGTATAGTATGGTTTTAGTGAATAGTGAAACATAGATATCATGCCTGAGCCATATTTAAAGCGCTTGACTAATCCGAGCATGGGTATCAACTAGGATAAATCCATACCAAAAATTAGTGAACCACTCGCATTCCGGAAACATGATGCGAGAAAGATGGATGAAATGAAATGATCTATTAATGTAACACATATAAGAGAAATTTACAAATTGTGAAATACCAAAGACCAGAATCCTCTTAATAGATGGAAATCCTCCTCATCGAGACCCTACGTGCTCGAGCCTTCATACAAGAGTTCACAAAATGTATACAAAAAAATCATTTCATTGCATAATTTTTCTGATAAAAACTGAACCCTAAATCATCCTGTTTCTTCGTGAGCCTTATAGGAGAAAAAGAAAGCTCGAAAAGGGAGTAGGTGATGAAAATTTAATTTGCTCTCATTAAGACAAGATGGTAGAAACGTGCACGCCCATATTATTGGATGACTCTATAGCGCCGTATGTACTCGCCGCTCGCTTACTCGAAATAAATGCACTCGGGTAGAAGTCTCTTCAGAACACGACAAAGAAGTAAAATCACATAGGACATTCCGTCCTTTCCCGAAAGAAAATGGTGCCGAAAAAGAAAGCTTTAAGGTATTTTTTTCTCGTGAATGGTACCCTCTGCCTTCTAAACCCTAAACTACTGTTTAAGTTCTTCAATGCCGAACATTGAATTTCTCGAGCATTCACTCGATATTTCTCCTCTCGCTCCATTAATATCTCCATCTCGCGCAATCCAGTACTTTGAATGACTCTGGGAGGGTTTGGCGATTTTAACCTCGCTTTCTTTAATGGAAGTCTTGTCGACATACCTTCCCGTGCCTTTCTCCATAATCACGACTCGAAAAATGGTCCTTTGATGCGCTCTATTTCACAAGGATAGAGAATGTAAGTCATGGTAGTTTTCTCACTATAACCCCGCAAAACCCACAAACTCGTTAGGAAAACTAGGCATGGGGATGATGGACATGACGGGGATGATTGAAAATTGTTGTGCGTACATGGAGAAATGATGGAACAATGCGTGGTGGCGATTAAAACACAGTGAAATGATGGAGGATGGATTGGTGGAGGTTTTTAACGTAAACATTGAAATTTGACTAACGAATGAAATGGATAATGGCAGAGGAAAAATACGACAAACACGTGGAACTGTGACGTGAAAGAGGACACGTGTCGATGGTGGGGAGGCAAGCACCTGGGACCGTCCGATCTCGGGAGGAGATCGATGGCTAAAGACGCATTTGAGGGCGACGGATTGGCAGCCGACCGTACGGATACCTTGGGTTAAATCGCACATCTTCGGGTGTGATGACCATTGTATGGAGAGCCCCTGTGATCGGACGATTGATATGAATATCGCACCGGGGTCAAATTTCAAACGATAACGCACGATGGGGGGCGCTTTGAAATAGTGACAAAGCCACGTGTCGTGCGATGAGTGGAATCGCTCCGAAATAGAAAATATCGCTTTTCGCCTTCCAAAGGCATGCATGGATACCACCAGCTTTTTGAAAAGTGCTTTTGGGCATGGGGACCACAAGGGCAAGTGAGCTGCCGACCGTTGATTTACTGGGATTGATCTGATGGTGGAAAGGTGATCGGAGTGGTAAATGGGTCGACCACGGGTGTGAAGCTAATAAATGAAGTCCGTCCGATCCGTACGCATCGACGAATAATACCGTACCTCGATATCTCGCCCGGGATAAGTGCTCTCCAGTGCTAGCGCTTGGTCTAGCACCCATGCTACATGGAGAAAAAGGTTGAGGGGCTAGCTGCCGAAAGTTGCTAAACCTTATATATTTTCAAATGTGGGTTTTTGGCCCTTTTTAATGCAATTTGGGGCCGGGGAAAGAGTAACGATAAGGGGAATGAGGGGTTTTTTTAAACCAAACAAGGGTGTGAATATGGTTTAAAGGGGATTTTGGGTGGTTTAGAAGTGATTAGGGGGAGGGATTTTGGGGGTAAAAAGGGAGGTTATGAAAAAAGAGGAAGAGGCGATGAAATGGAGAAATCTACATGGACACAAGGGGCAAATGAAGGCCTCTTGGGGCACAATTTTTCACAATCAATGAGACTTATTGACCTAAGAACAAAGCGAGAGGGAAATAATTAAAGGGTAGAGGAACCGAAGAGGCTTTCAAGGATGATGTGAATTCGTAGGAAAGCATTCCTCGAAAGTTTAGAGACAAAGCCTTTTGAGCCCCTATTTTCTGCTTCTCAAAATTTAATAGGGGGGCTAACATGATCAACATTGGCTCCACCTGGGGGACTCGCACGTTCATCCTTTGGGTGTGTTGAGAACTTTCACGTACCACCTACATCATCAATTTTTGCTGCACAGAAAAAATAAGCCTATTCTACTCCCTACCCTTATTACTCCATGAGACCAGACATTACATCGTTGGTCTCACATTTTCTATACCTAAACTACATCTACTAGGATGAAACTGCTCTAGAAAATTTCTTTTCTACATTCTAAAACAGAAATTGAAAAATGCACCAAGCCATGATTAGACTCGTCCGGCTTGCCGGACCTTTCGTAAATTAAAACAACTAACTACATGCTCACAGTCGAGCTTTATTTCAATCTTCCTACCTACTCTAATCTAACCTCGGAAATCTCTCGATGTTCTAGGTGATACAATAATGCCAATGCAACCAGCTACAGCAGCAAAAAAGGATAGGAGCACCGACATCCTCGTCAAAGATAACCACAGGGTGTTCTTCTAGTGGTCCTTCAAAACCGAGGTCACCATCGCGCAGACCACTTGATGTAATCGGCCTCATGCGAAGGGTCACGTCGGAGCATTTGGACCGATCGTGGCCTCCATGTACTCTACCACAGATCGAAGAACATATGCTGTAAGCTTTCTTCTTTTAGGCCCGGCATGACCGGTAGACCGTCCGCATCCTCGGGCAACTTTCGATTATTGCATCTTCCACTCGCATCTTCAATGTGGCTCTTGAAAAGACTTTCCAAAAAGGCTTGGGGGTCTCTGAACCGATATGATTTTTCTCATGAGTTTAGAAATTCAACCTCGGCTTCATATCTTTCAACCACCAATTCTAGAAATATTTTCTTAAGCATGGGTTTAGAACTTAAGTCGGGAAGAAGAATAGCCCATGGAACGTCCTCCACTTCTAGTTTTGCCAAGGCACGTGACATTTCATCTCGACACTCTGCTACAAAACTTGGATGCATTTTTTGCAACCGCTCGTAGTCTTACATTGGTGAAGTGGCTTTGGTCTTCAGAGCACGGCCGATGTTGTACCGTGACATGATCTTCCAAAGGAGTCTCGTGAAACCAAGATAAATCGCCGGCCCATCGATCACCGTGGAGTATTTTTAATCATTTAGAACCGTGGATTCACCAAGGTGAGGGATCTACAACTTTCAACTCTTCATGCTCACCTTTCGAAGATTTAATTAGGTTTTGTCGAGGCCAAGGGATTTAGATTTTCTCAACTTTGTTCCCCGACAACGCACCAAAAAGATGTTGTAGTTCCTAGAGACAACCTTGAGTTGTGAAAGACCGCTGCCTAGGACATCTTATATATAGCAAGGAGAATAATGTATAACAGAGGAAGATATCAATAAAAAGGCTCGATGCTATCTCCCCGAAAACAGGAATGTTAATTTTGAATGGGACCAAGAACCTCGTAAACCGATACAGAGAAGGGAGTACTATAGAGGCAACATGCAAAACTCTAATATAAAAAGAAACGTACAATTCAAGAGACAACTTTAGAAGGGATGGTTTAGAAGGATTAGGGTAGGGATTTTGGGAGTAGAAAGGGAGGTTATGAAAAAGAGGAAGAGGGGATGAAATGGAGAAATATGCAAGGGGTAGAAGGGGCAAAATGAAGGCCTCCTGGGGCATAATTTTTCACAATCGATGAGGATTATTGACTTAAGAACAAGCAGAGGGAAATAATTAAAGGGCGAGGACCTAAAGAGGCTTTCAAGGATGATGTGAATTCAGAGTGAAAGCATTCCTCGAAAGTTTAGAGACGGTTTGACCCCTTGTTTGCTTGTCAAAATTTAATAGGGGGCTAACATGATCAACATCCACCTTGATTTTGACCACTTCCGGGAGGCCTCTTTCCCTAGATCCACCTCAACACAGATTCATGCACATGCCCGCATGTTGTCTTTGGGTTCACTTCGTCAATGTATTTGCCCACTCCATTTCCTATTGCACGAAACCGAGTCATCACTACACCAATTTAGAGGGAGGTGCGGCAATCTTACCCATACTCGGTCATCTGCACTAGAACATCTAGTTCCGGATCAAAATCCAGAGTCCATCGGGTTAAGGTACAAACCCCTCAGTGTCCATGAAGTAAGGCCTGCTTCGGAATATAAGATCTCAATCACTTTTAGTCTCAAAATGAAAGGTATGACATCCCCGGCCACAAAATATTATGGCGAATTTCCCTTGTATAAACTGGATCTAGTTCCTCTCGAACCCATTTCTACATCGTTTTGGGTGAGCGCCATAATCCTATAAATCGACCAACTAGTCCTTTTTCCGCCGCAGAGTTTTCGCTTTCCTTGGCACCGATGGAGGTAGGGAGATTTCCGGAATGGATTTCATATTTTTAACAAACTTTGTGGTGGTTGGTCTAGTTCGTTGGGTTCCCAAAGAGCTTATGAGAGAGGCAAAAATAGTTGAATCTTCATACGTGTCGTCGGGTTGTTCGATGTTGTAACTGTGAGCACGATATCGGCTAGGGCACGAACGCACAACGTGTAGCCTTACCAACCAAAATATGTTCAATTTGACATATAATTAAAAATATATTAATAATAATAGTAAATACAAGTTTAATGTGAGATAATAAAATGGCTCAATGCATGCGTTATGTAATCCCTATAACATTTAAAAATACGATTTAAATAATAATAAAATACATATTATTTTTTTTCACTCTAAAACAAGTTTGAACTTAAAGAAATTTGATCCTTCTGCTAGTCATGTTACATCCATGCTTAATATGGATCCATGCTTGTATATTATAACTACTCATATATACCACAGCCTTACTTTAGATGTGTAATAAATTTATGACACTAAGATTGTTATTTGGCATTAGATTTTTTTAATTTGAAAATAGAGTCTCCTTACCTTCAATTATTAATCAAGTAATAGTTACATCTTTCATTGATATTTATTTAGTTGAGATTTATTTGACATCACATTTGTTTGATTTGAAAATAAAGTTCCCTTACCTTACGTCCATAATCATGTTTACCCTATCATCCACTTTATCATCCTTTCCTAAAACAATTTCAACTTTATATCTTCAGGGATGAAATCCTAATGGGTGGAGCCAATAAGTGAGTTTTTCAACTAAATTCAATAAGAAATTATCACCAACATGTCGTGAGGAATAGGTTTTTTAGTAGAATCATTAAGTGATCTATGTTGTTTTAAGAAATTGTCATCAACATTAGTGTTAAGCAACTTGGGTAATTTTTCAAAATTAAGCAAAAATAATGGTCAATCAAAGTTAATATAAATTGAAAAGAAAAAACATAAATCAAAATTAAATTTTTTTTTGAAATACAATGAACACAAAAAACATACAATCAAAATTAAAAGAAAAGAAAAGCAACCGTAGACTAAGATGTAGCACTATAAAAAAGCATAAATCCAGAAAAGAAACATGTTAACTGTCAGTTTTTTTAAACAAAAATGAACTAAACCAATTTTAAGATTTCAAAAAACGGTTATTCAATATATCCATTTTAAAATTATATATATAATTTTTAAAATGGATATATCGAATAAATCGTTTTTGAAACTCGGTGTGTGTGTGTGTTGTTCAATTAAAAACATTAAAAGAAAAAATTACATAGATAGATATTGTTGCAAAATTTCTTTGATACAAAAATAGAAATATTTTATTAATATCTAAACATATATATCCATAAAATGATCTAATTCACTATTTCAAAAAACAAGTAATACAAAATAGTTAGCTTTAACTTACAAACTATACTTGAAAAGTAATTTCCTATTTTTTCACTCATTTATAGCAAGAAGTTGGAGAAATGTCTATAAAACGGTTATTCAAAAAAAATAGATCGATATATCCATTAAAGAAAAAAAATAAGAGATATGTATGTGAAACGTTATTAAAAAAATAGGCCCGATATATCCGTTAAAACAAAATTATGCTAACCAAATTGTGACAATTCCATTTCTAATGTCTTAAAATTTTGGGGTTAGATTGGTTTGATTCGGCCCATGTCATATGAAAAATTATTCTAACTTTAAAAAAATAATGTCAAATTAAAGATCATAAAATAAAACACTAATGATGTGAAATGAAAGATCATAAAATAACAGCTCAGATGCGAGCAAGACAATAACATTAATATTAGTTGTGAATAGAAATAGGATTAAAAAAATCATATATTTTATTAATCTATAATCCGATTATGATCTAACATGTCAAAAAAACTATTAATATTAGTCAGAATAGAAATAGGATTAAAAAAAATCATATATTTTATTAATCTATAATCTCGATTATGATCTAACATGTCAAAAAACTATTTTTATGCATAGCTCAATTGAGTCAATATATTCTCATGATTATACAAATATTAAACTTAAAATTAAATGTTGATAATAAAAGAGAATATGCACAATTTACATATGACTTTCTTGATAATTAATTGTTATCTACTTGACTTTCTTTATAAATTGAAGTGTTTCTTCCATGGATACACCTTCATATTAATATTTAGGATTAATAACCATTTCAAAAACTCTTACATCCCTATATGAAAAAAATTTCATGGAATTTTTATTATTATTATGAAACTTAAGAAAATCATTCCATCTAAAGGATTTCTCATACCCGATCAATTTTAAAAGATACTCGTTGAATGATTGATGGGATAGGCTCATTCTAAAGCCCACTCGTGAAGGCTAGTGTGTAAGTATGTTTGTCTCTTTTAAAATAAAATATTCTATGAATACAAAAAATAATATGTGCTATAATAGAAAAGAAAAAGAAAATATGCTATTCATATTTAATTAGTTGTCCATATGATCTAATATATTTTTATAAAACATATATGAGTAAGATATTTAAACTTTATACTTTTCAAAATTATATCAACTTCATATATATTTCTATATATAAACATGCTAAAATAACATACTTTAATGTTGTATAGAATAAAATATCAAATGTGAGTTTTGAGTAAAATATTTTAAAATAAATCAATATTGACATATAATTAAAAATATATTGATAATAATAGTAAATACAAGTCTAATGTGAGCTATTAAAATGGTTCAATGCACGTGTTATGTAATCTCTATAAAATTTAAAAATAAGATTTAAATAATAATACGATTTAAATAATAATAAAATACACATTATTTTTTTTCATTCTAAAAAAAGTTTGAAATTACGAAATTTGATCTTTCTCTACTCATATTACATCCACAATGCTAATATGGATCCATGTGGTATATTCTAACTACTCAAATATACCATGGCCTTACCTTAGATGTGTAATACATTTATGACACCGAGATTGTTATTTGCAATCATATTTGTTTGATTTGAAAATAGAGTCTCCTTACCTTAAATTATTAATCAAGTAATAATTACTTTTTTCACCGATATGTATTTGACATCACATTTGTTTGATTTGAAAATAGAGTTCCCATACCTTAAATTATTAATTATGTAGTAATTACTTATTTTATTGAAGTTTATTCAGTTGAGATTGTCTATAATAAATCCATAATTCATAATCATGTTTACCCTATTATCCACTTTATCAACCTTTCCTAAAACAATTTCAACCTTTATATCTCGTGGGATGAAATCCTAATGGGTGGAGCCAATAACTGAGTTTTTTCAATTCAATTCAATAAGAAATTATCACTAACATGTTAGGGGGAATTGGTCTTTTGCCTTTTAGTTGAGTCATTAAGTGATCTATGTTTTAAAGAATTGTCAGGCTACATTGTGTTAAACAACTTGGATTATTTTTCAAAAAAATAAA
Organism: Pinus albicaulis; assembly: GCA_034641835.2. Lineage (NCBI taxonomy): Eukaryota > Viridiplantae > Streptophyta > Pinopsida > Pinales > Pinaceae > Pinus > Pinus albicaulis. The sequence continues at coordinate 715,162,827 of CM076569.1, forward strand.
ATAATGGTCAATCAATGTAAATATAAATTGAAAACAAAAAACATAAATCAAAATTAAATGTTATTTTGAAATACAATCAACACAAAAACATAAATTAAAATTTAAAAAAAAAGAAAGCATGAAAACTTTTTTTTGTTTTTTTATTTTTAGAATGTGGACACAAAAAGCATAAATCAAAATTAAAATGAAAAGAAAAAGCATGTTAACTTTTTTTCTCGCTGGGTTTTTGAAAGAAGGTGGACTAAAACTTATTTTTTTGCTGTGTTTTAAAATAAAGTTGACTAAAACTTTTTTTTGGCTGTTTTTTTAAAGAAGGTGGACTAAACCAATTATATATATATATATATATAGAGAGAGAGAGAGAGAGAGAGAGAGAGAGAGAAAATGTAAAGGTAGATTTATATATATATATATATATATATATATATATATATATATATATATAAAAGATGTGAAGGTGGACTAATGCAATTTTTATTTAAAATTATATGTATATAGAATGTTTGATTAAAGACATTAAAAGAAACGTGCTTATATATATAGATATATTTATTTATTTTTTGTTGCAGAAATTCTCTATACAAAAAATAGAAATATTTTATTAATATCTAAACTCGTATATCCATAAAATGAGCTATTTCAAAAACAAGTAATACAAAATAGTTAATTATAATTTACAAACTATAGTTAAAAAATAAATTTCTTAATTTTTCACTCATTTATAGAAGAAATAAGAGATCTGTCTGTGAAAGGGTTATTCAAGAAAATAGGTCGATATATCCGTTAAAGAAACTTATGCTAATCAGTTTGACAATTGAAATGTATTAAAATTTTGGGTTAGATTGGTTCGATTCTGCCCAGGTGATATGAAAATTATTCTAACTTTTAAAAAAATAATGTCAAATAAGAAATCATAAAATAAAACACTAAGAATGTCCAATGAAAGATCATAAAATAAAACACTGTGATTAAAACAAAGTGAAAAACAAAAAGCATGAATCTAAATTAAAGGAGAAAAAGCATGCGACCGTTTTATGCCTGCTATTTTTAAGACGGTGGGGTGGACCAATTTTAAATTCTCCTCATTTGTGGAAGAGACGAGACACGGATTTGTCTCTGATTCAAATAAAAAAGGCCAATATATCCGTTGAAAAAATCCTACATATATCTTTCGAAGGTTGCAGAAATTTCCCACTTCGTCATGTACCTCTGGTCTGGTCCGATATTTCTATGTGTGCTCTGATATGTCTGTGGTTGGGCGTCTGTGTATGTGTGATGAGGTGTCAGTATTCAAGCTAAAGTCGACCATGTCGTTTGTGACACGCGATGGGAGGAGGTGCAAAACAATCAAAGGAAAGGACTACTCGTACCTAACACTCACTGCTAGGTACGATTCAGTTTTTCGTTTCGTTGCATAAAATGCCCTCAACCTTTTTATTTCTTATTTTGACATTCTGTTCATTTGGCCGTCTATGCAGCTAGCTTTCCCAAATGCTCTACTCCAGGTAGATTTTTGTTTCTTTTGTAATTTTAGTTCCAGGTTTGACATGATAATTATAAAAGGAAAATTTGCATGGATAATTTAAAAATGATTAAATAAAGAAAGCTTAGTTAGAATTGTCCTTGTCATTTTAATTGCAGTTCTGAGAAATATTGAAATATTTTCTTTGCTGCTTCTTTATTGGTTAAATAAAGAAGACATAGTTAGATTTTTCTTTATCTTGTTGCTTTTCCATACATTTTAGTACCTTGGGGCAAGAAATCCAAGAGACCAGCTGCATTTATTTATTTGTGTGCTGCACACATTTCTGGCTGTTGCGTGCAGCACATAGAGAAGCCTAATTCCACCCCTAATGAAGTCACTATTTTCTACCCTAATGGTTGTCTACGAGACATCGCTGGGCAGTTTGGTTAGCAATTACTTAATTACTCTCCTCTCTCGCTTTCTTGGGGGATGTAAACGAGAAACCCTCATCACCTGTTCATCCAATATCTATTCAGATTATTCCAGATAGTTTATTTTCATCTGCATAATGTACGTTTAAGCTTTCCAATGCGTTCAACTTTTAGTTTCTCCGCTGTTGTAGTTTCCGCGGAATTACTTCATAGTTTAGTTTTAGTTTGGTGTCACTTATTAAAATTATTTGGTGTAATCTACGGCTCCAAAATAGACATTTCATTGCTGCCCTTCTCTTCCAATTAAATCTAATTTTTGGAACGATGTGATTTTATATTAAACGGCAATATCCAAATATTTTGAATTAAGATATGTTACATTATATGATATATAAATTTCTATGTTGAATTTTGTGTTTCAACACATATATAATTTATATCTTTAAATTTTTTTTTTTTATTTTTAACTTTTTAAGAACATTATATATTTTAGTTTTAAAAGTGGTAATTGACTAAATCACCTCAGTTCAATACCCTATCAGTTTCTTCCAATAAGCCAGAGAAATCTCATAAACACGAATTATATTTTTACTTCTTTTATTTTGAAATTCCACATACGATATCGTTGGGCAATCTAATTAACAATTAGATACACAGGTTGTTGTTTGCCGGGACATGAGGTAGCTGCATCATGTCCTTGCATGCAGCAGAAATAACTCTCATCCACCCGTTTTGTTTTTTCTGTTGATGATCAATGAATTAATCTTTCGGTTTTCCAATAGTGTACTGTGGTGTACGGTCCGTGTAATTATTTCTCTATAATTTAGATTTATTTAAATTAATTTAAATTAAATGCAATGCATTTGGTGTGAGTTATAAACAATAGTTAGTCTCAATCTGTGGCCTCAAAATCCATTTTTTCGTGGCTACCCCTCCCTTATAACCAAATCTAGTCTCTTGAACGAATGTTGTGGTTTTGCTAAAAGACTCCAATTGTGCTTTTAACTATTTTGAATATATTTTTTTTATTAAAATCACTATGTTTTTACATTTAAATATATATTATAAAATTAAATTCTATGTAAATGTTTTTAACATTCACTTTCAATACTTGTTTTATTAATTGTCTCAATATATATATATATATATATATATTCTTATAAATTTATTAGACTAGATTAGCTTAGAATAGAGTAGGCAAAGGTAGGATAGGCTAGGGTAGGTTAAAGTAGGCTAGGCTAGACTAGAGTAGGCTAGACTAGGCTAGGGTAAGTTAGAGTAGGTTAGTAGGCTAGGGTAGAGTAGGGTAGTAGGCTAGAGTAGGCTAAGCAATGCTAGGCTAGGTTAGGCTAAAGTAGACTCCGTTTAGCTAGGCTAGAGTAAACTAGTGGGCTAGAGTAGGCTAAGCTAAGTTATGGTAGAGTAGGCTAAGCTAGGGTAGAGTAGGCTATGTTAGGCTAGAATAAGCTAGGCTAGGCTAGATTAGGGTAGTGTAGGATAGGCTAGACTAGGATATGATAGAATAGAGTACGCTAAGGTAGGCAAGCCTAGGCTAGAGTAGCGTAGTAGGTTACAGTAGAGTAGTATAAGCTAAGCTAGGGTAGAGTAGGGTAGGGTAGGAAAGGCTAGAGTGGAGTAGGATAGAACAGGATAGGATAGTCTAGGATAGGATATGATAGAACTGGCTATGGTAGGCTAGGCTACAATAGGAAAGGTTAGGATAGAGTAGAGTATCGTAAGCTAGGTTAGCCTAGAGTAGGCTAGAGTAGAATAGGCTAGGCTAGAGTAGGCTAAGGTAGAGTACGTTCGACTAGAGTAGGATAGAGTAGTCTACGTTACGCTATAGTAGGTTAGAGTAAAATAGGGTATGATAGCCTACGCTAGATTAGGCTAGAGTAGTGTTGGCTAGGCTAGGATAGAGTAGGCTAGGATATGGTACGATAGGATAGAGTAGATTAGAATAAAATAGGGTAAGATAGGCTAGGCTAGTGTAGGCTAGAGTAGGCTAGGCTAGGCTAGGATAGAGTAAGTTAGGATAGGGTAAGATAGGATAGAGTAGGTTAAGTTAGGCTAGGCTAAGATAGCGTAGAGTAGGCTAGGCTAGGCTAGAGTAGAGTAAGTCTAAGCTAGGCTAGGGTTAAAGCTGGCTAGACTAGGATAGAGTAGGCTAGGATAGGGTAAGATAGGATAGAGTAGGTTAACTTAGGCTAGGCTAGGGTAGCTGCAGTAGGCTAGGCTAGGCTAGAGTAGTGTAAGCTAAGCTAGGCTAGGTTAAAGCAAAGTTAGACTAGAATAGCCTAGGCTAGAGTAGGCTAATCTAGGCCAAAGTGAGGATAGACTAAGCTAGGTTATGCTAGGCTAGGCTAGGGTATCCTCAGTAGGGTAGAGTAGAGTAGGCTAAGCTAGGCTAGATACAGTAGAAAGTTAGACTAGAATAGGATAGGCTACAATAGGATAAGCTAGAATAGCTTAGAATAGTGTAGCATAAAGTAGGGTAGGCTAGGCTAGAGTAGGTTAGAGTAGAATATGATATGATAGGATATAAACGGTTAGGATAGAGTAGGCTAGAGTAGAGTAGGCTAAGCTAGGCTAGAGTAGGCTAGTAGGGTAGAGTAGTGTAGGGTAGGTTAGGATATAGTAGGCTAGGATAAGTAAGCTAGGCTAAGATAGGATAGCATAGAGTAGGTTAAGGTAGGCTAGCCTAGGGTAGGCTAAAGTACAATAGGCGAGGATGGAGTAGCCTTGTCGGCTAGTGTAGAGTAAGCTAAGCTAGGTGAGGTTAGAGTAGAATAGGCTAAGTTAGGCGAGGCTAGAGTAGGTTAGAGTAGGATAGAGTGGGTTAGGCAAGGCTAGAGTAATTTGGAGGAGAATAGGATAAGCTAGACTCGTCTAGGCTAAAGTAGGTTATGCTAGGCTAGATTAGGCTAGTAGGTTAGAGTAGACTAGGGTAGGATAGGATAAAGCATGCTAGGATAGGCTAGATAGGATAAGATAGGGCTAAAGTAAGGTGGGCTAGTCTAGAGTAGCCTAGTATTATAAAGTAGTGTAGGCTAAGCTAGACTAGCCTAGATTAGGTTAATTTGAGCTAGAATAGGATAGAACATGCTAAGGTAGGTTAGGCCACGCGAGGCTAAAGTAGGCTAGGCTAGACTAAAGTATCCTAGTAGTCTAGAGTATAGTAGGCTAAGCTATGCTACACAAGAGTAGGTAATACTAGAATACGCTGTGTTAGTGTAGGCTAGGCTACGCATGATAGGTAAAAAAGGATAGGCTAGGCAAGGCTACGCAAGAGTAGGCTAACTTAGGGTTAGGTTAGGTTAGGCCGCAGTAGGCTAGGATAGGATAGAGTATGCTCGAGTAGGCTAGGATAAACTAGGATACAATATGTTAGGTTAGGCTAGAGTAAGATAGAGTTGGTTGGGATAGTCCAAGAGTAGCCTAGAGTATGTCAGGGCTAGGGCTAGGCTAAGTTAGGGGAGAGTAAGCTAGGGCTATATTATAGTAGACTAGGCTAGAGTAAGAGAGATTTGGCTAGGATAGTATAGGATAAAGTAGTCTAGGCTAGGCTAGACTAAGTTAGCCGCAGTAGGCTATGCTACATTATAGTAGGAGGATAGGTTGGAGTAAATTAGGCTACGTGCAAGCTAGGTTAGATTAGGATAGAGTAGGATAAAGTAGAATAGGATAGGCTAGAGTAGGCTAGGCTAGAGTAGGGTAAGGTAGGCTAGGCAAGGCAAGGTAATGCCAGGGGAAAGGCTAGGGAAACAAATGAGGCTATCCCATGTTAGGGTAGGCAAGGCTAGAGTAGGATAAAGTAGTGTAGGTGAGTGTAGGCTAGGCTAGGCTAAGCTATACTAGAGTAGGATAAAGTAGGTTAGCGTGAGCGTGATTAGACTAGTAGGCTAGAGTAGAGTAGGCTAGGTTAGGCTAGCCTAGAGTAGTTTAGACTATAGTATACTAGGTTAGAGTATTCTATGCTAGGATAGAGTAGGCTAGAGTAGGCTAGGATAGGCTATAGTAGGTTAGAGTAGAATAATATAGGCTAGACTAGGCTAGGCTAGAACATGTTAGAGTAGAGTAAGCTAGCTTAGGCTAACTTAGAGTGGGTTAGTAGGCTAGACTAACTTTAGATCTCCCCCAACAAGAAGGTTATCTTATAGTTTTGTTAGTTTTGATGTTGTTTCCTTACACACTTGCATCCCCATTAGGAGGTCGTTGATGTTATTTCTCGTGTCACCGATCCTCGATACGTGCTCATCTTGTTGAAATTTGTCTAACCTCAACTTTCTTTAGTTTTGAGGGTGAATTCTATGAACATGTACTTGTGGTGTGGCCATGGGTTCCCCCTTTCTCCCGTGGTAGCTAATCCGTTCATGGAAGACTTTGAATCCGCAGCCCTTTCCTCTTCCCTTTTTCAACCTAAGCTTTGGAAAAGATTTGTCGATGACACCCGTGTACGAGAGCCGTGGTAAGGGAGAAATTGGACCTTTTCTACCAAGATCATTCAATGGACTCACTCCGACTTTCCAAGCCAGTTTCACCATGTGAGTTTGAAGACATGCCAGCTTCTGCTTTCTTTTCGAGGTCCTCCTTTTCTAGGAACGAAGATGTGTTCTCTGTCCTCACTGCACGTTTTTTAGCAAGACACACACGATGCAGGTATTTACATGCTAGTTCTCGCCCGCTTTCCCCGGCTCGAAAGCTTTCCGGGTTCTCAGCACCTTAGCTCACTCGCATGCCTTTAGAATCTCTCTGATATGTTAACCATTTTGGACGTGAAAAGGCTCGTCTCCTCAAAGTTTTTAACAAAACATGGTCAGAGTATGAGCCAATCGCCTTTAAAAGCTCAAGCGGAAAGGGGTCCTAGAGTCAGGAGAGCATCCTTGCGATCGAATATCTCGGGAGTTCACCTTTCCGTTTGTCCAAGGTACTACGGATAAAATCGCTCAGGATCCTTAAGAAGTTTCGACGTATCCTCTACGTTTAAACCTCCACCGCACCACGTCCGGAAGTTCTCGGATCCGTTAAAGACCCGATCGGCCCGAAGGATGCAAGGGTGCGTACTTGATTCCATGCCCTTGCGACGCCTTGCATACCGTGAAACGCCTGCCTCATTAACCGAGAGTGTCGCGAACCCGCGAGTGCGAGGCGCACCCTACACGCAGACGCCGCCCCCGGCTCCTAGCAGAGCATGTTGAGGAAGACTCAATCACCGCACCTGCACTGAAGATGCCAAGGTGACTGCGCGATCGTACCACTTTCCACCACCGCAAGTCGCGAGAAGCCTTGGAAATCGAGAGAGGCCTCTCAACCCGAATAACAGATGATGTGGTGGATGGTTAGCAGAGCTGGATTCCTCGCTCTTCATTCCCAGAAATTAAAATAAACAAATTTATGTATCATTTATTTATTTATTTTATTTATTTTTATATTATTATTATTATTATTTTAAATATATATATATATATATATATAAATTTATTTATTTATTTATTTATTTATTTATTTATTTATTTAAATTTAAATTTATTATTATTAATATTATTTTATTATTTTTTAAATCTATAAAATAAATATATAAATAAGTAACAAATTAATAAATATTAATAAAATAAATTAAAATATTAATAAAAATTAAATTATTATTATTTATTTAATTTAATTTTTAATTTTTAATATTATGATTGTTATTATTTTTATTATTTTTTAATCCTTTATGTTTTTAAATAATATTAAACAAAATAAATATTTTAATTTATTATTATTATTATTATTTTTTTAAAATTGAAATATTCCTTTATTTATTTAATCTTCTAGAATATTTTTGTAATGATTTCCTATTGTAAATTAAATAAAAATGTAAAATTAAAATTGATAATATTAAATAATATTCATATTATAAACTTTAATTCCTTTTTTATATATATTTTCGTGACTTTTTATATTTTTTGGCTTTGATTTAGTTCAATTCTAGCCGTTATTTTTCAACTCGCTAGTCGGAGCTTTTCTCATATCTATTTAATCGTCTTTCGATCAGCATTTTTCATCAAGTCCCGACGATGAACCACACCTGGCCGGTTCGAAACGCGTCGACCACCAAACTTTTATTTGGATGTGATTTTTACCGAAAGATTTTTTTCTTTCAATTTATGGACTCACGATGCAATATTCCTCAAAATTGAAACTCGCTTCTAAAGAGCTCGCGCTTAAGGTCCATCAATTTGAAAGGGCACGTTTAAGCGGTATCTCAAGATGAAATCTCGATCCTGACCTTTTTGAAAGATGTAGAGATTCTTCTTCTATTCCTTCGTTTGCGAAAATTAAAACATCCTCTTAGAAATTCTAGTAATGAACGTGTTTTTCTTTCTCGCGTCATGCGGTATTATTATTAGATCCGAAATTTCGAGGGCGAGGAAATACCCGGATTTTTGGTGTCTCGAAGTCGTTTTTATTGCATCTAGAACTTTCCTATTTAATTCCGCCGAATTAAGTCGGGTTCGCCATCGAAGCTTCGCTCTACTTAAAATCCTCAAATAACGATGGGAAGTATAATTATGGAATAGGAAGCACATTTCCAAATTTCCGAAATTATCTAATCGCGCTTCTTCGATTTCTGATATTGGAGGCAATTCTGAGTCAGCAGTGGTGAACCGTAATCGATCTCCAGCCTTGAGCGATATGGTTTCGTAACGAAATGTTCTTCTTAGACTTTCGATTTCTTCGACCTTTCTTCGCCCTCACTCGACGCTCGCCCGAGAGCAAGCCGGTGGCGGCCCTTTCCGCTTCCTCGGGACAGAACTTTGACGTGCGGTGAATTGGGTTTGTTGACTGAGCGCTGCAGTTTTCTCGATTTCTCGCGTGATTTCGTGCATCGTGCTTCTCCGAGCCTCGCGTTCGACTCTAATTCGAGATCTACATACTGCGCGATGACGATTTGCGTGCTCGCGTGCTTTTCGTTCGCGGGCCCGCAAACTATGTGCGTTTCGACTTCAACCCTCTCTAATCGACGTGTTAATTCTTCTGGGCGTGCCTTTGGGTCTCTCTCGCTGCCCAAGATGGTGTGGCAGCTAGCGATGGTCACGACAACGATCAACCGAATGGGTGTTCGTATTGATTCTCCAGTGTTCGTACTTCATCCTCCCATTTGAATGCTTGAGTGCCTTTCCGAAATCAATCGTATCGTAACGACCTCACTTTCGCCTTTTAATGATTCCTTTTAATCTCTCACAGTGAACCTTTTAATCTTCATAATCTCCTCAAACAATGGCGACATTAAAAATAATAATAGCGAACCTTTTAATCTTTGATAATTCCTCAAACAATAGCGACATTAAAAAAGATAATAAGTTTATTAGTAACAAGGAATAACGTAGATGATTTTTTACACTTTAATGATAATAAATATTAGGATTGCAATAATGATAATAGTATTATTAATACATAATATTTTAAAAATAATAATAATAATAGTATTATATAAGAATAATAATAACAATCATAATGATGTTAATAAATCTAATAATATTAATAACATATTAATTATAAAAATAAAACACTATAATAAACTTAACATTGACAATTATAACAACCATAGTAGTAATAGTAATTCTCTCCCTCTTTGAATAACACCGTTATTAATCTCCTCTCGGGTTTTTTCCTTTCCATCTCTCATGTCTTTAGTTTGCCGGAGAAAGGGTCCATCTGCTCTTTGCGCCTAAAAAAATCCCAAGTCTAGAGCATTATCCGTCATATTGAACATGGGATTAGGATCTACCCGATACTACCAAAGACATTATCGCACGAGATTGTGCCATGATCCTTAGAGAGAGCATAAGCCACCTAAGAGCAACACGTCAGTACCAGAGTTTGAGGCTCTCAAATCTTTAAACGTACAACCCTAACACTGTGATTCTCAGAGCCGATATGAGGAGAGTGCTAAGCGCTCATTTTAAACAAAGTATAGATTATCATAATAAGATGTTAGATCACCTTTCTTAACAACAGGAGTTATAAGAAGCTTGACAAAAACTCCTCTTAAAAAGTTTGCAAAAGCAAAGCTTGCTTTAGGCTGTAAAATCTGAGCAGCATCCATGGTTCTGTTCTTTTGCTAAAAAGCTACTGAGAGTAACTCTCACGCCAAGTTGACTTGCGGGTCTTCCTAAGATTCATAAGGGATGGAGTCCCCTCCCGCCCTATTGTTAACACCACAGGAGGTCCAACTTATCTCGCTCGCTAAATTTCTAGCCACCAGCCGAAAACCGCTTGTCTGGCCGTACCTCTTTCCTTTGTTAAAGACTCCCTGGTCTTTTTTATTAAATGATTTGAAAAGACTTGAAATTAGACACAGTGATGATAGTCTCGATAGTTTTGATGTTGTTTCCTTACACTTTTGCATCCCCACTAGGAGGCCGTTGATGTCAAGGTCTCGTGCCTACCGTATCCCTCATACTGCTCATCTCTGTTGAAATTTGTCTGACCTCAACTTTTCTTTTAGTTTTGAGGGTGAATTTCTATGAACAGTACTATGAGAAAGTGTGGCCATGGGTTCTTTCTCTCTCTGTGGGTAGCTAATCCGCTTGCATGGACACTTTCTGAATCCCGCAGCGCCTTTCTCTTTCCCTCAGCTCTAAGCTTTTGGAAAAGATTTGTCGATGACACCGTGTTGTGTGGCATGCCATGAGAACACTGGACCTTTTCTACTCAAAGTATCTTAATGATCAACTCGACTTTCCTGGCTAAGTTCACCATGGAGCTTTGAAGACAGCTGGCAGCTCAGCCTTTTCTCGATGTCCTCCTTTCTAGGAATGAAGATGGTTCTTTCGTCTCATCAAGTTTTTAGAAAGAAGACACAGGCGAGCAAAGCATTTACATGCTAGTTCTCACCACTTTCGCTCGCTCGTTTCCTGGGTTCTCAACACCTCAGCCGTACCGCAGCCTTTAGAATCTCTCGATGTTAACCATTTTCGAAGGTGAAAAGGCTCATCTCCTTAAAGTTTTTTAACAAAATGGTTATAGTATGAGTCCATCGCCTTAAAGCTGTGTCAAAAGAGCTTGAAAGGGGTCCTAGTAGACAGGAAAGATCCTCGCGATCGCATTATCCCGAGTTCACCTTCCGTTTATCCAAGGTACTACGCGATAAAATCGCTGCGAGATCCTCGTGAGTCTAATGTATCCTCTACGTTTAAACCCTACCGGTGCACCATTCGAAGTTCAGATCCGTTAAAGACCCGACTGGCCCTCGTAGGATGGTGCGTGTGTGTACTTGATTCCATGCGTCCCGTGGGACGCCTACATTGAAAGAAACGGGCCTGGCCTATTAATCAAAGAATTCCGCGAGCATGTAGCTCGACCTTAAGCATAACAGATCACGCTCCTCACTCAGCGAAGAGCATGTTGAGAAGACTAATCATCACATTTGCATTGAAGATGCTAAGGTTATTGCGAAGATCTGACCATTTTTACCCACTCAGCAAGTCGCGAGAAGCCTTGGAAATCGAAAAGAGGCCTCTCAACCCTCGAACAGTGATGATGAGGATGGTTAGCAGGTGTCGGATTCCTCGCTCTTCATTCCTAGCACTAAAATAAAAATAAATTTATGTATTATTTATTTATTTATTTTTTAATATTATTATTATTATTATTTTAAATATATATATATATATATATAAATTTATTTATTTATTTATTTATTTATTTATTCTAAATTTAAATTTATTATTAATATTATTATTTTATTATTTTTTAAATCTATAAAATAAATATATAAATAAGTAAATAAATTAATAAATATTAATAAAATAAATTAAAATAAAATTATTAAAAATTAAATTATTATTATTTATTTAATTTAATTTTTTAATTTTTATTATTATGATTGTTAATAGTTTTTATTATTTTTTAATCCTTTATGTTTTTAAACAATATTAAACAAAATAAATATTTTAATTTATTATTATTATTATTATTTTTAAAATTGAAATATTCCTGCTTTATTTAATCTTCTAGAATATTTTGAATGATTCCTATCGTAGAATTTAAATAAAAATTAAAAATTAAAATTAAAAATAATATTAAATAATATTCATATTATAAACTTCGTAATCTTTTTATATATATACTGACTTTTTATGGTATTTTGATTTAGTCTAACTAGCCAAAGCTATTTTTCAAATCTGCTAGTTGGAGCTTCTCATATCTATTTAATCGGGTCTCTTGATCAGCATTTCTTTCATCAAGTCCCGATGATGAACCACAATCGGCCGGTTCGAAACGCGTACGACCAAATTTATTTGGATGTGATTACCTGAAAGATCGTTTTCTCAATTTATGGATCGGCGTGCCAGGCACCAAAAAGAGGCTATCTTCTTTTTTCGTCCCTACTGCTATCTTTTGAAGGCTTTCCCAACATGCATTTCTTGTCCAGGCAATGGCTGGGGGACATATGATGCTAGATGCCTTCACTATCCTTGCGAGTTTCAACCTTCTCTCCAGCCTTTGTAGTGCTAGTCCAAAGGTCTATCTTCGTGTGTTGCTGCAGCCTTCCATTTCTCTTTTTTCCATAGAGCAGCGTTTATTCTTCTCCCGAAGTTCTCGAGAGGCCGACATTTCTTCGTCCTTTCATAGATCCTAGATTTCTCTGATCACATCAATTTCTTGACTACTTAGCTTTGTCTCTTGAATTAAGAGGATGTGAGGTTTTCCACTTTTTATCAGGTCTTTTAAAAAGTTAATTTTTGAGGGGTGACCCAACCCTCTACAATTCCAAGAGACAAATATCATTATTTATTATTTGGGTTTGTTGTAGGACCCCTCCCTTTGTTTTCTTGCTGTACTTTTTCTTTATTCTTTGGTCCTTTTTCTAGAAAATTCTCCAATCCCTGTTGCGTTCCCAATGAGATATCTTTTCCTGCTTCTTCATCTCTTATTTCTTTGTTCAATATCCTTCCAAATTTTTTTGTGTTCTCAGTATTTTGAGGGGTTTCTTTTGTTTGGTTTCTTGTGAGGATTCGGTCTGAATTTAGGAGGAGAGGCTTGTCCGGCTGAGGAGGGGAACCGAGAGGGGTAGGAATGGGAGATGAGAGGAGGGTGTGAATGGGGGAAGAGGTGATGATCAAGTCAGTTGGGATGAGAGAAGATGAGAGGATGTCAAAAGGATTTTTCCGGGCCACGAGGGAGGTTTTTTTGAGAGGGGAGGGGAGATCCTAGCGAAGGAGGAGGATGAGAGCCAGAGGAGGGTTTAGATGCAGTATTTTTTATTTTTACTTATTTCCATTTTGAATTTGATGTTTCTTCAATGTTTTTTTCAGGTTCCTCTCTTTTACTACATCTATTGGCGAAATGACCGTATTCCTGACATACCTTACATTTGAAGGGGATTTGTTCATAGTCCAGCTATTGAATGTGGATCCAATTGTCCACTGTTTTAGTTCTTAGGAATAGCCTTTAGTTGTGAAAGACCAGTGCCTAGGACATCTTATATATAGCAAGGAGCATAATGTATAAAAGAGGAAGTTATCAATAAAAGGCTCTCATGCTATCTCCTGAAAACAGGGAATGTTAATTTTGAATGGGACTAAGACCCTCAGAAACTGACACAGAGAAGGGGGTACTGCAGAGGCAATGTGAAAAAATCTAATACAAAAGCAACAAAAAATTCCGAGATAGCTTACTGTAAAGAGGGTCAGTTCAGAAATACCTCATAGAAATAAATTATCAGAAGGTGTTTGCTGTGAATGAAAGATTGAGAGGATACTAGTTGTCAATGAGCTGATATCCAGATACACAATATCACCATGTAATGGGATTACCAATTTAAGAATCCATACATGACAATAACGTTTTAAAAATAACCTCCCAAAGAAACTAATATAGCATAAGTATGGTTTGAGTGAATAGTGAAACAGTATATCATGCCTGAGCCATATTTAAAGCACTTGACTAATCCAAGCATGGGTATCAAGTAGGATAAATCCATACCAAAAATCAATGAGCAACTCGCATTCTAGAAACATGATACGAGAAATATGGATGAAATGAAATGATCTATTAAAGTAGCGAATATAAGAGAAAGTTACAAACTGTGAAATACCAAAGACCAGAATCCTCTTAACAGATGGAACTCCTCCTCACTGAGACCCTACGGGCTCTGAGCCTTCAGACAAGAGTTCACAAAATGTATACAAAAAATCCTTTCACTGCATAATTTTCTGATAAAATCTAGAACCCTAAATCATCTCTTCTTCGAGAGCTTTATAGGAGAAAAAGAAAGCTCGAAAAGGGAGTAGGTGATGAAAATTTAATTTGCCTCATTAAGACAAGATGGCGGAAATGTGCATGCCCATATTGCTGGATGACTCTGTAGCACTGTATGTACTCTGATGCCTGCTTACTGAAATAAATGCACTGGGTAGAAGTCTCTTCAGGAACATGGAAAAGAAGTAAAATCACATAGACATTCCATCCTTTCCCGAAAGAAAATGGTGTTGAAAAGAAAGCTTTAAGGTATTGTTTTCTGCGAATGGTACCCTCTGCTTTCTAAACCCTGAATTACGATTTAAGTTCTTCAATGGTGAACATTGAATTCCTCGATCATTCACTGATATTTCTCCGCTGCTCCATTAATATCTCCATCTACGCAATCTATGCTTTGAATGACTCAGGAGGGTTTGACAGATTTTAACCCTGCTTCTTTAATGGAAGTCTTTTCGACATACCTTCCCAGGCCTTTCTCCATAACCACAGCCTCTGAAAAATGGCCCTTTGATGCTCTCTCTGTTACAGTAATAGAGACTGTAAGTCATGGCAGTTTTTCGCTGCTGTAACCCTGCAAAACCCGCAAACTCGTTAGGAAAACCAGGCATGGGAATGATGGACGTGGCGGGATCATTGAAAATGGTTTTGCAGACATGGCGAAATCATGGGACAATGCAGGGTGGCGATTAAAACACAGTGAAATGATGGAGGATGGACTGGTGGAGGTTTTTAACATAAACGTTGAAATTTGACTAACGAATGAAATGTATAATGGCAAAGGAAAAATACGACAAACACGTGGAATAGTGACAGGGTGGAGGACACGTGTCGATGGTGGGGAGGCAAGCAATCTAGACCGTCCGATCTCAGGAGGAGATCGACGGCCTAAGACGCGTCAGAGAGCGACGGATTGGCGGGCCAGGGGTACGGATACCTTGGGTTAAATAATGCGCATCTTCGGGGTGTGATGATCGTTGGATGGGGAGCCCCAGATCAGACGGTTGATATGAATATCCAGCTGGGTCAAATTTCGACCGATAATGCACGATGGCGGGGAGGTTTTCAAATAGTGACGGAGCCACGTGTCGTGCAATGAGTGGAATCGCTTCGAAATGGAAAATACCGCCCGCCTTCCAAAGGCGGTGCGATGGATACCACCACTTTTTGAAATGTGCTTTTATGCATGGGGACCACAAGGGTGGGTGAGCTGCTGACCGCTGATTTAAAGATTGATTGGACGGTGGATAGGCGATCGGAGCGGTAAACGGGTTGGGCCACGGGTGCGATGCTGATCAATGAAGGTCGTTCGATTTGTACAGATCGACGGATAATACTGCATCCGATATCCGCCTGGGATAAGCGATCTCCAGGCTAGCGCTTGGTCTAGCACCCAGGTTACGTGGAGCAAAAGGTTGAGGGGCTAGGGCCGAAAGGTGCTAAACCTTATATATTTTCAAATGTGGGTTTTCGACCCTTTTTAATCCAATTTGGGGCTGGGAAAGAGTAACGATAAGGGGAATGAGGGGTTTTTAAAACCAAACAAGGGTGTGAGTATGGTTTAAAGGGGATTTTTGGATGGTTTAGAAGGATTAGGGGGAGGGATTTTCGGGTAAAAAGTGAGGTTATGAAAAAGAGGAAGAGGGGATGAAATGGAGAAATCTGCAGGGCACAAGGGGAAAATGAAGGCCTCTTGGGGCTCAATTTTTCACAATAAATGAGGCTTATTGACCTAAGAATAGCAGAGGGAAATAATTAAAGGGCAAAGGACCTGAAGAGGCTTTTAAGGATGATGTGAATTCAGAGGGAAAGCATTCCTCGAAAGTTTAGAGACAGTTTGACCCCTTGTTTGCTTGTCAAAATTTAATAGGGGGCTAACATGATCAACATTCGCTCCACCTGGGGACGACATGTTCATCCTTGGGTGTGTCGAGAACTTCACAGACCAACTACATCATCAATTTTTACAGACAGGAAAAATAAACCTATTCTACTCCTACCCTTATTACTCCATGAGACCAGATTACACTGTTGGTCTCACATTTTCTCTACCTAAACTACATCTACTTGGATTAAACTGTCTATCAGATTTCTTCTCTACATTCTAAAACAGAAATTGAAAAACAACCAAGCCATGATTAGACTGTCTGGCTTGCTGGACCTTGCAGAAACAAAAACAACTAACTACATCCTCAGAGGCTGAGCTTTATTTCAGTCTTCCTATCTACTCTAATCTAACCTAAAAGTCTATGATGTTCTAGGTGATACAATAATGCCAATGCAACCAGTTAAGCAGTAGCAAAAAAGGATAGGAGCACTCACTTCCTGTCAAAGATAACCACAGGGTGTTCTTCTGGTGGTCCTTCAAAACTGAGGTCACCATCAGTGGTGACCACTCTTGATGAATCTGGCTCTTGCGAAGGATCAATGCTGGAGCATTTGGACTGATCAGGGCCTCCATGTACTCTGCCATAGGATCAAAGAACATATGGTGTAAGATTTCTTCTTTTAGGCCTGCCATGACTGGTAGGCTGTCTGCATCATGGGAAACTTTGATTATTTCATCTTCCACTACATCTTCAATGTGGCTCTTGGAAGTCCAATCACCTTCTTCTTGTATTTCGAAAGGCAGTGGGATCTCTTCTTTTTTAGGAGGAGGGAGACTTTCCAAAAAGGCTTTGGGGTCTCTGAACTAATATGATTTTTCTTGTGAGTTCAGAAATTCAACCTCGGCTTCATATCTTTCAACCACCAATTCTAGAAATATTTTCTTAAGCACGGGTTTAGAACTTAAGCTGGGAAGAAGAATAGCCCATGGAAGGTCCTCCACTTCCAGTTTTTCCAAGGCACGTGAAATTTCATCTCGACACTCTGCTACGAAACCTAGATGCATTTTTGCAAACTGCTCAGAGTCTTACATTGGTGAAGTGGCTTGGTCTTCAGCACGACTGATGCTGTACTGTGACATGATCTCCTAGTGGAGTCTCGTGAAACCAAGAGAATCAGCAGCCTACTGATCACCAGTGGAGTATTTTAATCATTTAGGAATAGTGGAGTCATCAAGGTGAGGGATCTACAACTTTCAAGTATTCTTGCTCACCTTTCTTAAGAGTGAATTAGGTTTTGTCAAGGCCCAGGGATTTAGATTTTCTCAACTTCGTTCCACGGCAACGGCGCCAAAAAGATGTTGTAGTTCCTAGAGACAGCCTTGAGTTGTGAAATACCTGTGCCTAGGACATCTTATATATAGCAAGGAGCATAATGTATAACAGAGGAAGATATTGATAAAAGGCTCTCATGCTATCTCCTGAAAACAGGGAATGTTAATTTTGAATGGGACCAAGGCCCTCAGAAACTAACACAGAGAAGGGAGTACTGCAGAGGCAACGTGCAAAACTCTAATATAAAAGAAACATAAAATTCAGAGACAGCTTACTGTAAAGAGGGCCAGTTCAGAAATACCTCACAGAAATAAATTATCAGAAGGTGTTTGTTGTGAATGAAATATTGAGAGGATACTAGTTGTCAATGAGCTGATATCCAGATACACAATATCACCATGTAATGGGCTTACCAATTTAAGAATCCATACATGAAAATAGCGTTTTAAAAATATCCTCCCAAAGAAACTAATATAGGAGAAGTATGGTTTGAGTGAATAGTGAAACAGTATATCATGCCCGAGCCATCTGCGCAATCTGTGCTTTGAATGACTCGGGAGGGTTTGACAGATTTTAACCATGCTTCTTTAATTGAAGTCTTGTCGACATACCTTCCCAGGCCTTTCTCCATAATCACAGCCTCTGAAAAATCGTCCTTTGATGCCATCTCTATTACAGTAATCGAGACTGTAAGTGATGGCAGTTTTCCGCCGCTGTAACCCTGCAAAACCTGCAAACGCGTTAGGAAAACCAGGCATGGGGATGATGGACGTGGTGGGATTAATGAAAATGGTTGTGTGGACATGGAGAAATGATGGAAAAATGCAGGGTGGCGATTAAAAGACAGTGAAATCATGGAGGATGGACTGGTGGAGGTTTTTAACGTAAACATTGAAATTTGACTAACGAATGAAATGTATAATGTCGGAGGAAAAATATGAAAAACATGTGGAACGGTGACGGGGCGGAGGACACGTGTCGATGGTGGGGAGGCTAGAAATATGGACCGTCTGATCTCAGGAGGACATCGACGGCTGAAGACACGTCAGAGGGTGACAGATTGGCGAGCCAGGGGTATAGATACCTTGGGTTAAATCCTGTGCATCTTTGGCGTGCGATGACCGTTGGATGGAGAGCCCCAGATCGGACGGTTGATATGAATATCGCACTGGGTCAAATTTCAAACGATAACGCGCAATAGGGGGGGCAGTTTTGAAATAGTGACGGAGCCACGTGTCGTGCGATGAGTGGAATCGCTCCGAAATGAAAAATACCGGCCGCCCTCCAAAGGCGGTGCGATGGATACCACCGGTTTTTTAACAGTGCTTTTGGGCGCGAGGACCACAAGGGCAGGTGAGTTGCTGACCATTGATTTACAGATTGATCGGACGGTGGACAGGTGATCAGAGCGGTAAACGGGTTAGGCCACGGGCGCGACACTGATTAATGAAGGTCGTCCGATCTGTACAGATCGACGGATAATACTGTGCCCGATATCCACTTGGGATAAGCGCTCTCCAGGCTAGCACTTGGTCTAGCGCCCAGGTTACGTGGAGAAAAAGGTTGAGGGGCTAGGGCTGAAAGGTGCTAAACCTTATATATTTTCAAATGTGGATTTTCGGCCCTTTTTAATGCAATTTGTGGCTAGGAAAGAGTAACAATAAGGGGAATGAGGGGTTTTTTAAACCAAAAAAGGGTGTGAGTATGGTTTAAAGGGGATTTTGGGATGGTTTAGAAGGATTAGGGGGAGGGATTTTCGGGTAGAAAGGGAGGTTATGAAAAAGAGGAAGAGGGGATGAAATGGAGAAATCTGCAGGGGCAGAAGGGGCAAATGAAGGCCTCTTGGGGCATAATTTTTCACAATCAATGAGGCTTATTGACTTAAGAACAACAGAGGGAAATAATTAAAGGGCAGAGGACCTGAATAGGCTTTCAAGGATGATTTTAATTCAGAGGGAAAGCATTCCTCGAAAGTTTAGAGACAGTTTGACCCCCTGTGCGCTTGTCAAAATTTAATAGGGGGCTAACATGATCAACATCCACCTTGATTTTGACCGCTTCCGGGAGGCCCTTTCCTAGATCCACCTCAACACAGATTCATGTGCATGCCTGCATGTTGTCTTTGGGTTCACTTCTGTCGATGTATTTTCCCACTCCATTTCCTATTGCAGGAACTGAGTCATCACAACACCAGTGTAGAGGGATGTGCGGCAATCTTACCCATACTGGTACTGCACTGGGAACATGTAGTTTTGGATCAAAATCCAGAGTCCATTGGTTAAGGTACAAACCCCTTGTGTCCATGAAGTAAGGCTCACTTCGGAATATAAGATCTCAATCACTTTTAGTCTCAAAATGAAAGGTATAACATCCCCGACCACAAAATATTATGGCGATTTTCCCTTGTATAAACTGGATCCAGTTCCTCTCAACCCATTTCTGCACTATTTTGGGTGAGGGCCATAATCCTATAAATTGACCAACTAGTCCTTTTTCCGCGTGAGAGATTTCATCTTTCCTTGGCACCGATGGAGGTAGGGAGATTTCTGGAATGGATTTCAGCTTTTTAACAAACTTTGTGGCGGCTGGACTAGTTTTTTGGGTTCCCAAAGGGCTTATGAGAGAGGCAAAAACAGCTGAATCTTCATCTCGTTGCTGGTTGTTTGATGTTGCAACTGTGAAAGCACAACATCAACTAGGACATGAACACACAACAGGAAGCCTTACCAACCAAAATATGTTCAATTCGACATATAATTAAAAATATATTAATAATAATAGTAAATACAAGTTTAATGTGAGCTAATAAAATGGCTCAATGCATGTGTTATGTAATCCCTATAACATTTAAAAATACTATTTAAATAATAATAAAATACACATTAATTTTTTGCACTCTAAAATAAGTTTGAACTTAAAGAAATTTGATCCTCCTCTGCTCATGTTACATCCATGCTTAATATGGATCCATGTTTGTATATTCTAACTGCTCATATATACCATAGCCTTACTTTAGATGTGTAATACATTTATGACACCAAGATTGTTATTTGGCATCAGATTTGTTTAATTTGAAAATAGAGTCTCCTTACCTTAAATTATTAATCAAGTAATAGTTACTTCTTTCATTGATATTTATTTAGTTGAGATTTATTTGACATCACATTTGTTTTATTTGAAAATAAAGTTCCCTTACCTTAAATTATTAATCATGTAGTAACTACTTCCTTTTTTTATGTTTATTTAGATGAGATGGTATTTTCATTGATCCATAATCATGTTTACCCTATCATCCACTTTATCAATCTTTCCTAAAACAATTTCAACTTTACATCTTGTGGGATGAAATCCTAATGGGTGGAGCCAATAAGTGAGTTTTTCAAATAAATTTAATAAGAAATTATCACCAACATATTAGGAGGAATAGGTCTTTCTTTTTTAGTAGAATCATTAAGTGATCTATGTTGTTTTAAAAAAATTTCATCAACATTGTGTTAAGCAACTTGGGTAATTTTTCAAAATTAAGAAAAATAATGGTCAATCAAAGTTAATATAAACTGAAAACAAAAAACATAAATCAAAATTAAATGTTTTTTTGAAATACAATGAACACAAAAACATAAACATAAATTAAAATTAAAAGAAAAGAAAACAACCCATTTTTTTTTTTTTAAGATGTAGACACAAAAAGCATAAATCCAAAAAAAAAAAAGCAGCAACATGTTAACTTTTTTTTGCTGCCTTTTTAAAAAAAAATGAACTAAACCAGTTTTAAGATTTCAAAAATTGTTATTCAATATATCCATTTTAAAATTATATATATATATATATATATATATATATATATATATATATGTTGTTCAACTAAAAAGGTTAAAAGAAAAATTACATATATAGATATTGTTGCAAAATTTCTTTGATACAAAAATAGAAATATTTTATTAATATCTAAACATGTATATCCATAAGATGAGCTAATTCACTATTTCAAAAACAAGTAATACAAAATAGTTAGCTATAACTTACAAACTATACTTGAAAAGTAATTTCCTAATTTTTCACTCATTTATAGTAGAAGTTGGAGAAATGTCTATGAAACGGTTATTCAAAAAAATAGGTCGATATATCCATTAAAGAAAAAATAAGAGATATGTATGTGAAACGGCTATTAAAAAAATAGCCCGGTATATCTGTTAAAGAAACTTATGCTAACCAGTGTGACAATTCCATTTCTAATGTATTAAAATTTTGGGTTCTGTTGGTTCGATTCTGCCCAGGTCATATGAAAATTATTCTAACTTTAAAAAAATAATGTGAGATGAAAGATCATAAAATAAAACACTAATAATGTGAAATGAAAGATCATAAATTAATAGTTTATGCATGCGACAAGACAACAACATTAATATTAGTTGTGAATAGAAATAGGATAAAAAAAATCATATATTTTATTCATCTATAATCTGATTATGATCTAACATGTGAAAAAACTATTTTATGCATAGCTCAATTGAGTCAATATATTCTCATGATTATACAAATATTAAACTTAAAATTAAATGTTGATAATAAAACAGAATATGCACAATTTACAAACTAACATACTTAATTGAGAAATCAGATTCTATTACTAGTGATTCAAACTTCTTATGATTATTTAGATAGTAATGCCACTTAAATCCCTTTAGATCTAATGCATTTTAGATCTAACTCTCTTATCATAAGTTAGAAAATCATGTCACCTAACGTCTACACCCTCTCAATATAAAAATACAAACTTTCTTTATGAATTTATAATACGTAAATAGAGATCTAGAATAGTTAATAAGTAACATTATATTTTGTCTATAATATTTTATATTATATAAAATAACAAATCACATAACAACATTACAAAAATGAATGAGATACCGTTCATCATATTTTTTTTCTGGAGGATCATTTTCTATATCATTAAAGTCTTTAAATATTACTATGTACTCATTTTCCCACACTTCAAAATATCAAGTGTGTTTTTCATGGATTTTTTTTCTATCACCACTCATATTAGACACATGGTGGATTTATTTTTCCAGCCTTGAATAATATTCTCTTCCTTGTTATTTACTTGAATTTCTTTATAAATTGAAGTGTTTCTTCCATGGATACACCTTCATATTAATATTTAGGATTACGAACCATTTCAAAAACTCTTACATCCGTATATGAAAAAATTGCATGGAATTTTTATTATTATTATAAAACTTAAGAAAATCATTCCATCTAAAGGATTTCTCATACCTGATCAATTTTAAAAGATACTCATTGAACGATTGATGGGATAGGCTCATTCTAAAGCCCACTATGAAGGCTATGTGTAAGTTTTTTTGTCTCTTTTAAAATAAAATATTCTATGAATATAAAAATAATATGTGCTATAATAGAAAAGAAAAAAAAAATATGCTATGCATATTTAATTAGTTGTCCATATGATCTAATATAATTTCATAAAACATATATGAGTAAGATGTTTAGACTTTATACTTTTCAAAAATATATCAACTTCATATATATTTCTATATATAAACATGCTAAAATAACATACTTTGATGTTGTATAGAATAAAATATCAAATGTGAGTTTTGAGTAAAATATTTTAAAATAAATCAATATTGACATAGAATTAAAAATATATTAATAATAATAGTAAATACAAGTTTAATGTGAGCTATTAAAATGGTTCAATGCACCTGTTATGTAATCTCTATAATATTTAAAAATAATATTTAAATAATAATACGATTTAAATAATAATAAAATACACACTATTTTTTTGCATTCTAAAAAAAGTTTGAAATTACAAAATTTGATCTTTCTCTGCTCATGCTACATCCATAGTTACTATGGATCCATGTGGTATATTCTAACTACTCAAATATACCATGGCCTTACCTTAGATGTGTAATACATTTATGACACCGAGATTGTTATTTGGAATCATATTTGTTTGATTTGAAAATAGAGTCTCCTTACCTTAAATTATTAACAAAGTAATAATTACTTTTTTCACTGATATTTATTTGACATCACATTTGTTTGATTTGAAAATAGAGTTCCCTTACCTTAAATTATTAATTATGTAGTAATTACTACTTTTATTGATGTTTATCCGGTTGAGATTGTCTATAATAAATAAAAAAATGATTTACATGAATCCATAATCATGTTTACCCTATTATCCACTTTATCAACCTTTCCTAAAACAATTTCAACTTTATATCTTGTGGGATGAAATCCTAATGGGTGGAGCCAATTAGTGAGTTTTTCAATTCAATTCAATAAGAAATTATCATTAACATATTAGGGGGAATTGGTCTTTGCCTTTTAGTTGAATCATTAAGTGATCTATGTTTTAAAGAATTGTCAGCTACATTGTGTTAAACAACTTGGATTATTTTTCAAAAAAAAATAAAAAAAATGGTCAATCAAAGTAAATATAAATTGAAAACAAAAAACATAAATCAAAATTAAATGTTATTTTGAAATAAAATGAACACAAAAACATAAATTAAAATTAAAAAAAAAAAAAAGTTGACTAAAACTTTTTTTGGGCTGCTTTTTTAAGGAAGGTGGACTAAACCAATTATATATAGAGAGAGGATGTAAAGGTAGACTAAACCTATTATATATATATATATATATAAGATGTGAAGGTGGACTAATGCAATTTTATTTAAAATTATATATAGAAGGTTTAATTAAAGACATTAAAAGAAACATTTATATATATAGATATATATATTTATTTATTGTTGCAGAAATTCTCTATACAAAAATAGAAATATTTTATTAATATCTAAACCTGTATATCCATAAAATGAGCTATTTCAAAAACAAGTAATACAAAATAGTTAATTATAATTTACAAACTATAGTTAAAAATTAATTTCTTAATTTTTCACTAGGCTAGAATAGGCTAGGCTAGAATAGGCTAAGGTAGAGTATGTTAGACTAGAGTAGGATAGAGTGGTCTACATTAGGCTATAGTAGGTTAGAGTAAAATAGGGTATGATAGGCTACGCTAGATTAGGTTAGAGTAGTGATGGCTAGGCTAGGATAGAGTAGGCTAGGATAGGGTAAGATAGGATAGAGTAGGTTAGAATAAAATAGGGTAAGATAGGGTAGGCTAGTGTAGGCTAGAGTACACTAGGCTAGGCTAGGATAGAGTAAGTTAGGATAGGGTAAGATAGGATAGAGTAGGTTAAGTTAGGCTAGGCTAAGGTAGCGTAGAGTAGGCTAGGCTAGGCTAGAGTAGAGTAAGCTAAGCTAGGCTAGGTTAAAGTGGGTTAGACTAGGATAGAGTAGGCTAGGATAGGGTAAGATAGGATAGAGTAAGTTAACTTAGGCTAGGCTAGGGTAGCGCAGAGTAGGCTAGGTTAGGCTAGAGTAGTGTAAGCTAAGCTAGGCTAGGTTAAAGCAGGTTAGACTAAAATAGGCTAGGCTCGAGTAGGCTAATCTAGGCCAAAGTAGGATATACTAAGCTACGTTATGCTAGTCTAGGCTAAGGTATCCTAGTAAGGTAGAGTAGAGTAGGCTAAGGTAGGCTAGGATACAGTAGGTTAGAATAAAATTGGATAGGCTACAATAGGATAAGCTAGAATAGCTTAGAATAGTGTAGGATAAAGTAGGGTAGGCTAGGCTAGAGTAGGTTAGAGTAGAATATGATATGATAGGATATAAATGGCTAGGATAGAGTAGGCTAGAGTAGAGTAGGTTAATCTAGGCTAGAGTAGGCTAGCAGGGTAGAGTAGGGTAGGGTGGGTTAGGATAGAGTAGGCTAGGATAAGTAAGCTAGGCTATGATAGGATAGCATAGAGTAGGTTAAGGTAGGCTAGCCTAGGTTAGGCTAAAGTACGATAGGCTAGGATGGAGTAGCCTTGTCGGCTAGCGTAGAGTAAGCTAAGCTAGGCGAGGTTAGAGTAGAATAGGCAAGTTGGGCGAGGCTAGAGGAATTTGGAGTAGAATAGGATAAGCTAGACTCGTCTAGGCTAAAGTAGGTTATGCTAGGCTAGATTAGGCTAGTAGGTTAGAGTAAACTAGGGTAGGATAGGATAAAGCATGCTATGATAGGCTAGGCTAGGATAAGATAGGCTAAAGTAAGGTGGGCTAGTCTAGAGTAGCCTAGTATTATAAAGTAGTGTAGGCTAAGCTAGACTAGCCTAGATTAGGTTAATTTGAGCTAGAATAGGATAGAACATGCTAAGGTATGTTAGGTCACATCAGTCTAAAGTAGGTTAGGCTAGACTAAAGTATCCTAGTAGTCTAGAGTATAGTAGGCTAAGCTATGCTACACAAGAGTAGGTAATACTAGAATAGGCCAAGCTAGTGTAGGCTAGGCTACAGAAGGATAGGTAAAAAATGATAGGCTAGGCAAGGCTACGCAAGGGTAGGCTAACTTAGGTTAGGTTAGGCCTGGCCAGAGTAGGCTAGGATAGGATAGAGTATGCTCGAGTAGGCTAGGAAAAACTAGGATAAAATATGTTAGGTTAGGCTAGAGTAAGATAGAGTTGGTTGGGATAGTCCAGAGTGGCCTAGAGTATGCTCGGCTAGGCTAGGCTAAGTTAGGGGAGAGTAAGCTAGGCTATATTATAGTAGACTAGGCTAGAGTAAGAGAGATTTGGCTAGGATAGTATAGGATAAAGTAGTCTAGGCTAGGCTAGACTAATTTAGGCCAGAGTAGGCTAGGCTACATTATAGTAGGAGGATAGGTTGAAGTAAATTAGGCTACAATAAGCTAGGTTAGATTAGGATAGAATAAGATAAAGTAGAATAGGATAGGCTAGAGTAGGCTAGGCTAGAGTAGGGTAAAGTAGGCTAGGCAAGGCAAGGTAATGCCAGGAAAGGCTAGGAAATAGTAGGCTAGCCCATGTTAGGGTAGGCAAGGCTAGAGTAGGATAAAGTAGTGTAGGTGAGGGTAGGCTAGGCTAGGCTAAGCTATACTAGATTAGGATAAAGTAGGTTAGTGTGAGCTTGATTAGACTGGTAGGCTAGAGTAGAGTAGGCTAAGTTAGGCTAGCCTAGAGTAGTTTAGACTATGTTATACTAGGTTAGAGTATGCTATGCTAGGATAGAGTAGGCTAGAGTAGGCTAGGCTAGGCTATAGTAGGTTAGAGTAGAATAATATAGGCTAGACTAGGCTAGGCTAGAACATGTTAGAGTAGAGTAAGATAGCTTAGGCTAACTTAGAGTGGGTTGGTAGGCTAGGCTAACTTTAGATCTCCCCCAACAAGAAGGTTATCTTCTTGGTCGTCCCCAATGCTATATTTTAAGGTTTCCCAGCATATTTCCTTGTCCATATAATGGTTGGGGGAGTATATGTTGTAGATGCTGACTATCCTGTGAGTTTCAAAATTCTCGAGTTTAGTGTTTATCCAGTGGTCTATCTTCGTGTGCTGTTGCAGTTTCCATTTCCCTTTTTTCCATATAGTGCTTATTCCTCCATAAGCTCCAGTAGATGACATTGCTTATCCTTCATAGATCCTAGATTTTTCTGATCACATCAATTTCTTGACTACTTAGCTTTGTCTCTTGAAATAAGAGGATGTCAGGTTTTTCACTTTTTATCAGGTCTTTTAAAAAATTAATTTTGGAATGGTGACCCAACCCTTTACAATTCCAAGAGACAACTATCATTATTTATTATTTGGGGCTGTTGTAGGACCCCTCCCTTTGTTTGCTTGTTGTAATTTTTCTTTATTATTTGGTCCTTTTTCTAGAAAATTCTCCAATCCCTGTTGTGTTCCCAATGAGACATCCTTGGCTGCTTCTTCATCTCTTATTTCTTTGTTCAATCTCCTTCCAAATTTTTTTGTATTCTCAATATTTTGAGGGGTTTCTTTTTTTTGGTTTCTTGTGAGGATTCAGTCCGAATTTAGGAGGAGAGGCTTGTCCGGCTGAGGAGGGGAACCAAGAGGGGTAGGAATGGGAGAGGAGAGGAGGGTGTGAATGGGGGAGGAGGTGATGATCAAGTCAAATGGGATGAGATCAGATGAGAGGATGTGAAAAAGATTTGTCCCCATGAGGGAGGTTGGTTGAGAGGGTAGGGGAGATCCTAGCGGAGGAGGAGGATGAGAGCCAGAGGCGGGTTTAGATGCAGTCTTTTTCATTTTTACTTATTTCCATTTTGAATCTGATGTTTCTTCAATGTCTTTTTCAGGTTCCTCTAATTTACTACATCTATTGGCGAAATGACCGTGTTCCTGACATACCTTACATTTGAAGGGGATTTGTTCATAGTCCAGCTATTGAATGTGGATCCATTTTTCCACTGTTGTGGTTCCTAGAGACAGCCTTGATTTGTGAAAGACCAGTGCCTAGGACATCTTATATATAGCAAGGAGCATAATGTATAACAGAGGAAGTTATCAATAAAATGCTCTCATGCTATCTCCTGAAAACAGGGAATGTTAATTTTGAATGGGACCAAGACCCTCAGAAACTGACACAGAGAAGGGAGTACTGCAGAGGTAATGTGAAAAACTATGATATAAAAGAAACAGACAATTCAGAGACAGCTTACTGTAAAGAGGGTCAGTTCAGAAATAAACTATTAGAAGGTGTTTTCTGTGAATGAAAGATTGAGAGGATACGAGTTGTCAATGAGTTGATATCCAGATACACAATATCACCATGTAATGGGCTTACCAATTTAAGAATCCATACATGACAATATCATTTTAAAAATAACCTCCCAAAGAAACTAATATAGCAGAAGTATGGTTAGAGTGAATAGTGAAACAGTATATCATGCCTGAGCCATATTTAAAGCGCTTGACTAATCCGAGCATGGGTATCAACTAGGATAAATCCATACCAAAAATCAGTGAGCCACTCGCATTCCAAAACATGATACAAGAAACATGGATGAAATGAAATGATCTATTAAAGTAACACATATAAGAGAAAGTTACAAACTGTGAAATACCAAAGACCATAATCCTCTTAACAGATGGAACTCCTCCTCACTGAGACCCTATGGGCTCTGAGCCTTCATACAAGAGCTCACAAAATGTATACAAAAAATCCTTTCACTACATAATTTTCTGATAAAATATGGAACCCTAAATCATCTGTTCTTCGGGAGCTTTATAGGAGAAAAAGAAAGCTCAAAAAGGGATTAGGTGATGAAAATTTAATTTGCCTCATACCATCCTAGGCCATTCTCCATAATCAAAGCCTCTGAAAAATGGTCCTTTGATGCGCTCTCTATTACAGTAATTGAGACTGTAAGTCATGGCAGTTTTCCGCCGCTGTAACCCTACTAAACCCGCAAACTCGTTAGGAAAAACAGGCATGGGGATGATGGACGTGGCAGGATCAATGAAAATGGTTGTGTAGACATGGTGAAATGATGGAACAATGCAGGGTGGTGATTAAAACATAGTGAAATGATGGAGGATGGACTGGTGGAGTTTTTTAATGTAAACATTTAAATTTGACTAACGAATGACAAACACGTGGAAAGGTGACGGGGCGGAGGACACGTGTCGATGGTGCAGAGGCAAGCAATCTGGACCGTCCGATATCAAGAGGAGATCGACGGCTGAAGACGCGTCGGAGGGCGATGGATTGGCGTGCTAGGGGTACGGATACCTTGGGTTAAATCTTACGCATCTTCGGGGTGCGATGACCGTTGGATGGAGATCTCCAGGCTAGTGCTTGGTCTAGTGCCCAGGTTACGTGGAGCAATATGTTGAGGGGCTAGTGCCGAAATTTGCTAAACCTTATATATTTTCAAATGTGGGTTTTCGTCCCTTTTTAATGCAATTTGGGGCTGGGAAGGAGTAACAATAAGTGGAATGAGTGGTTTTTTAAACCAAACAAGGGTGTGAGTATGGTTTAAAGGGGATTTTGGGATAGTTTAGAAGGATTAGGGGGAGGGATTTTGGGGTAAAAAGGGAGGTTATGAAAAAGAGGAAGAGGGGATGAAATGGAGAAATCTTCAGGGGCACAAGGGGCAAATGAAGGCCTCTTGGGGCATAATTTTTCAGAATCAATGAAGCTTATTGACTTAAGAACAATAGAGGGAAATAATTAAAGGGCAGAGGACCTAAAGAGGCTTTCAAGGATGATGTGAATTTAGAGGAAAATCATACCTCCAAAGTTTAGAGACAGTTTCACCCCCTGTTTGCTTGTCAAAATTTAATAGGGGGCTAACATGATCAACATCCACCTTGATTTTGATCGCTTCTGGGAGGCCCTTTAATAGATCCACCTCAACACAGATTCATGTGCATGCCTGCATGTTGTCTTTGGGTTCACTTCTGTCGATGTATTTTCCCACTCCATTTCCTATTGCACGAACGGAGTCATCACTCCACTAGTGTAGAGGGAGGTGCGACAATATTACCCATACTGGTACTGCACTAGGAAAATCGGTGCCAAGGAAAGCCAAAATCTCTCTGGCGGAAAAAGGACTAGTTGGTCAATTTATAGGATTATGGCGCTGACCCAAAACAGTGCAGAAATGGGTTGAGAGAAACTGGATCCAGTTTATACAAGGGAAAATCGCCATAATATTTTGTGGCCGGGGATGTTATACCTTTCATTTTAAGACTAAAAGTGACTGAGATCTTATATTCCGAAGCGGGCCTTACTTTATGGACACAAGGGGTTTGTACCTGAACTGATGGAATCTAGATTTTGATCCAGAACTAGATGTTCCCAGTGCAGTACCAATATGGGTAAGATTTCCGCACCTCCCTCTACACTGGTGGAGTGATGACTCAGTTCGTGCAATAGGAAATGGAGTGGGCAAATACATCGACAGAAGTGAACCCAAAGACAACATGCAAGCATGTGCATGAATCTGTGTTGAGGTCGATCTAGGAAAGGGCCTCCCGAAAGTGGTCAAAATCAACGTGGATGTTGATCATGTTAGCCCACTATTAAATTTTGACAAGCAAACAAGGGGTCAAACTGTCTCTAAAATTTCGAGGAATTCTTTCCCTATGAATTCACATCATCCTTTAAAGCCTCTTCAGGTCCTCTGCCCTTTAATTATTTCCCTCTGATGTTCTTAAGTCAATAAGCCTCATTGATTGTGAAAAATTATGCCCCAAGAGGCCTTCATTTTCCCCTTGTGCCCCTGTAGATTTCTCCATTTCATCCCCTCTTCCTCTTTTTCATAACCTCCCTTTTTACCCCAAAATCCATCCCCCTAATCCTTCTAAACCATCCCAAAATCCCCTTTAAACCATACTCACACCTTTGTTTGGTTTAAAAAACCCCTCATTCCCCTTATTGTTACTCTTTCCTAGCCCCAAATTGCATTAAAAAGGGTCGAAAACCCACATTTGAAAATATATAAGGTTTAGCACCTTTCGGCCCTAGCCCCTCAGCCTTTTGCTCCACATAACCTGGGCGCTAGACCAAGCACTAGCCTGGAGAGCACGTATCCCTAGAGGATATCGGGCGCAATATTATCCGTCGATTTGTACAGATCAGATGACCTTCATTGATTAGCGTCGCGCCCGTGGCCCAACCCGTTAACCACACCGATCGCCTGTCCACCATCCGATCAATATGTAAATCAACGGTCAGCAGCTCACCCGCCCTTGAGGTCCCCACGCCCAAAATCACTGTTCAAATACTGGTGGTATCCATCGCACGACCTTTGGAGGGTGGGCAGTATTTTCCATTTCGGAGCGATTCCACTCATCGCACGACACGTGGCTCCATCACTATTTCAAAAACCGCCCCCGCATCGCGCATTATCTTTCGACATTTGACCCAGCGCGATATTCATATCAACCTTCCGATTTGGGGCTCTCCATCCAACGATCATCGCACCCTGAAGATGCATGGGATTTAACCCAAGGTATTCATACCGCTAGCTCGCCAATCCGTCACCCTTCGACGTGTCTTCAGCCATCGATCTCCTCCTGAGATCGGACGATATAGATTTCTTGCCTCCCCACCATCAACACGTGTCCTCTGCCCCATCACCGTTCCACGTGTTTTTCATATTTTTCCTCCGCCATTATACATTTCATTTGTTAGTCAAATTTAAATGTTTACGTTAAAAACCTCCACCAGTCCATCCTCCATAATTTCGATGTGTTTTAATAACCACCTTGAATTGTTCCATCATTTCCCCATGTACACACAACCATTTTCATTGATCCCACTACGTCCATCATCCCCATGCCTGGTTTTCCTAATGAGTTTGCGGGTTCTGCAGGGTTATAGCGGCGGAAAACTGCCATGACTTACAGCCTCTATTACTGTAATAGAGAGCGCATCAAAGGACCATTTTTCAGAGGCTGTGATTATGTAGAAAGGCCTAGGAAGGTATGTCGACAAGACTTCCATTAAAGAAGCAGGGTTAAAATCTGTCAAACCCTCCCGAATCATTCAAAGCACAGATTGCGCAAATGGAGATATTAATGGAGCAGCGAAGAAATATCAGTGAATTATCGAGGAATTCAACGTTCAGCATTGAAGAAATTAAACTGTAATTCAGGGTTTAGAAGGCAGAGGGTACCATTCCAAGAAAACAATACCTTAAAGCTTTCTTTTCAGCACCATTTTCTTTCAGGAAAGGAAGGAATGTCTATGTGATTTTACTTCTTTGCCATGTTCCTAAAGAGACTTCTACCCAGTGCATTTATTTCAGTAAGCAGGCAGCAAAGTACATACAGCGCTACAGAGTCATCCAGCAATATCGGCGTGCACATTTCTGCCATCTTGTCTTAATAAGGCAAATTAAATTTTCATCACCTACTCCCTTTTCGAGCTTTATTTTTCTCCTATAAAGCTCCCGAAGAACAGATGATTTAGGGTTCCAGATTTTATTAGAAAATTATGCAGTGAAAGGATTTTTTGTATACATTTTGTGAACTCTTGTGTGAAGGCTCAGAGCCCGTAGGGTCTCAGTGAGGAGGAGTTCCATCTGTTAAGAGGATTCTGGTCTTTGGTATTTCACAGTTTGTAACTTTCTCTTATATGTGTTACTTTAATAGATCATTTCATTTCATCTATCTTTCTCGTATCATGTTTCTGGAATGCGAGTGGCTCACTGATTTTTTGTATGGATTTATCCTAGTTGATAGCCATGCTCAGATTAGTCAAGTGCTTTAGGTATGGCTCAGGCAAGATATACTGTTTCACTATTCACTCAAACCATACATCTGCAATATTAGTTTCTTTGGGAGGTTATTTTTAAAATGCTATTGGATTGTATGGATTCTTAAATTGGTAAGCCATTTACATGGTGATATTGCGTATCTGGATATCAGCTCATTGACAACTAGTATCCTCTCAATCTTTCATTCACAGCAAACACCTTCTGATAATTTATTTCTGTGAGGTATTTCAGAACTGACCCTCTTTACAGTAAGTTGTCTCTGAATTGTCTGTTGCTTTTATATTAGAGTTTTTCACATTGCCTCTGCAGTACTCCCTTCTTTGTGTCATTTTCTGAGGGTCTTGGTCACATTCAAAATTAACATTCTCTGTTTTCAGGAGATAGCATGAGAGCCTTTTATTGATAACTTCCTTTGTTATACATTATGCTCCTTTCTATATATAAGATGTCCTAGGCACTGGTCTTTCACAACTCAAGGCTGTCTCGAGGAACTACAATAGTGGACAACTGGATCCAAATTTAATAGCTGGACTATGAACAAATCGCCTTCAAATGTAAGGTATGTCAAGAATACGGTCATTTAACCAATAGATGTAGTAAAAGAGAGGAGCCAGAAAAAAACATTGAAGAAACATGAGATTCAAAATGGAAATAAGTAAAAATGAAAAAGACTGCATCTAAACCTGCCTCTAGCTCTCATCCTCCTCCTCCGCTAGGATCTCCCCTCCCCTCTAAACCAACCTCCCTCATGGGGACAAATCCTTTTGACATCCTCTCATCTGCTCTCATCCCATCTAACTTGATCATCACCTCCTCCCCCATTCACACCCTCCTCTCATCTCCCATTCCTACCCCTCTTGGTTCCCCTCCTCGGCCGGACAAGCCTCTCCTCCTAAATTCGGACGGAATCCTCACAAGAAACCAAACAAAAGAAACCCCTCAAAATATTGAGAATACAAAAAAATTTGGAAGGAGATTGAAAAAAGAAATAAGAGATGAAGAAGCAGCCAAAGATATATCATTGGGAACACAACATGGATTGGAGAATTTTCTAGAAAAAGGACCAAAGAATAAAGAAAAAGTACAGCAAGAAAACAAGGGAGGGGTCCTACAACAACCGCAAATAATAAATAATGATAGTTGTCTCTTGGAATTGTAGAGGGTTGCGTCACCCCTCCAAAATTAACTTTTTAAAAGACCTGATAAAAAGTGAAAAACCTGACATCCTCTTAATTCAAGAGACAAAGCTACGTAGTCAAGAAATTGATGTGATCAGAAAAATCTAGGATTTATGAAGGATAATCAATATCAGCTACTGGAGCTTCAAGAGGAATAAGCACTATATGGAAAAAAGGGAAATGGAAACTGCAACAGCACACGAAGATAGACCACTGGATAAACAATAAACTGGAGAATGTTGAAACTCGCAGGATAGTCAGCATCTACAACATATACTCCCCCAACCATTATAAGGACAAGGAAATATGTTGGGAAACCTTAAAAGATAGCATTGGGGACGACCAAGAAGATAACCTTCTTGTTGGGGGAGATCTAAAGTTAGCCTAGCCTACTAACCCACTCTAAGTTGGCCTAAGCTAGCTTATTCTACTCTAACATGTTCTAGCGTAGCCTAGTCTAGCCTATATTATTCTACTCTAACCTACTATAGCCTAGCCTAGCCTACTATGGCCTACTCTATCATAGCATAGCATACTCTAACCTAGTATACTATAGTCTAAACTACTCTAGGCTAGCCTAACTTAGCCTACTCTACTCTAGCCTACTAGTCTAATCATGCTCACGCTAACCTACTTTATCCTACTCTAGTATAGCTTAGCCTAGCCTAGCCTACCCTCACCTACTCTACTTTATCCTACTCTAGCCTTGCCTACCCTAACATGGGCTAGCCTACTATTTCCTAGCCTTTCCTGGCATTACCTTGCCTTGCCTAGCCTACTTTACCCTACTCTAGCCTATCCTATTCTACTTTATCCTACTCTATCCTAATCTAACCTAGCTTACTGTAGCCTAATTTACTCCAACCTATCCTCCTATTATAATCTAGCCTAGCCTACTTTGGCCTAACTTAGTCTAGACTAGCCTAGACTACTTTATCCTATACTATCCTAGCCAAATCTCTCTTACTCTAGCCTAGTCTACTATAATATAGCCTAGCTTACTCTCCCCTAACTTAGCCTAGCCTAGCCCAGCCTACTCTAGGCTACTCTGGACTATCCCAACCAACTCTATCTTACTCTAGCCTAACTTAACATATTGTATCCTAGTTTATCCTAGCCTACTCGAGCATACTCTATTCTATCCTAGCCTACTCTGGCCTAACCTCACCTAACCTAAGTTAGCCTACTCTTCCGTAGCCTTGCCTAGCCTATCCTTTTTTACCTATCCTTCTGTAGCCTAGCCTATTCTAGTATTACCTACTCCTATGTAGCATAGCTTAGCCTACTATACTCTAGACTACTAGGATACTTTAGTCTAGCCTAGCCTACTTTAGCCTCGCGTGGCCTAACCTAACTTAGCGTGTTCTATCCTATTCTAGCTCAAATTAACCTAATCTAGGCCAGTCTAGCTTAGCCTACACTACTTTATAATACTAGGCTACTCTAGACTAGCCTATTGTGAGCTATTAAAATGGTTCAATGCACGTGTTATGTAATCTCTATAACATTTAGAAATAAGATTTAAATAATAATAAAATACACATTATTTTTTTGCATTCTAAAAAAAGTTTGAAATTACAGAAATTTGATCTTTCTCTGCTCATGTTACATCCATAGTTAATATGGATCCATGTGGTATATTCTAACTACTCAAATATACCATGGCCTTACCTTAGATGTGTAATACATTTATGACACCGAGATTTTTATTTGGAATCATATTTGTTTGATTTGAAAATAGAGTCTCCTTACCTTAAATTATTAATCAAGTAATAATTACTTTTTTCACTGATATTTATTTGACATCACATTTGTTTGATTTGAAAATAGAGTTCCCTTACCTTAAATTATTAATTATGTAGTAATTACTGCTTTTATTGATGTTTATTCAGTTGAAATTGTCTATAATAAATAAAAAAATTATTTACATGAATCCATAATCATGTTTACCCTATTATCCACTTTATCAACCTTTCCTAAAAAAATTTCAACTTTATATCTTGTGGGCTGAAATCCTAATGGGTGGAGCCAATAACTGAGTTTTTCAATTCAATTCAATAAGAAATTATCACTAACATATTAGGGGGAATTGGTCTTTGCCTTTTATTTGAATCATTAAATGATCTATGTTTTAAAGAATTGTCAGCTACACTGCGTTAAACAACTTGGATTATTTTTCAAAACTAAAAAAAATTAATGGTCAATCAAGGTAAATATAAATTGAAAACAAAAAACATAAATCAAAATTAAATGTTATTTTGAAATACGATGAACACAAAAACCTAAATTAAAATTAAAAAAAAAAGAAAAAGCATGGAAATTTTTTTTGCTTTCTTATTTTTAGAATGTGGACACAAAAAGCATAAATCAAAATTAAAAGAAAAGAAAATCATGTTAACTTTTTTCTGCCTGCGTTTTTGAAGAAGGTGGACTAAAACTTATTTTTTTGGTTGTGTTTTAAAAGAAAGTTGACTAATTTTTTTTTTTCGCTGCTTTTTTAAAGTAGGTGGACTAAATCAATTATATATATATATAGAGGATGTAAAGGTAGACTAAACCTATTATATATATATATATATATAAAAGATGTAAAGGTGGACTAATGCAATTTTATTTAAAATTATATATATAGAATGTTTGATTAAAGACATTAAAAGAAACGTTTATATATATATATATATAGATAGATATATTTATTTATTTATTGTTGCAGAAATTCTCTATACAAAAATAGAAATATTTTATTAATATCTAAACCTGTATATCCATAAAATGAGCTATTTCAAAACCAAGTAATACAAAATAGTTAATTATAATTTACAAACTATAGTTAAAAATTAATTTCTTAATTTTTCACTCATTTATAGGAGAAATAAGAGATCTGTTTGTGAAACGGTTATTCAAGAAAATAGGTCGATATTTCCGTTAAAGAAACTTATGCTAATCAGTCTCACAATTGAAATGTATTAAAATTGTGGGTTAGGTTGGTTCGATTCTGCCGAGGTCATATAAAAATTATTCTAACTTTTAAAAAAATAATGTCAAATAAGAGATCATAAAATAAAACACTAATAATATCCAATGAAAGATCATAAAATAAAACAGTGTGATTAAAACAAAGTGAAAAACAAAAAGCATAAATCTAAATTAAAGGAGAAAAAGCATGCGACCGTTTTATGCCTGCTATTTTTAGGACGGTGGGGTGGACCAATTTTAAATTCTCCCTCATTTGTGGAAGAGGCGAGACACGGGATTTGTCTCTGATTCAAATAAAAAAGGCCAATATATCAGTTGAAAAAATCCTACATATATCTTTCGAAGGTTGCACAAATTTCCCACTTCGTCACGTACCTCTGGTCTGGTCCGATATTTCTATGTGTGCTCTGATATGTCTATGGTTGGGCGTCTGTGTATGTGTGATGAGGTGTCAGATTCATGCAAAGTCGATCATGTCGTTTGTGACACGCGATGGGAGGAGGTGCAAAACAATCAAACGAAAGGACTACTCATTCAGGTACGATTCAGTTTTAGTTTCGTTGCATAAAGGACTACTTATTCAGTTTTATTTCTTATTTTGACATTCTGTTCATTTGGCCGTCTATGCAGCTAGCTTTCCCAAATGCTCTACTCCAGGTAGATTCGTGAATTACTTTCTTTGCCAGCTCTTTTTTTGTTTCTTTTGTAATTTTAGTTCCAGGTTTGACATGATAATTATAAAAGGAAAATTTGCATGGATAATTTAAAAATGATTAAATAAAGAAAGCTTAGTTAGAATTGTCCTTGTCATTTTAATTGCAGTTCTGAGAAATATTTTCTTTGCTGCTTCTTTATTGGTTAAATAAAGAAGACATAGTTAGATTTTTCTTTATCTTGTTGCTTTTCCATACATTTTAGTACCTTAGGGCAAGAAATCCAAGAGACCAGCTGCATTTATTTATTTGTGTGCTGCACACATTTCTGGCTTCTGGCGGTTGCGTGCAGCACATAGAGAAGCCTAATTCCACCCTAATGAAGTCACTATTTTCTACCCTAATGGTTGTCTACGAGACATCGCTGGGCAGTTTGGTTAGGAATTACTTAATTCTGAAAAAAAAAAAATGGAATTACTTAATTCCATTTTCAGGTGTAATTACTCTCCTCTTCGCTTTCTTGGGGAGTAAACGAGAAACCCTCATCACCTGTTCATCCAATCTCTATTCAGATTATTCCAGATAGTTTATTTTCATCTGCATAATGTACGTTTAAGCTTTCCAATGCGTTCAACTTTAGTTTCTCCTCTGTTGTAGTTTCCGCGGAATTACTTCATATTTTAGTTTTAGTTTGGTGTCACTTATAAAATTATTTGGTGTAATCTACGGCTCCAAAATAGACATTTCATTGCTGCCCTTCTCTTCCAATTAAATCTAATTTTTGGAACGATGTGATTT
This sequence comes from Pinus albicaulis, assembly GCA_034641835.2. Classification (NCBI taxonomy): domain Eukaryota; kingdom Viridiplantae; phylum Streptophyta; class Pinopsida; order Pinales; family Pinaceae; genus Pinus; species Pinus albicaulis. Next base: position 715,200,865 of record CM076569.1, read on the forward strand.
TATATTAAACGGCAATATCCAAATATTTTGAATTAAGATATGTTAAGTTATATGATATATAAATTTATATGTTGAATTATGTGTTTCAACACATATATAGTTTATATCTTTAAATTATTTTTATTATTTTTAACTTTTTAAGAATATTATATATTTTAGTTTTAAAAGTGGTAATTGACTAAATCACCTCAGTTCAATACCCCATCAGTTTCTTCCAATGAGCCAGAGAAATCTCATAAACACGAATTACATTTTTACTTCTTTTATTTTGAAATTCCACATAGGATATCGTTGGGCAATTTAATTAACAATTACTTACACAGGTTGTTGTTTGCCGGGACATGAGGTAGCTGCATCATGTCCTTGCATGCAGCAGAAATAACTCTCATCCACCCGTTTTGTTTTTCTGTTGATGATCAATGAATTAATCTTTCGGTTTTCCAATAGTGTACTATGGTGTACGGTCCGTGTAATTATTTCTGTATACTTTCGATTTATTTAAATTAAATGCAATGCATTTGGTGTGTTATAAACAATAGTTAGTCTAATCTGTGGCCTCAAAATCCATTTTTGGCGGCTACCCCTCCCTTATAACTAAATCTAGTCTCTTGAATTAACGTTGTGGTTTTGTATTAAATGGCTTTATTAAAAGATCTCTAATTGTGCTTTTACCTATTTTGAATATATTTTTTATTAAAATCACAATGTTTTTACATTTAAATATATATATATATAATTAAATTCTATGTAAATATTTTTAACATTCACTTTGAATACTTGTTTTATTAGTTGTCTCAATATATATATATATATATATATATATATATATATATATATATATTCTTATAAATTTATTAGGCTAGATTAGCTTAGAATAGAGTAGGCAAAAGAAAGCTAGGCTAGGGTAGGCTAAAGTAGGCTAGGCTAGACTAGAGTAGTCTAGTAGGCTAGAGTAGAGTAAGCTAAGGTAGGGTAGGCTAAAGTAGGCTAGAGTAAGAGTAGAATATGATAGGCTGGAGTAGAGTAGGCTAGGCTATGGTAAGTTAGAGTAGGTTAGTAGGCTAGGGTAAGTTAGAGTAGGCTAGTAGGCCAGAGTAGGCTAAGCAATGCTAGGCTAGGTGAGGCTAAAGTAGACTCGGTTTAGCTAGGCTAGAGTAAACTAGTGGGCTAGAGTAGGCTAAGCTAGGTTATGGTAGAGTAGGCTAAGCTAGGGTAGAGTAAGCTATGTTAGGCTAGAATAAGCTAGGCTAGGCTAGAGTAGGGTAGTGTAGGATAGGCTACACTAGGATATGATAGAATAGAGTAGGCTAAGGTAGGCTAGCCTAGGCTAGAGTAGCGTAGTAGGCTACAGTAGAGTAGGATAAGCTAAGCTAGGGTAGAGTAGGGTAGGGTAGGAAAGGCTAGAGTAGAGTAGGATAGAATAGGATAGGATAGTCTAGGATAGGATATGATAGAGTAGGCTAAGGTAGGCTAGGCTACGATAGGAAAGGTTAGGATAGAGTAGAGTATCGTAAGCTAGGTTAGCCTAGAGTAGGCTAGACTAGAGCAGGCTAAGCTAGAGTAGGCTAAGGCAGAGTACGTTAGACTAGAGTAGGATAGAGTAGTCTACGCTAGGCTATAGTAGGTTAGAGTAAAATAGGGTATGATAGGCTACGCTAGATTAGGCTAGAGTAGTGTTGGCTAGGCTAGGATAGGGTAAGATAGGATAGAGTAGGTTAGAGTAAAATAGGGTAAGATAGGCTAGGCTAGTGTAGGCTAGAGTAGGCTAGGCTAGGGTAGGATAGGGTAAGTTAGGATAGGGTAAGATAGGATAGAGTAGGTTAAGTTAGGCTAGGTTAAGGTAGCGTAGAGTAGGCTAGGCTAGGCTACAGTAGAGTAAGCTAAGCTAGGCTAGGTTAAAGCAGGTTAGACTAGGATAGAGTAGGCTACGATAGGGTAAGATAGGATACAGTAGGTTAACTTAGGCTAGGCTAGGGTAGCGTAGAGTAGGCTAGGCTAGGCTAGAGTAGTGTAAGCTAAGCTAGGCTAGGTTAAAGCAGGTTAGACTAGAATAGGCTAGGCTAGAGTAGGCTAATCTAGGCCAAAGTAGGATAGACTAAGCTAGGCTAGGCTAGGCTAGGCTAGGGTATCCTAGTAGGGTAGAGTAGAGTAGGCTAAGGTAGGCTAGGATATAGTAGGTTAGACTAGAATAGGATAGGGTACAATAGGATAAGCTAGAATAGCTTAGACTAGTGTAGGATAAAGTAGGGTAGGCTAGGCTAGAGTAGGTTAGAGTAGAATATGATATGATAGGATATAAACGGCTAGGATACAGTAGGCTAAGCTAGGCTAGAGTACGCTAGTATGGAGAAGGCTAGGCTAGGCTAGAGTAGGCTAGTACGATAGGATAGGATGGAGTAGCCTTGTCGGCTAGCGTAGAGTAAGCTAATCTAGGCAAGGTTAGAGTAGAATAGGCTAAGTTAGGGGAGGCTAGAGTAAGTTAGACTCTAATACGATAAGCTAGAGTATACTAAGCTATGTTAGAGTAGGATAGAGTGGGTTAGGCGAGGCTAGAGTAATTTGGAGTAGAATAGGATATGCTAGACTCGTCTAGGCTAAAGTAGGTTATGCTAGGCTAGATTAGGCTAGTAGGTTAGAGTAGACTAGGGTAGGATAGGATAAAGCATGCTAGGATAGGCTAGGCTAGGATAAGAGAAAGTAACAAAGACCAGAATCCTCTTAACAGATGGACCTCCTCCTCACTGAGACCCTACGGGTTCTGAGCCTTCATACAAGAGTTCACAAAATGTATACAAAAAATCCTTTCACTGCATAATTTTCTGATAAAATCTGGAACTCTAAATCATCTGTTCTTCTGGAGCTTTATAGGAGAAAAAGAAAGCTCGAAAAGGGAGTAGGTGATGAAAATTTAATTTGCCTCATTAAGACAACATGGCGGAAATGTGCACGCCCATATTGCTGGATGAATCTGTAGCGCTGTATGTACTTTGCTGCCTGCTTATTGAAATAAATGCACTGGGTAGAAGTCTCTTCAGGAACACGACAAAGAATTAAAATCACATAGACATTCCATCCTTTCCTGAAAGAAAATGGTGTTGAAAAGAAAGCTTTAAGGTATTGTTTTCTGTAAATGGTACCCTCTGCCTTCTAAACCCTGAATTACGGTTTAAGTTCCTCAATGCTGAACATTGAATTCCTCGATCATTCACTGATATTTCTTCACTGCTCCATTAATATCTCCATCAGTGCAATCTGTGCTTTGAATGACTCGGGAGGGTTTGACAAATTTTAACCCTGCTTTTTTAATGGAAGTCTTGTCGACATACTTTCCCAGGCCTTTCTCCATAATCACAGCCTCTGAAAAATGGTCCTTTGATGCGCTCTCTATTATAGTAATAGAGACTGTAAGTCATGGCAGTTTTCTGCCGCTGTAACCCTGCAAAACCCGTAAACTCGTTAGGAAAAACATGCATGGGGATGATGGACGTGGCGGGATCAATGAAAATGGTTGTGCGGACATGGCGAAATGATGGAACAATGCAGGGTGGAGATTAAAACATAGTGAAAGGATGGAGGATGGACTGGTGGAGGTTTTTAATGTAAACATTGAAATTTGACTAACGAATGAAATGTATAATGGCAGAGGAAAAATACGACAAATACGTGGAATGATGACGGGGCGGAGGACGCATGTCGATGGTGGGGAGGCAAGCAATCGGGACCGTCCGATCTCAGGAGGAGATCGACCGCTGAAGACCATTGGATGGAGAGCCCCAGATTGGACGATTGATATGAATATCACGCTGGGACAAATTTCGAACGATAACGCATGATGGGGGGCGGTTTTGAAATAGTGACAGAGCCACGTGTCGTGCGATGAGTGGAATTGCTCCGAAATGGAAAATACCGCTCGCCGTCCAAAGGCGGTGCGATGGATACCACCACTTTTTGAAATGTGCTTTTGGGCGCGGGGACCACTAGGGCAGGTGAGCTGTTGACCGTTGATTTACAGATTGATCAGACGGTGGACAGGTGATCGGAGCGGTAAATGGGTTGGGCCATAGGTGCGATGCTAATCAATGAAGGGCATCCGATCTCTACAGATCGATGAATAATACTACACTTGATATTTGCCTGGGATAGCGCTCTCCATGCTAGCACTTGGTCTAGCGCCCAGGTTACGTGGAGCAAAAGGTTGAGGGGCTAGGGCCGAAAGGTGCTAAACCTTATATATTTTCAAATGTGGGTTTTTGACCCTTTTTAATGCAATTTGGGGCTGGGAAAGAGTAACGATAAGGGGAATGAGGGGTTTTTTAAACCAAACAAGGGTGTGAGTATGGTTTAAAGGGGATTTTGGGATGGTTTAGAGGGATTAGGTGGAGGGATTTTGGGGTGAAAAGGGAGGTTATGAAAAAGAGGAAGATGGGGATGAAGTGGAGAAATCTGCAGGGGCACAAGGGGCAAATGAAGGCCTCTTGGGGCACAATTTTTCACAATCAATGAGGCTTATTTACCTAAGAACAGCAGAGGGAAATAATTAAAGGGCAGAGGACCTGAAGAGGCTTTCAAGGATGACGTGAATTCAGAGGGAAAGCATTCCTCGAAAGTTTAGAGATAGTTTGACCCCCTCTTTGCTTGTCAAAATTTAATAGGGGGCTAACATGATCAGCATTCGCTCCACCTGGGGATGGCACATCCATCTTTGGGTGTGTCGAGAACTTCATAGACCGCCTACATCATCAATTTTTACAGACAGGAAAAATAAACCTATTCTAATCCTACCCTTTTTACTCCATGAGACCAGTTTACACTGTTGGTCTCACATTTTCTCTACCTAAACTACATCTGCTAGGATTAAACTGTCTAGCAGATTTCTTCTCTACATTCTAAAACAAAAATTGAAAAACAGCCAAGCCATGATTAGACTGTTTGGCGTGCTGGACCTTGCAGAAATTAAAACAACTCACTACATGCTCACAGGCTAAGCTTTATTTCAGTCTTCCTACCTACTCTAATCTAACCTAGAAATATCTGATGTTCTAGGTGATACAATAATGCCAATGCAACCAGTTAAGTAGTAGCAAAAAAGGATAGGAGCACTTACTTCCTGTCAAAGATAACCATAGGGTGTTCTTCTGGTGGTCCTTCAAAACTGTTGATGAATTTGGCCCTTGCGAAGGATCAATGCTGGAGCATTTGGACTGATCAGGGCCTCCATGTACTCTGCCACGGGATCGAAGAACATATGGTGTAAGCTTTCTTCTTTTAGGCCTGCCAAGACTGGTAGGCTGTCTGCATCATGGGAAACTTTGATTATTGCATCTTCCACTGCATATTCAATGTGGCTCTTGAAATTCCAATCACCTTCTTCTTGTATTTCGAAAAGCAGTGGGATCTCTTCTTTTTTAGGAGGAGGGAGACTTTCCAAAAAGTCTTTGGGGTCTCTCAAATGATATGAATTTTCCTGTGAGTTCAGAAATTCAACCTTGGCTTCATATCTTTCAACCACCAATTCTAGAAAGATTTTCTTAAGCACGGGTTTAGAACTTAAGCTGGGAAGAAGAATAGCCCATGGAAGGTCCTCCACTTCCAGTTTTGCCAAGGCACGTGACATTTCATCTCGACACTCTGCTACGAAACCTAGATGCATTTTTGCAAACTGCTCAGAGTCTTACATTGGTGAAGTGGCTTGGTCTTTAGCACGACTGATGCTATACTGTGACACCATCTCCCAGTGGAGTCTCGTGAAACCAAGATAATCAGCAGCCTGTTGATCACCAGTGGAGTATTTTAATCATCTAGGAACTGTGGAGTCACCAAGGTGAGGGATCTACAACTCTCAACTCTTCATGCTCACCTTTCTGAAGAGTGAATTAGGTTTTGTCGAGGCCCAGGGATTTAGATTTTCTCAACTTTGTTCCCCAACAACGACGCCAAAAAGATGTTGTAGTTCCTAGAGACAGCCTTGAGTTGTGAAAGACCAGTGCCTAGGACATCTTATATATAGCAAGGAGCATAATTTATAACAGAGGAAGATATCAATAAAAGGCTCTAATGCTATCTCTTGAAAACAGGGAATGTTAATTTTGAGTGGGACCAAGACCCTCAGAAAATGACATAGAGAAGGGAATACTGCAGAGGCAACGTGCAAAACTCTAATATAAACAGACAATTCAGAGATAGCTTACTGTAAAGAGGGCCAGTTCAGAAATACCTCACAGAAATAAATTATCAGAAGGTTTTTGCTATGAATGAAAGATTGAGAGGATACTAGTTGTCAATGAGCTGATATCTAGATACACAATATCACCATGTAATGGGCTTACCAATTTAAGAATCCATACATGACAATAGCGTTTTAAAAATAACCTCCCGAAGAAACTAATATAGCAGAAGTATGGTTTGATTGAATAGTGAAACAGTATATCATGCCTGAGCCATATTTAAAGTGCTTGAATAATCCGAGCATGGGTATCAACTAGGATAAATCCATACCAAAAATCAGTGAGCCACTCGCATTCCAAAAACATGATACGAGAAAGATGGATGAAATGAAATGATCTATTAAGGTAACACATATAAGAGAAAGTAACACATATAAGACCAGAATCCTCTTAACAGATGGAACTCCTCCTCACTGAGACCTTATGGGCTTTGAGCCTTCATACAAGAGTTCACAAAATGTATACAAAAAATCCTTTCACTGCATAATTTTCTGATAAAATCTGGAACCCTAAATCATCTGTTCTTCGAGAGCTTTATAGGAGAAAAATAAATCTCGAAAAGGGAGTAGGTGATGAACATTTGATTTGCCTCATTAAGATTAGATGGCAGAAATGTGCACGCCCATATTGCTGGATGACTCTGTAGTTCTATATTTACTTTTCTGCCTACTTACTGAAATAAATGCACTGGGTATAAGTCTCTTTAGGAACACGACAAAGAAGTAAAATCACATAGACATTCCTTCCTTTCCTGAAAAAAAAATGCTACTGAAAAGAAAGCTTTAATGTATTGTTTTCGGCGAATGGTACCCTCTGCCTTCTAAACCCTGAATTACGGTTTAATTTCTTCAATGCTGAACATTGAATTCCTCGATAATTCACTGATATTTCTCCACTGCTTCATTAATATCTCCATCTGTGCAATATGTGCTTTGAATGACTCGGGAGGGTTTGACAAATTTTAACCCTGCTTATTTAATGGAAGTCTTGTCCACATACCTTCCTAGGCATTTCTCCATAATCACAGCCTCTGAAAAATGGTCCTTTAATGCGCTCTCTATTATAGTAATAGAGACTATAAGTCATGGCAGTTTTCCACCACTGTAACCCTACAAAACCCGCAAAATCGTTAGGAAAACCAGGCATGGGGATGATGGACGTGGCGGGATCAATGAAAATGGTTGTGCGGACATGGAGAAATGATGGAACAATGCAGGGTGGCAATTAAAACATAGTGAAATGATGGAGGATGGAATGGTGGAGGTTTTTAACGTAAACATTGAAATTTGACTAACGAATGAAATGTATAATGGTGGAGGAAAAATACGTCAAACACGTGGAATGGTGACGGGGCGGAGGACACATGTCGATGGTGGGGAGGCAAGAAATCTAGACCATCCGATCTCAGGAGGATATTGACGGCTGAAGACGCATCGGAGGGTGACGAATTGGTGAGCCAGGGGTACAGATACCTTGGGTTAAATCCCGTGCATCTTCGGGGTGCGATGACCGTTGGATGGAGAGCCCCATATCGGATGGTTGATATGAATATCGTGCTGGGTCAAATGTCAAACGATAACACACGATGGGGGGTTAGTTTTGAAATAGTGACGGAGCCACGTGTCGTGCGATGAGTGGAATCGCTCCGAAATGGAAAATACTACCTGCCCTCCAAAGGCGGTGTGATGGATACCACTGATTTTTGAAAAGTGATTTTGAGCGCGGGGACCACAAGGGCGGGTGAGCTGATGACCGTTGATTTACAGATTGATCGGACGGTGGACAGGCGATCGGAGCGGTAAACGGGTTGGGCCATAGGTGCGACACTGATCAATGAAGGCTGTCCGATCTGTACAGATCGACAGATAATACTGCGCCCGATATCTACCTGGGATTAGCGCTCTCTAGGCTAGTACTTGGTCTAGTGCCCAGGTTACATGGAGCAAAAGGTTGAGGGGCTAGGGCTGAAAGGTGCTAAACCTTATATATTTTCAAATGTGGGTTTTCGGCCCTTTTTAATGCAATTTGGGGCTGGGAAAGAGTAACAATAAGGGGAATGAGGGGTTTTTTAAACCAAAAAAGAATGTGAGTATGGTTTAAAGGTGATTTTGGGATGGTTTAGAAGGATTAGGGGGAGGGATTTTGGGGTAGAAACAGAGGTTATGAAAAAGATGAAGAGGGAATGAAATGGATAAATCTGCAGGGGCACAAGGGGCAAATGAAGGCCTCTTGGGGCATAATTTTTCACAATGAATGAGGCTTATTGACCTAAGAATAGCAGAGGGAAATAATTAAAGGGCAGAGGACCTGAAGAGGCTTTCAAGGATGATGTGAATTAAGAGGGAAAGCATTTCTCGAAAGTTTAGAGACAGTTTGGCCCGCTGTTTGCTTGTCAAAATTTAATAGGGGGCTAACATGATCAACATCCACCTTGATTTTGACCGCTTTTGGGAGGCCCTTTCCTAGATCCATCTCAACACAGATTCATGCGCATGCCTGCATGTTGTCTTTGGGTTCACTTCTGTATATGTATTTGCCCACTCCATTTCCTATTGCACGAACTGAGTCATCACTCCACCAGTGTAGAGGGAGGTGCAACAATCTTACCCATACTGGTACTGCACTGGGAACATCTAGTTCTGGATCAAAATCCAGAGACCATTGGTTAAGGTACAAACCCCTTGTGTCCATGAAGTAAGGCCCGCTTCAGAATATAAGATCTCAATCACTTTTAGTCTCAAAATGAAAGGTATAACATCCCCGGCCAAAAAGTATTATGGCAATTTTCCCTTGTATAAACTGGATCTAGTTCCTCTCAACCCATTTTTGCACTGTTTTGGGTGAGCGCCATAATCCTATAAATTGACCAACTAGTCCTTTTTCCGCCAGAGAGATTTCGGCTTTCCTTGGCACCGATGGAGGTATGGAGATTTCTGGAATGGATTTCAGCTTTTTAACAAACTTTGTGGTGGCTGGCCAAGTTCGTTGGATTCCCAAAGAGATTATGAGAGAGGCAAAAACAGCTGAATCTTTATCTGGTTGCTGGTTGTTCGATGTTGCAAGTGTGAAAGCACGACATCGGCTAGGGCACGAGCGCACAACAGGTAGCCTTACCAACCAAAATATGTTCAATTCGACATATAATTAAAAATATATTAATGATAATAGTAAATACAAGTTTATTGTGAGCTAATAAAATGGCTCAATGCATGTGTTATGTAATCCCTATAACATTTTAAAATTCGATTTAAATTATAATAAAATACACATTATTTTTTTGCACTCTAAAATAAGTAGTGCAAAAAATAAATTTGAACTTAAAAAAATTTGATCCTTCTCTGCTCATGTTACATCCATGCTTAATATGGATCCATGTTTATATATTCTAACTGCTCATATATACCACAACCTTACTTTAGATGTGTAATACATTTATGACACCAAGATTGCCATTTGGCATCATATTTGTTTTATTTGAAAATAGAGTCTCCTTACCTTCAATTATTAATCAAGTAATAGTTACTTCTTTAATTGATATTTATTTTGTTGAGATTTACTTGACATCACATTTGTTTGATTTGAAAATAAAGTTCCCTTACATTAACTTATTAATCATGTAGTAACTACTTCTTTTTTTTATGTTTATTTAGATGAGATGGTATTTGCATTGATCCATAATCATGTTTACCCTATCATCCACTTTATCAACTTTTCGTAAAACAATTTCAACTTTATATCTTGTGGGATGAAATCCTAATGGGTGGAGCCAATAAGTGAGTTTTTCAATTAAATTCAATAAGAAATTATCACCAACATATTAGGAGGAATAGGTCTTTCTTTTTTAGTAGAATCATTAAATGATCTATGTTGTTTTAAAAAATTGTCATCAACATTGTGTTAAGAAACTTGGGTAATTTTTCAAAATTAAGAAAAATAATGGTCAATCAAAGTTAATATAAATTGAAAACAAAAAACATAAATCAAAATTAAGAAGAAGCAACATGTTAACTTTTTTTTTCTGCCTTTTTAAAAAAAATGAACTAAAATTAAGAAGGTTGATATTAATATCACGCTGGTTCAAATGTCGAATGATAACGCGCAATGGGGGGGGGGGGGGGCAGTTTTGAAATAGTGACGGAGCCACGTGTCGTGCGATGAGTGGAATCGCTCCGAAATGGAAAATACCGCCCGCCGTCCAAAGGCGGTGGGATGGATACCACTGATTTTTGAACAGTGCTTTTGGGCACGGGGACCACAAGGGTGGGTGAGCTGCTGTCCGTTGATTTACAGATTGATCGGACGGTGGACAGGTGATCGGAGCGGTAAACAGGTTGGGCCACGGGCACGATGCTTATCAATGAAGACCGTCCGATCTGTATAGATCGACGCATAATACTGTGCCCGATATTTGCCTGGGATAAGCGCTCTCCAGGCTAGCGCTTGGTCTAGTGCCCAGGTTACGTGGAGAAAAAGGTTTAGGGGCTAGGTCCGAACGGTGCTAAACCTTATATATTTTCAAATTTCGGTTTTCAACCCTTTTTAATGCAATTTAGGGCTGGGAAGGAGTAACAATAAGGGGAATGAGGGGTTTTTGAAACCAAACAAGGATGTGATTATGGTTTAAAGGGGATTTGGGATGGTTTAGAAGGATTAGGGGGAGGGATTTTGGGGTAAAAAGGGAGGTTATGAAAAAGAGGAAGAGGGGATGAAATGGAGAAATCTGCAGGGGCAGAAGGGGCAAATGAAGCCCTCTTGGGGCATAATTTTTCACAATCAATGAGGCTTATTGACTTAATAACAACATAGGGAAATAATTAAAGGGAAGAGGACCTGAAGAGGCTTTCAAGGATGATGTGAATTCACAGGGAAAGCATTCCTCGAAAGTTTAGAGACAGTTTGACTCCCTGTTTTCTTGTCAAAATTTAATAGGGGGCTAACATGATCAACATCCACCTTGATTTTGACCACTTCTGGGAGGCCCTTTCCTAGATCCACCTCAACACAGATTCATGCGCATGCCTGCATGTTGTCTTTGGGTTCACTTCTGTCAATGTATTTGCCCACTCCATTTCCTATTGCACGAACTGAGTCATCACTCCACCAGTGTAGAGGGAAGTGTGCCAATATTACCCATACTGGTACTGCACTGGGAACATCTAGTTCTGGATCAAAATCCAGAGTCCATCGGTTAAGGTACAAACCCCTTGTGTCCATGAAGTAAGGCTCGCTTCAGAATATAAGATCTCAATAACTTTTAGTCTGAAAATGAAAGGTATAACATCCCCGGCCACAAAATATTATGGCGATTTTCCCTTGTATAAATTGGATCCATTTCCTCCCAACCCATTTCTGCATTGTTTTGGGTGAGGGCCATAATCCTATAAATTGACCAATTAGTCCTTTTTCCGCCAGAGATATTTTGGCTTTGCTTGGCACCGATGGAGGTAGGGAGATTTCTGGAATGGATTTCAGCTTTTTAACAAACTTTGTGGCCACTGGTCTAGTTCGTTGAGTTCCCAAAGAGCTTATGAGAGAGGCAAAAATAGTTAAATCTTCATCTGGTTGGTGGTTGTTCGATGTTGCCACTGTGAAAGCACGACATCGGCTAGGGCACGAACGCACAACAGGCAGCCTTACCAACCAAAATATGTTCAATTCGACATATAATTAAAAATATATTAATAATAATAGTAAATACAAGTTTAATGTGAGCTAATAAAATGGCTCAATGCATGTGTTATGTAATCCCTATAACATTTAAAAATACGATGTAAATAATAATAAAATACACATTATTTTTTTGCACTCTAAAATAAGTTTGAACTTAAAGAAATTTGATCCTTCTCTGCTCATGTTACATCCATGCTTAATATGGATCCATGTTTGTATATTCTAACTGCTCATATATACCACATCCTTACTTTAGATGTGTAATAGATTTATGACACCAAGATTGTTATTTGGCATCACATTTGTTTAATTTGAAAATAGAGTCTCCTTACCTTAAATTATTAATCAAGTAATAGTTACATCTTTCATTGACATTTATATAGTAGAGATTTATTTGACATCAGATTTGTTTGATTTGAAAATAAAGTTCCCTGACCTTAAATTATTAATCATGTAATAACTACTTCTTTTTTTTATGTTTATTTAGATGAGATAATATTTGCATTGATCCATAATCATGTTTACCCTATCATCCAATTTATCAACCTTTCCTAAAAAAATTTCAACTTTATATCTTGTGGGATGAAATCCTAATGGGTGGAGCCAATAAGTGAGTTTTTCAATTAAATTCAATAAGAAATTATCACCAACATATTAGGAGGAATAGATCTTTCTTTTTTAGTAGAATCATTAAGCGATCTATGTTGTTTTAAAAAATTGTCATCAACATTGTGTTAAGCAACTTGGGTAATTTTTCAAAATTAAGAAAAATAATGGCCAATCAAAGTTAATATAAATTGAAAACAAAAAACATAAATCAAAATTAAAAGAAAAGAAAAGCAACTGAACTTTTTTGTTTTTTTAAGATGTAGACACAAAAAGCATAAATCCAAAAAAAAAAAGCAGCAACATGTTAACTTTTTTTTTTCTGCCTTTTAAAAAAAAAAATGAACTAAACCAATTTTAATATTTCAAAAACGGTTATTCAATATATCCATTTTAAAATTATATATATATATATATATATATATATATTGTTCAATTAAAAATGTTAAAAGAAAAATTACATATATAGATATTGTTGCAAAATTTCTTTGATACAAAAATAGAAATATTTTATTAATATCTAAACATGTATATCAATAAAATGAGCTAATTCACTATTTCAAAAACAAGTAATACAAAATAGTTAGCTATAATTTACAAACTATACTTGAAAAGTAATTTCATAATTTTTCACTCATTTATAGTAGAAGTTTGAGAAATGTCTATGAAACGGTTATTCAAAAAAATAGGTCGATATATCCATTAAAGAAAAAATAAGACATATGTATGTGAAACGGTTATTAAAAAAATAGGCCGGTATATCCGTTATAGAAACTTTTGCTAACTAGTGTGACAATTCCATTTCTAATGTCTTAAAATTTTGGGTTCGGTTGGTTGGATTCCGCCCAGGTCATATGAAAATTATTCTAACTTTAAAAAAATAATGTCAAATGGAAGATCATAAAATAAAACACTAATAATTTGAAATGAAAGATCATAAAATAATAGTTTATGCATGCACAAGACAACAACATTAATATTAGTTGTCAATAGAAATAGGATAAAAAAAATCATATATTTTATTCATCTATAATCTAATTATGATCAAACATGTGAAAAAACTATTTTATGCATAGCTCAATTGAGTCAATATATTCTCATTATTATACAAATATTAAACTTAAAATTAAATGTTGATAATAAAAGAGAATATGCACAATTTACAAACTAACATACTTAATTGAGAAATCAAATTCTATTACTAGTGATTCAAACTTCTTATGATTATTTAGATAGTAATGTCACTTGACTCCCTTTAGATCTAATGTGTTTTAGATCTAACTCTCTTATCATAAGTTAGACAATCATTTCACCTAACATCTACACCCTCTCAAGATAAAAATACAAACTTTCTTTATGAATTTATAATACATAAATAGATATCTAGAATAGTTAATAAGTAACATTATATTTTGTCTATAATATTTTATATTATATAAAATAACAAATCACATAACAACATTACAAAAATGAATGAGATACCCTTCATCATATTTTTTTTTTTGTTGAGGATCATTTTCTATATCATTAAAGTCTTTAAATATTACTTGTGTACTCATTTTTCTACACTTCAAAATATCAAGTGTGTTTTTCATGGATTTTTTTTCTATCACCACTCGAATTAGACACATGGTGGATTTATTTTTCCAGCCTTGAATAATATTCTCTTCCTTGTTATCTACTTGACTTTCTTTATAAATTGAAGTGTTTCTTCCATGGATATACCTTCATATTAATATTTAGGATTAAGAACCATTTCAAAAACTCATGGAATTTTTATTATTATTATAAAACTTAAGAAAATCATTCCATCTAAAGGATTTCTCATACCTGATCAATTTTAAAAGATACTCATTGAATGATTGATGGGATAGGCTCATTCTAAAGCCCACTGTGAAGGCTATGTGTAAGTATGTTTGTCTCTTTTAAAATAAAATATTCTATGAATATAAAAATACTATGTGCTTTAATAGAAAAGAAAAAGAAAATATGCTATGCATATTTAATTAGTTCTCCATAGGATCTAATATAATTTCATAAAACATATATGAGTAAGATGTTTAAACTTTATACTTTTCAAAAATATATCAACTTCATATATATTTCTATATATAAACATACTAAAATAACATACTTTAATGTTGTATAGAATAAAATATCAAATGTGAGTTTTGAGTAAAATATTTTAAAATAAATCAATATTGACATATAATTAAAAATATATTAATAATAATAGTAAATACAAGTTTAATGTGAGCTATTAAAATGGTTCAATGCACATGTTATGTAATCTCTATAAATTTTAAAAATAAGATTTAAATATTAATACGATTTAAATAATAATAAAATACACATTATTTTTTTGCATTCTTAAAAAAGTTTGAAATTACAGAAATTTGATCTTTCTCTACTCATGTTACATCCACAGTTAATATGGATCCATGTGGTATATTCCAACTACTCAAATATACCATGGCCTTACCTTAGATGCGTAATACATTTATGACACCGAGATTGTTATTTGGAATCATATTTGTTTGATTTGAAAATAGAGTCTCCTTACCTTAAATTATTAATCAAGTAATACTTACTTTTTTCACTGATATTTATTTGACATCACATTTGTTTGATTTGAAAATAGAGTTCCATGGGTAAATAAATAAATATAAAAGAGGTATAAAAAATTATGATAAATAAATAAATAAATATAAAATATATATATAAAGAGGTATGGTAAATAAATAAATATAAAAGAGGCATAAAGAGGTAAGGTAAATAAATAACAATATATCAAATAGGATTATAAATAAAAATGTAATTATATAACAATCCTATGGGCCAAAAACCATAGTAAAGAAAAGGGGTATGGTAAATAAATAAAAATATAAATAAAATAGAGGTATGTTATGTAAATAAAACCTCTTTTCATATTTACTCCATAATCTGCTTTATATTTACAAATATTTATGTTCATTAGTTTACATAACTAAGAATAAAGAGAGAGAGAGAGAGTTATAAGGGAGTGATGGAGAGAGAGTGTGTATATTTAGGGGCGAGATAAAGAGACAAAGTAAGATGTATGGAAAGAAGGGGGAGAGAAGAAGTGAGAAGGAGAGAGGGAGGGATATAGTAATGTAGTTGGAGAGAGAGAGAGGTGGAAAGAGAGAGAGAAAGAAAGGGATGGGGGAAGAGAGAGAGAGAGAGAGAGAGAGAGAGAGAGAGAGAGAGGATTGGAGGGAAAAGAGAGAGAGAGAGGTGGGAGAGAAAGGGAGAGAGAGGAAGGATGAGAGAGAGGAGGAGAGTGATGGGGGAAGAGAGAGTATTGGATAGAGAGAGAGAGAAAGAGATCAGGGAAGAGAAAGGGATTTAGGGGGGAGAGAGAGAGGAAGGACGAGAGAGAGGACTTGAGAGAGAGGAGGAGAGAGGGATCGATAAGAGAGATGGAGTTGGAGGGGGAGAGATGTAGGAAATAAGAAATATAGAGAGTGAGAAGTGGAGAGAGAGAAGGAGTGACAAGGGAGAGACAGAGAGAGAGCATGTATGTTTGGGGCTGAGATAAAGAGACAAATAAGGAGAGATGGAGATAAGTGGGGAGAAGGAGATATAGCGAGAGAGGGAGGGATATAGTAACATAGTTGGTGGGTGAAGAGAGAGAGAGAGAGGGAGAGAGAGATGGGAGAGAAAGGGAAAGAGAGGAAGGAAGAGAGAGGATGTGAGAGAGTGGAGAGAGGGAGGGAAAGAGAGATGGACTTGGAGGGGGAGGAGGAGAGAGGTAAGAAGAAAGAAATAGAGAGAGAAAGGTGGGGAGAGAGAGAGAGAGAGAGAGAGAGAGAGAGAGAGAGAGAGCGAGAAAGTGATAAGGAATATGGAGAGAGAGGGAGAGAGGGGGAAGATAGAGATATAGATGGAAGGTGAAAAGAGGGAAGAAGAGAGAGATGGGGAGAGGAGGGGATTGACAAAGAGATTGATATATGTGTGTGTTTAGGAGGGTGAGATAGAGAGACAGAAAATAAGAGATGGAGGGGGATATAGATATGGATGGACGGTGGAGAGAGGGAAGAATATTTCTCACACTAGATGGATTGATATAAATGGAGATGGTGATTTATAATCCTATTTGATTATTTGCACTATATGCATCGATTTTAGTGTAGATATTTATTTCTAATGATATTTGATTACTTGCATTGATTTCAGTGTATGTGGTGATTTCTAATACAATTTGATTCCTTGCACTGAATTTTTTTATTTCAATTTAGATGTCAATTTATAATTATATTTGATTACTTGCACTAGATGAATTGGTTTCAATGCAGATGATTTCTAATCCTATTTGATTGTTTGCACTAAATGCATTGATTTCAGTGTAGATGGCGATTTCTAATCCTATTGGATTTATTTGAGTAAATGCATTGATTTCAGTGTAGATGTTGGTTTCTAGAGAGAGAGAGTGATAAGGAAGATGGAGAGAGAGGGAGAGAGGACAAAAGGAGGAAAGAGAGATATTAATAGGGGAGAGGGAGAGAAGGGGAAGATAGAGATATAGATGGAAGGTGAAGAAAGGGAAGAAGAGAGAGATGGGGAGAGGGGGTGATTGAAAAAGAGATTGATATATATGGTGTACGAGAGCGCGTGTGTTTAGGGGGGTGAGATAGAGAGACAAAAAAGAATAGATGGAGAGGGATATAGATATGGATGGAGGGTGGAGAGAGGGAGGAATATATCTCGCACTATATGGATTGATATAAGTGGAGATGGTGATTTCTAATCCTATTTGATTATTTGCACTACATGTATCGATTTTAGTGTAGATATTTATTTCTAATGATATTTGATTACTTGCACTAGATGCATTGATTTCAGTGTAGGTGGTGATTTATAATACAATTTGATTGCTTGCTCTGAATGTGTTGATTTCAATGTAGATGTCAATTTATAATTATATTTGATTACTTGCACTGGATGAATTAATTTCAATGTAGATGATTTCTAATCCTATTTGATTGTTTGCACTAAATTCATTGATTTCAGTGTAGATGGTGATTTCTAATCCTATTTGATTTCTTTGAGTAAATGCATTGATTTCATTGTAGATGTTGGTTCCTAGAGAGAGAGAGTGTGAGTGATAAGGAAGATGGAGAGAGAGAGAGAGAGAGGACAAAAGGAGGAAAGAGAGATATTAGCAGGGGAGAGGGAGAGAAAGGGAAGAGAGGGAAGAAGAGAGAGATGGGGAGAGAGGGTGATTGACAAAGAGAATGATATATATGGAGTGCGAGAGCGTGTGTGTTTAGGGGGGTGAGATAGAGACAAAAAAAAAGAGATGGATGGGGATATAGATATGGATGGAGGGTGGAAAGAGGGAAGAATATTTCTTGCACTAGATGGATTGATTTAAGTGGAGATGGTGATTTATAATCCTATTTGATTATTTGCACTAGATGCATCGATTTTAGTGTAGATATTTATTTCTAATGATATATGATTACTTGCACTAGATGCATTGATTTCGGTGTAGGTGATGATTCCTAATACTATTTGATTGCTTGCACTAGATGTGTTGATTTCAATTTAGACGTCGATTTATAATTATATTTGATTGCTTGCACTAGATGCATTGATTTCAATATAGATTATTCCTAATACTATTTGATTGTTTGCGCTAAATGCATTGATTTCATTGTAGATGGCGATTTCTAATCCTATTTGATTGCTTTGAGTAAAGGCATTGATTTCAGTGTAGATGTTGGTTTCTAATCTTATTTGATTGATTGCATTAGGTGCATTGATTTCAATGTAGAAGTTATTTTCTAATCTTATTTGATTGCTTGCATTAAATGGATTGATTTCAATGTATATGTTGATTTATGATTTGATGTAATTGGATATATGACAATACATTAATATTAAAGTGATTGGATTAACAATATGCATTGATTTTAGTGTAAGCACAAATTTTTTTTAACAATGTAGATTTATTTTTGTGTTATAGTAATTTAAGCTATTAATATTTGATATATTTACATATTACTGATAAAATTAATCATACATTTGATAGATTTTCCTTGGCACCACACGACTGAAACCAACCTAGATCCGTCTTACATCTCAAAAATACACAAAAAATTTGATAATCTAAAAAATGTGATGTTGATGCCTGCGACTGGAACCAGCCTAGATCCATCTAACTCTGCATCCATCATGCACCGAAAGGGATCAAATCTCTTGAGGTGCAAACCTTTACTGAATTTTTGCACTCAAAAAATAGGTTTGCACCTCAAGAGATTTGATCCCTCTCGGCGCATGATAGATCCAGAGTTAGATGGATCTAGGCTGGTAATAGTAAATACAAGTTTAATGTGAGCTATTAAAATGGTTCAATGCACATGTTATGTAATCTCTATAACTTTTAAAAATAAGATTTAAATATTAATACGATTTAAATAATAATAAAATACACATTATTTTTTTGCATTCTTAAAAAAGTTTGAAATTCTGAGAAATTTGATCTTTTTTCTGCACTCATGTTACATCCACAGTTAATATGGATCCATGTGGTATATTCCAACTACTCAAATATACCATGGCCTTACCTTAGATGTGTAATACATTTATGACACCGAGATTGTTATTTGGAATCATATTTGTTTGATTTGAAAATAGAGTCTCCTTACCTTAAATTATTAATCAAGTAATACTTACTTTTTTCACTGATATTTATTTGACATCACATTTGTTTGATTTGAAAATAGAGTTCCCTTACCTTAAATTATTAATTATGTAGTAATTACTTCTTTTATTGATGTTTATTCAATTGAGATTGTCTATAATAAATAAAAAATTATTTACGTGAATCCATAATCATGTTTACCCTATTATCCACTTTATCAACCTTTCCTAAAACAATTTCAACTTTATATCTTGTGGGATGAAATTCTAATGGGTGGAGCCAATAAGTGAGTTTTTCAATGCAATTCAATAAGAAATTATTACTAACATATTAGGGGGAATTGCTCTTTTCCTTTTAGTTGAATCATTAAGTGATCTATGTTTTAAAGAATTGTCAGCTACATTGTGTTAAACAACTTGGATTATTTTTCAAAATTAAAAAAAAATAATGGTCAATCAAAGTAAATATAAATGGAAAACAAAAAATATAAATCAAAATTAAATGTTATTTTGAAATACAATGAACACAAAAACATAAATTAAAATTTTAAAAAAAAAAGTGGACACAAAAAGCATAAATGAAAATTAAAAGAAAAGAAAAGCATGTTAACTTTTTTCTGGCTGCGTTTTTGAAGAAGGTGGACTAAAACTTATTTTTTTGGTTGTGTTTTAAAAAAAAGTCGACTAAAACTTTTTTTTGGCTGCTTTTTTAAGGAAGGTGGACTAAACCAATTATATATATATATATATATATATATATATATATATATATAGAGGATGTAAAGGTAGACTAAACCTATTATATATATATATATATATATATATATATATATATATATATATATATAAGATGTGAAGGTGGACTAATGCAATTTTATTTAAAATTATATATATAGAATGTTTGATTAAAGACATTAAAAGAAAAGTTTATATATATAGATATATATATTTATTTATTGTTGCAGAAATTCTCTATACAAAAATAGAAATATTTTATTAATATCTAAACCTGTCTATCCATAAAATGAGCTATTTCAAAAACAAGTAATACAAAATAGTTAATTATAATTTACAAACTATAGTTAAAAATTAATTTCTTAATTTTTCATTCATTTATAAGAGAAATAAGAGATCTGTCTGTGAAAAGGTTATTCAAGAAAATAGGTCGATACAATTGAAATGTCTTAAAATTTTGGGTTAGGTTGGTTCTATTCTAACTTTTAAAAAAATAATGTCAAATAAGAAATCATAAAAAAAAACACTAATAATGTCCAATGAAAGATCATAAAATAAAACACTGTGATTAAAACAAACTGTAAAACAAAAAGCATGAATCTAAATTAATGGAGAAAAAGCATGCGACCGTTTTATGCCTGCTATTTTTAGGACGGTGGGGTGGACCAATTTTAAATTCTCCCTCATTTGTGGAAGAGACGAGACACGGGATTTGTCTCTGATTCAAATAAACTCCTATAATTTATATCTTTAAATTATTTTTAACTTTTTAAGAATATTATATATTTTAGTTTTAAAAGTGGTAATTCACTAAATCACCTCAGTTCAATACCCTATCAGTTTCTTCCAATAAGCCAGAGAATCTCATAAACACGAATTATGTTTTTACTTCTTTTATTTTGAAATTCCACATCCGATATCGTTGGGCAATTTAATTAAAAATTACTTACACAGGTTGTTGTTTGCCGGGACATGAGGTAGCTGCATCATGTCCTTGCATGCAGCAGAAATAACTCTCATCCACCCGTTTTGCTTTTCTGTTGATGATCAATGAATTAATCTTTCGGTTTTCCAATAATGTACTGTGGTGTACGGTCCGTGTAATTATTTCTCTATACTTTAGATTTATTTAAATTAAATCCAATGCATTTGGTGTGAGTTATAAACAATAGTTAGTCTAATCTGTGGCTTCAAAATCCATTTTTCGCGGCTACCCCTCCCTTATAACTAAATCTAGTCTCTTGAACGAACGTTGTGGTTTTGTATTAAATGGCTTTATTAAAAGATCTCCAATTGTGCTTTTACCTATTTTGAATATATTTTTTATTAAAATCACAATGTTTTTACATTTAAATATATATTATAAAATCAAATTCTATGTAAATGTTTTTAACATTCACTTTGAATAATTGTTTTATTAATTGTCTCAATTATATATATATATATATATATATATATATATATATATTCTTATAAATTTATTAGGCTAGATTAGCTTAGAATAGAGTAGGTTAGGCTAAGGTAGGCTAAAGTAGGCTAGGCTAGACTAGAGTAGTCTAGTAGGCTAGAGTAGAGTAAGCTAAGTTATGCTAGGCTAGAGTAGGCTAGAGTAAGAGTAGAATATGATAGGCTAGAGTAGAGTAGGCTAGGCTAGGCTAGGATAAGATAGGCTAAAGTAAGTTGGGCTAGTCTAGACTAGCCTAGTATTATAAAGTAGTGTGGGCTAAGCTAGACTGGCCTAGATTAGGTTAATTTGAGCTAGAATAGGATAGAACATGCTAAGGTAGGTTAGGCCACGCGAGGCTAAAGTAGGCTAGGCTACACTAAAGTATCCTAGTAGTCTAGAGTATAGTAGGCTAAGCTATGCTACACAAGAGTAGGTAATACTAGAATAGGCCAGGTTAGTGTAGGCTAGGCTACAGAAGGATAGGTAAAAAAGGATAGGCTGGGCAAGGCTACGCAAGAGTAGGCTAACTTAGGTTAGGTTAGGTTAGCCTAAAGTAGGGTAGACTAGAATAGGCTAGGCTAGAGTAGGCTAAGGCAGAGTATGTTAGACTAGAGTAGGAGAGAGTAGTCTACGCTAGGCTATAGTAAGTTAGAGTAAAATAGGGTATGATAGGCTATGCTAGATTAGGCTAGAGTAGTGTTGGCTAGGCTAGGATAGAGTAGGCTAGGATAGGGTAAGATAGGATAGAGTAGGTTAGAGTAATATAGGGTAAGATAGGCTAGGCTAGTGTAGGCTAGAGTAGGCTAGGCTAGGCTACAATAGAGTAAGTTAGGATAGAGTAGGTTAAGTTAGGCTAGGCTAAGGTAGCGTAGAGTAGGCTAGGCTAGGCTAGAGTAGAGTAAGCTAAGCTAGGCTAGGTTAAAGCGGGTTAGACTAGGATAGAGTAGGCTAGGATAGGGTAAGATAGGATAGAGTAGGTTAAATTAGGCTAGGCTAGGGTAGTGCAGAGTAGGCTAGGCTAGGCTAGAGTAGTGTAAGCTAAGCTAGGCTAGGTTAAAGCAGGTTAGACTAGAATATGCTAGGCTAGAGTAGGCTAATATAGGCCAAAGTAGGATAGACTAAGCTAGGTTATGCTAGGCTAGGCAAGGGTATCCTAGTAGGGTAGAGTAGAGTAGGCTAAGGTAGGCTAGGATACAGTAGGCTAGACTAGAATAGGATAGGCTACAATAGGATAAGCTTGAATAGCTCAGAATAGTGTAGGATAAAGTAGGGTAGGCTAGGCTAGAGTAGGTTAGAGTAGAATATGATATGATAGGATATAAATGGCTAGGATAGAGTAAGCTAGAGTAGAGTAGGCTAAGCTAGGATAGAGTAGGCTAGTAGGGTAGAGTAGGGTAGGGTAGGTTAGGATAGAGTAGGCTAGGATAAGTAAGCTAGGCTAAGAAAGGATAGCATAGAGTAGGTTAAGGTAGGCTAGCCTAGGGTAGGCTAAAGTACGATAAGCTAGGATGGAGTAGCCTTGTCGGCTAGCGTAGAGTAAGCTAAGCTAGGCGAGGTTAGAGTAGAATAGGCTAAGTTAGAAGAGGCTAGAGTAGGTTAGACTCTAATACGATAAGCTAGAGTATACTAAGCTAGGTTAGAGTAGGATAGAGTGGGTTAGGTGAGGCTAGAGTAATTTGGAGTAGAATAGGTTAGGCTAGACTCGTTTAAGCTAAAGTCGGTTATGCTAGGCTAGATTAGGCTAGTATGTTAGAGTAGACTAGGGTAGGATATGATAAAGCATGCTAGGATAGGCTAGGCTAGGATAAGATAGGCTAAAGTAAGTTGGGCTAGTCTAGACTAGCCTAGTATTAGAAAGTAGTGTGGGCTAAGCTAGACTGGCCTAGATTAGGTTAATTTGAGCTAGAATAGGATAGAACATGCTAAGGTAGGTTAGGCCACGCGAGGCTAAAGTAGGCTAGGCTAGAATAAAGTATCCTAGTAGTCTAGAGTATTGTAGGCTAAGTTATGCTACACAAGAGTAGGTAATACTTGAATAGGCCAGGTTAGTGTAGGCTAGGCTACAAAAGGATAGGTAAAATAGGATAGGCTAGGCAAGGCTACGCAAGAGTAGGCTAACTTAGGTTAGGTTAGGTTAGGCCAGAGTAGGCTACGATAGAATAGACTCTGCTCGAGTAGGCTAGGATAAACTAGGATACAATATGTTAAGTTAGGCTAGAGTAAGATAGAGTTGGTTGGGATAGTCCAGAGTAGCCTAGAGCAGGCTGGGCTAGGCTAGGCTAAGTTAGGGGAGAGTAAGCTAGGCTATATTATAGTAGACTAGGCTAGAGTAAGAGAGATTTGGCTAGGATAGTATAGGATAAAGTAGTCTATGCTAGGCTAGACTAAGTTAGGCCAGAGTAGGCTAGGCTAGATTATAGTAGGAGGATAGGTTGGAGTAAATTAGGCCACAGTAAGCTAGGTTATATTAGGATAGAGTAGGATAAAGTAGAATAGGATAGGCTAGAGTAGGGTAAAGTAGGCTAGGCAAGGCATGGTAATGCCAGGAAAGGCTAGGAAACAATAGGCTAGCCCATGTTAGGGTAGGCAAGGCTAGAGTATGATAAAGTAGAGTAGGTGAGGGTAGGCTAGGCTAGGCTAAGCTATACTAGAGTGGGATAAAGTAGATTAGCGTGAGCTTGATTAGACTAGTAGGCTAAGTTAGGCTAGCCTAGAGTAGTTTAGACTATAGTATACTAGGTTAGAGTATGCTATGCTAGGATAGAGTAGGCTATAGTAGGCTAGGCTAGGCTTTAGTAGGTTAGAGTAGAATAATATAGGCTAGACTAGGCTACGCTAGAACATGTTAGAGTAGAGTAAGCTAGCTTAGGCTAACTTAGAGTGGGTTAGTAGGCTAGGCTAACTTTAGATCTCCCCCAACAAGAAGGTTATCTTCTTGGTTGTCCCCAATGCTATCTTTTAAGGTTTCCCAACATATTTCCTTGTCCTTATAATGGTTGGGGGAGTATATGTTGTAGATGCTGACTATCCTGCGAGTTTCAACATTCTCCAGTTTAGTGTTTATCCAGTGGTCTATCTTCGTGTGATGTTGCAGTTTCCATTTCCCTTCTTTCCATATAGTGCTTATTCCTCTTGAATATCCAGTAGCTGATATTGCTTATCCTTCATAGATCCTAGATTTTTCTGATCACATCAATTTCTTGACTACGTAGCTTTGTCTCTTGAATTAAGAGGATGTCAGTTTTTTCACTTTTTATTAGGTCTTTTAAAAAGTTAATTTTGGAGGGGTGACCCAACCCTCTACAATTCCAGGAGACAAATATCATTATTTATTATTTGGGGTTGTTGTAGAACCCCTCCCTTTGTTTGCTTGCTGTACTTTTTCTTTATTCTTTGGTCCTTTTTCTAGAAAATTCTCCAATCCATGTTGTGTTCCCAATGAGATATCTTTGGCTACTTCTTCATCTCTTATTTATTTTTTCAATCTCCTTCCAAATTTTTTTGTATTCTCAATATTTTGAGGGGTTTCTTTTGTTTGTTTTCTTGTGAGGATTCGGTCCGAATTTAGGAGGAGAGGCTTGTCCGGCCGAGGAGGGGAACCAGGAGGGGTAGGAATGGGAGATGAGAGGAGGATGTGAATGGGGGAGGAGGTGATGATCAAGTCAGATGGGATGAGAGCAGATGAGAGGATGTCAAAAGGATTTGTCCCCACGAGGGAGGTTGGTTGAGAGGGGAGGGGAGATCCTAGCGGAGGAGGAGGACCAGTATTCAATGTTTTATTCAGGTTCCTCTCTTTTACTACATCTATTGGTGAAATGACCGTATTCCTGACAAACCTTACATTTGAAGGGGATTTGTTCATAGTCCAGCTATTAAATGTGGATCCAGTTGTCCACTGTTGTAGTTCCTCGAGACAGCCTTGAGTTGTGAAAGACCGGTGCCTAGGACATCTTATATATAGCAAGGAGCATAATGTATAACAAACGAATTTATCAATAAAAGGCTCTCATAATGTCTCCTGAAAATAGAGAATGTTAATTTTGAATGGGACCAAGACCCTCAGAAAATGACACAGAGAAGGGAGTATTGCAGAGGCAATGTGAAAAACTCTAATATAAAAGCAACAGACAATTCAGAGACAACTTACTGTAAAGAGGGTCAGTTCAGAAATACCTCACACAAATAAATTATCAGAAAGTGTTTGCTGTGAATGAAATATTGAGCGGATACTAGTTGTCAATGAGCTGATATCCAGATACACAATATCACCATGTAATGGGCTTACCAATTTAAGAATCCATACATGACAATAGCGTTTTAAAAATAACCTCCCAAAGAAACTAATATTGCAGATGTATGGTTTGAGTGAATAGTGAAACAGTATATCATGCCTGAGCCATACTTAAAGCACTTGACTAATCCGAGCATGGGTATCAACTAGGATAAATCCATACAAAAAATCAGTGAGCCACTCGCATTCCAGAAACATGATACGAGAAAGATGGATGAAATGAAATGATCTATTAAAGTAACACATATAAGAGAAAGTTACAAACTGTGAAATACCAAAGACCAGGATCCTCTTAACAGATGGAACTCCTCCTCACTGAGACCCTATGGGCTCTGAGCCTTCACACAAGTGTTCACAAAATGTATACAAAAAATCCTTTTACTGCATAATTTTCTGATAATATCTGGAACCCTAAATCATCTATTCTTTGGGAGCTTTATAGGAGGAAAAGAAAGCTCGAAAAGGGAGTAGGTGATGAAAATTTAATTTGCCTCATTAAGACAAGATGGTGGAAATGTGCACGCCCATATTGCTGGATGACTCTGTAGCGCTGTATGTACTTTGCTGCCTGCTTATTGAAATAAATTCACTGGGTAGAAGTCTCTTCAGGAACACGGAAAAGAAGTAAAGTCACATAGACATTCCTTACTTTCCTGAAAGAAAATGGTGCTGAAAAGAAAGCTTTAAGGTATTGTTTTCTGCGAATGGTACCCTCTGCCTTCTAAACCCTGAATTACGGTTTAAGTTCTTCAATGCTTAACGTTGAATTCCTCGATAATTCACTGATATTTCTTCGCTGCTCCATTAATATCTCCATTTGCGCAATCTGTGCTTTGAATGACTCGGGAGGGTTTGACAGATTTTAACCCTGCTTCTTTAATGGAAGTCTTGTCGACATACCTTCCCAGGCCTTTCTACATAATCATAGCCTCTGAAAAATGGTCCTTTGATGCGCTCTCTATTACAGTAATAGAGGCTGTAAGTCATGGAAGTTTTCTGCTATTGTAACCCTGCAGAACCCACAAACTCATTAGGAAAACCAGGCATGGGGATGATGGACGTAGCGGGATCAATGAAAATGGTTGTGCAGACATGGCGAAATGATGGAACAATGAAAGGTGCCGATTAAAACACATCGAAATGATGGAGGATGGACTGTTGGAGGTTTTTAACGTAAACATTTAAATTTGACTAACAAATGGAATGTATAATGGCGGAGGAAAAATACGACAAACACGTGGAACGATGACGGGGAAGAGGACATGTGTCGATGGTGGGGAGGCAAGAAATCTGGACAGTCCGATCTCAGGAGGAGATCGACGGCTGAAGATGCGTCGGAGGGCGACGGATTGGCGAGATAGCGGTACGGATACCTTGGGTTAAATCCTGTCCATCTTCATGGTGCGATGACCGTTGGATGGAGAGCCCCAAATCGAAAGGTTGATATGAATATTGCGCTGAGTCAAATGTCGAAAGATAACACGCGATGGGTTGGCGGTTTTTGAAATAGTGACAAAGCCATGTGTCGTGCGATGAGTGGAATCGCTCCGAAATGGAAAATACTACCCACCCTCCAAAGGTCGTGCGATGGATACCACCGGTTTTTGAACAGTGCTTTTGGGCGCGGGGACCACAAGGGCGGGTGAGCTACTGACCATTGACTTACAGATTGATCGGACGGTGGACAGGCGATCGGAGTGGTAAACGGGTTGGGCCAGGGGCGCGACGCTGATCAATGAAGGTCATCCGATCTATACAGATCGATGGATAATACTGCGCCCGATATCCGCTAGGGATACGCGCTTTCCAGGCTAGCGCTTGGTCTAGTGCCCAGGTTATGTGGAGAAAAAGGCTGAGGGGCTAGGGATGAAATCCTAATGGGTGGAGCCAATAAGTGAGTTTTTCAATTCAATTCAATAAGCAATTATCACTAACATATTAGGGGGAATTGGTATTTGCCTTTTAGTTGAATCATTAAGTGAATTATTGTGTTAAACAACTTGGATTATTTTTCAAAATTAGAAAAAAATAATGGTCAATCAAATTAAATATAAATTGAAGACAAAAAACATAAATCAAAATTAAATGTTATTTTGAAATACAATGAACACAAAAACATAAAATAAAATTTAAAAAAAGAAAAAGAAAAAGCATGGAATCTTTTTTTTCTTTCTTATTTTTAGAATGTGGACACAAAAAGCATAAATAAAAATTAAAAGAAAACACTTATTATATATATATATAAAATATGTGAAGGTGGACTAATGCAATTTTATTTAAAATTATATATATATATATATATATATAATGTTTGATTAAAGACATTAAAAGAAACGTTTATGTATATAGATATATATATTTATTTATTGTTGCAGAAATTCTCTATACAAAAATAGAAATATTTTATTAATATCTAAACCTGTATATCCATAAAATGAGCTATTTCAAAAACAAGTAATACAAAATAGTTAATTATAATTTACAAACTATAGTTAAAAATTAATTTCTTAATTTTTCACTCATTTATAGGAGAAATAAGAGATCTGTCTGTGAAACGGTTATTCAAAAAAATAGGTCGATATATCCGTTAAAGAAACTTATGCTAATCAGTCTGATAATTGAAATGTCTTAAAATTTTGGGTTAGGTTGGTTCGATTCTGCCCAGGTCATATGAAAATTATTCTAACTTTTAAAAAAATAATGTCAAATAAGAGATCATAAAATAAAACACTAATAATGTCCAATAAAAAATCATAAAATAAAACACTGTGATTAAAACAAAGTGAAAAACAAAAAGCATGAATCTAAATTAAAGGAGAAAAAGCATGCGACCGTTTTATGCCTGCTATTTTTATGACGGTGGGGTGGACCAATTTTAAATTCTCCCTCATTTTTGGAAGAGACGAGACATGGGATTTGTCTCTGATTCAAATAAAAAAGGCCAATATATCCGTTGAAAAAATCCTACATATGTCTTTCGAAGGTTGCAGAAATTTCCCACTTCGTCATGTACCTGTGGTCTGGTCCGATATTTCTATGTGTGCTCTGATATGTCTGTGGTTGGGCGTCTGTGTATGTGTGATGAGGTGTCAGATTCATGCAAAGTCGATCATGTCGTTTGTGACACGCGATGGGAGGAGGTGCAAAACAATCAAACGAAAGGACTACTCGTACCTAACACTCACTGTGGCTGGGGTACAACCTTGTCACACCGAGAGCTATAGGAGAGGAGCAGTTGCTCCTGCTTGGCACTACACAAAGCGAGCGAAACTCATTCGTGCAGCTCCTCGCCAAAATGATTCATGTTTGTTTCTTGCCTCCCAGATTGAACAATTGGTCGGGCGCGGACAACGCCCGTGAGGTCACGGTCATCGAGGGTATATCTGATTTCAGTGCTAGGTACGATTCAGTTTTCGTTTCGTTGCATAAATTCCCTAACCTTTTTATTTCTTATTTTGAAATTCTGTTCATTTGGCCGTCTATGCAGCTAGCTTTCCCAAATGCTCTACTCCAGGTAGATTCGTGAATTACTTTCTTTGCTAGTTATTTTTTTGTTTCTTTTGTAATTTTAGTTCCAGGTTTGACATGATAATTATAAAAGGAAAATTTGCATGGATAATTTAAAAATGATTAAATAAAGAAAGCTTAGTTAGAATTGTCCTTATCATTTTAATTGCAGTTCTGAGAAATATTTTCTTTGCTACTTCTTTGCTGCTTCTTTATTGGTTAAATAAAGAAGACATAGTTAGATTTTTCTTTATCTTGTTGCTTTTCCATACATTTTAGTACCTTAGGGCAAGAAATCCAAGAGACCAGCTGCATTTATTTATTTGTGTGCTGGCGGTTGCGTGCAGCACATAGAGAAGCCTAATTCCACCCTAATGAAGTCACTATTTTCTACCCTAATGGTTGTCTACGAGACATCGCTGGGCAGTTTGGTTAGGAATTACTTAATTCCATTTTCAGGTGTAATTACTCTCCTCTTCGCTTTCTTGGGGAGTAAACGAGAAACCCTCATCACCTGTTCATCCAATCTCTATTCAGATTATTCCAGATAGTTTATTTTCATCTGGATAATGTACGCTTAAGCTTTCCAATGCGTTCAACTTTAGTTTCTCCTCTGTTATAGCTTCCGCGGAATTACTTCATAGTTTAGTTTTAGTTTGGTGTCACTTATAAAATTATTTGGTGTAATCTACGGCTCCAAAATAGACATTTCATTGCTGCCCTTGTCTTCCAATTAAATCTAATTTTTGGAACGATGTGATTTTATATTAAACGGCAATATCCAAATATTTTGAATTAAGATATGTTACATTATATGATATATAAATTTATATGTTGAATTTTGTGTTTCAACACATATATAATTTATATCTTTAAATTATTTTTCTTATTTTTAACTTTTTAAAAATATTATATATTTTAGTTTTAGAAGTGGTAATTGACTAAATCATCTCAGCTCAATACCCTATCAGTTTCTTCCAATAAGCCAAAGAAATCTCATAAACAAGAATTATATTTTTACTTCTTTTATTTTGAAATTCCACATACGATATCGTTGGGCAATTTAATTAACAATTACTTACACAGGTTGTTGTTTGCTGGGACATGAGGTAGCTGCATCATGTCCTTGCATGCAGTAGAAATAACTCTCATCCACCCGTTTTGTTTTTCTATTGATGATCAATGAATTAATCTTTCGGTTTTCCAATAGTGTACTGTTGTGTACGGTCCGTGTAATTATGTCTCTATACTTTAGATTTATTTAAATTAAATGCAATGCATTTGGTGTGAGTTATAAAAAATAGTTAGTCTAATCTGTGGCCTCAAAATCCATTTTTCGCGGCTACCCCTCCGTTATAACTAAATCTAGTCTCTTGAACGAACGTTGTGGTTTTGTATTAAATGGCTTTATTAAAAGATCTCCAATTGTGCTTTTACCTATTTTGAATATATTTTTTATTAAAATCACAATGTTTTTACATTTAAATATGTACTAGCAATTGCACCATATGTTGCAAAAGAAACGTCGTAAGCCAATAGCATAGGAAAGAGTAGCCTATAAGAAATAAGAAGGAAATAGTATAGGAAAGAGTAGCCTGGAAGAAATAAGATGTCGCAGAGAACAAGTCATCGTGAAAGAATGAAAGGAAAACTTTGCTTCCATGGAAGCTAGTCATGGAGGTTTCAAAGATATTGATGATAAGAGTTATCAACCAAAAAGTTTTGTTATAGATTTTGAAATAGGCAATTTGGGGTGAAAACATATATGTAAACCAAGATAATATGTTCACATATATGCAAATTTTGTTATAGATATTGAAATAGGAAATTGAGGGTGAAAATCCTTTGGTGATTAATAATCTAGCATGTAACTCAAATAAGATATTTTAAATACATTCAAGTACAATCTATCTAGCATAGATGTAAATAGAGATAATTTTTATTAACAAAAATAGAGTTTACTTCAAGTTCATCTACATATCTGAGTGGCCAATTGCATGCTTATCAGAAATTGTATATGAAGAACAATAGTCTTGGTATATAGAAAGTGAATGTCACTTTAATATGGAGACATTTTTGGAAGGAGATATTGTTTGTTATGTTATGGTTTATTTTCTTAACTCCAAACTTGGTTTATTATTTCTCTATGTAAATAAGAAAAAAAATACAAATTAAATTCACAAATTTAAGTTATAGTTTTATATTTCATAATTACAAATCTAGTTTCTTATTAAAATATTTTACACATCCTAGGTTCTTCTAAATTGATCAAGAGTATAGAATTATTAGGGTGGTGTTCTATGTGCACTAAAATTCCCATGAGATCCATCACAATGTATGGGGTTCATTGCAACCTTGGATATATTCTGTGAATTTTTTGATTTTTTGCTTGTGGCTACAACTTAGTTTTGGTTTTCACCTACTTATCATGATTCAAAACGTTGTTATCATCTTAGATACTTATAGAATTATATATATTATGTGAGCTAATGTGATGTTTTTTTTGTCACAATGATTCAAAAATCAGTTATTATACCACAATATTGACTTTCTTGGTGTCTATTTTGTTTATCTTATTAAAATATTTTACACATCCTAGGTTATTTTAAATTGATCAAGAGAACCAAATTATTCGGGTAGTGTTCTATATGCACTAAAATTCCCATGAGGTCCATCATAATGTATGAGGTTCATTGCAACCTTGGATATATTCTGTGAGTTGTTGTGATTTTTTGCTTGTGGCTACAACTTACTTTTGGTTTTCACCTAGTTATCATGATTCAAAACTTTGTTATCATCTTAGATCCTGATAGCATTATATATATTATGTGAGTTAGTGTGATGTTTTGTTTGTCACTCTGATTCAAAAATCAGTTATCAGTTATCATACCACAATATTGACTTTCTTATTGTCTTTTTTGTTTATGAACCCCTTAAAAAAACTAGAGGAACATTTGATTTTGTAGACAATATGGATGTCATAACATATATCTTTTTTGAATTTTTTAGTGTCTTTGGCCACTATGCATCTAATAGGATCCATTTCAACTAATAACATCAATACATCATTTTGTGAATGATAACTTGTGACATCCCTACCCATTTTATTTTATTATGGATCAAGTTATAAACTAATAACTTGTGAAATCCATAGCCATTTTCTTTGATTGTGGATCAAGCTATAAACTAGGATAGACTCTCTCTTGAGAAGACTCTACATTACATATTGGATGGAGGGAAAGGTTATGATAAAAATTGTAAAAAAACCCCTTAAGGTTGTCACAACTTACTCTAACTTTAATCACAGTGTCAGCTTTGTAAAACTATAATCTACAATAAGGAATAAGTGGGTTTTTACTTTTGTAAGTTTTGTTTGGAATTGAAAATTGAAAAAAAAAAAAATTATAAAAGCTAAAATTATGTAGTGAGAAACATTGTTTAAAATTTCAGAATAAAAAGTTGAGTAAGTTTGACATCATATAATATGAAAATTTTTTATGATTATAAAGTAAAAAACATGTAAGTTTTTAAAGCTAAAATTAGGTAATTAAAGATATGTATATAGTTTTTTTTAACGGAAGAAAGAGTATGTATGTAGTTACAAGTTGTTATGTAGTTACAAACTATTACAATTAAGTAATTAAAGGTAAATTTAGTGTTATTTAAGAAATTTAAATTATGAAAATTCATCATTATTGCTCAAGATAAATCATGTCTTGTGAAATAATTTGGAAATTTAAAAAGATCACATATTTTTAAAAAAATCATTATTAATTTAATTTTTTAGATATTAAGAAATACTACTCATCAATAATAAAACAGTTGTAACAAAAATAATATATAACATAAAAAACCATGTATTTTTGGAATAATAAAATAGTTGTAACAAAAATAATATAGAACAAGAAAAACTATGTATGTTTGGATATATAAAAATTTAGATACATTTTATTAAGTGAAATTTTAAAAGAATAATGGATATAAACATTAAAAAATAATTTTATTAAATAATTAGTTTAGATCTATATTATTGATGAGAGGGATCAATGAGGTTTGCATATCAATACATTTGATCCCTCTTGGCTCTTGGTAGATCTAGAGTTAGGCCATTTTAATTCCCCCCTTTAGATAAATCACATTCCACATGAATACCATGAGTCAATACGATGGATTGTTTTTATAGTTTAGTAAATAATTTTATTAAATAATTAGTTTAGATCTATATTCTTGATGAGAGGGATCAATGACGTTTTCATATCAAGACATTTGATCCCTCTTGGATCTTGGTAGATAAACCACATTCCACATGAATACCATGAGTCAATACCATGGGTTGTTTTAATAGTTTAGTATTATTTTTATTTTTTATTTAACCTAGTTAAAATGTTCATTACAATATGTCAACCTTCTTATTTAATTTACTTTTATTTTGATCTTTGTGTAATTTGACAAAGTCACCAAAACCTAAATTCAATCACTTGTTAAAAAAAAAACTAACATTATAAAAAAAATATATGAAATTTTTACTTGTGAATCTAATGGCCTAAAATATTTCAATCGTCTAACATTTGATCCAATGGCTCGGACATTGACACAGTGACATCTAGGTGAGTTGTTTTCAAATAAGAACGTCTTACGACGTAATTATAAAATTAAATTCTATGTAAATGTTTTTAACATTCACTTTGAATACTTGTTTTATTAATTGTCTGAATTATAATATATATATATATTCTTATAAATTTATTAGGCTAGATTAGCTTAGAATAGAGTAGGCAAAGGTAGGCTAGGTCAGGGTAGGCTAAAGTATGCTAGGCTAGTAGGCTAGGCTAGAGTAGGCTAGGCTAGGGTAAGTTAGAGTAGGTTAGTAGGCTAGGGTAGAGTAGGCTAGTAGGGTAGCGTAGGCTAAGCAATGCTATGCTAGGTTAGGCTAAAGTAGACTCGGTTTAGCTAGCCTAGAGTAAACTAGTGGGCTAGAGTAGGCTAAACTAAGTTATGGTAGAGTAGGCTAAGCTAGGGTAGAGTAGGCTATGTTAGGCTAGAATAAGCTAGGCTAGGCTAGAGTAGGGTAGTGTAGGATAGGCTAGACTAGGATATGATAGAATAGAGTAGGCTAAGGTAGGCTAGCCTAGGCTAGAGTAGCGTAGTAGGCTAGAGTAGAGTAGGATAAGCTAAGCTAGGGTAGAGTAGGGTAGGGTAGGAAAGGCTAGAGTAGAGTAGGATAGAATAGGATAGGATAGTCTAGGATAGGATATGATAGAGTAGGCTAAAGTAGGCTAGGCTACGATAGGAAAGGTTAGGATAGAGTAGAGTATCGTAAGCTAGGTTAGCCTAGAGTAGGCTAGACTAGCATAGGCTAGGCTAGAGTAGGCTAAGGTAGAGTACGTTAGACTAGAGTTGGATAGAGTAGTCTACGCTAGGCTATAGTAGGTTAGAGTAAAATAGGGTATGATAGGCTACTCTAAATTAGGCTAGAGTAGTGTTGGCTAGTCTAGGATAGAGTAGGCTAGGATAGGGTAAGATAGGATAGAGTAGGTTAGAGTAAAATAGGGTAAGATAGGCTAGCCTAGTGTAGGCTAGAGTAGGCTAGGCTAGGCTAGGATGGAGTAGGCTAGGCTAGGCTAGGATAGAGTAAGCTAGGATAGGGTAAGATAGGATAGAGTAGGTTAAGTTAGGCTAGGCTAAGGTAGCGTAGAGTAGGCTAGGCTAGGCTAGAGTAGAGTAAGCTAAGCTAGGCTAGGTTAAAGCGGGTTAGACTAGGATAAAGTAGGCTAGGATAGTGTAAGATAGGATAGAGTAGGTTAACTTAGGCTAGGCTAGGGTAGCGCAGAGTAGGCTAGGCTAGGCTAGAGTAGTGTAAGCTAAGCTAGGCTAGGTTAAAGCAGGTTAGACTAGAATAGGCTAGGCTAGAGTAGGCTAATCTAGGCCAAAGTAGGATAGACTAAGCTAGGTTATGCTAGGCTAGGCTAGGATATCTTAGTAGGGTAGAGTGGAGTAGGTTAAGGTAGGCTAGGATACAGTAGGTTAGACTAGAATAGGATAGGGTACAATAGGATAAGCTAGAATAGCTTAGACTAGTGTAGGATAAAGTAGGGTAGGGTAGGCTAGAGTAGGTTAGAGTAGAATATGATATGATAGGATATAAACGGCTAGGATAGGGTAGGCTAGAGTAGAGTAGGCTAAGCTAGGCTGGAGTAGGCTAGTAGGGTAGAGTAGGGTAGGGTAGGTTAGGGTAGAGTAGGCTAGGATAAGTAAGCTAGGCTAAGATAGGATAGCATAGAGTAGGTTAAGGTAGGCTAGCCTAGGGTAGGCTAAAGTACGATAGGCTAGGATGAAGTAGCCTTGTCGGCTAGCGTAGAGTAAGCTAAGCTAGGAGAGGTTAGAGTAGAATAGGCTAAGTTAGGCGAGGCTGGAGTAGGTTAGACTCTAATACGATAAGCTAGAGTATACTAAGCTAGGTTAGAGTAGGATAGAGTGGTTTAGGCGAGGCTAGAGTAATTTGGAGTAGAATAGGATAGGCTAGACTCGTCTAGGCTAAAGTAGGTTATGCTAGGCTACATTAGGCTAGTAGGTTAGAGTAGACTAGGGTAGGATAGGATAAAGCATGCTAGGATAGGCTAGGCTAGGATAAGATAGGCTAAAGTAAGTTGGGCTAGTCTAGAGTAGCCTAGTATTATAAAGTAGTGTAGGCTAAGCTAGACTAGCCTAGATTAGGTTAATTTGAGCTAGAATAGGATAGAACATGCTAAGGTAGGTTAGGCCACACGATGCTAAAATAGGCTAGGCTAGACTAAAGTATCATAGTAGTCTAGAGTATAGTAGGCTAAGCTATGCTACACAAGAGTAGGTAATACTAGAATAGGCCAGGTTAGTGTAGGCTAGGATACAGAAGGATAAGTAAAAAAGGATAGGCTAGGCAAGGCTACACAAGAGTAGGCTAACTTAGGTTATGTTAGGTTAGGCCAGAGTAGGCTAGGATAGGATAGAGTATGCTCGAGTAGGCTAGGATAAACTAGGATACAATATGTTAGGTTAGGCTAGAGTAAGATAGAGTTGGTTGGGATAGTCCAGAGTAGCCTAGAGTAGGCTGGGCTAGGCTAGGCTAACTTAGGGGAGAGTAAGCTAGGCTATATTATAGTAGACTAGGCTAGAGTAAGAGAGATTTGGCTAGGATAGTATAGGATAAAGTAGTCTAGGCTAGGCTAGACTAAGTTAGGCCAAAGTAGGCTAGGCTACATTATAGTAGGAGGATAGGTTGGAGTAAATTAGGCTACAGTAAGCTAGGTTAGATTAGGATAGAGTAGGATAAAGTAGAATAGGATAGGCTAGAGTAGGCTAGGCTAGAGTAGGGTAAAGTAGGCTAGGCAAGGCAAGGTAATGCCAGGAAAGGCTAGGAAACAGTAGGCTAGCCCATGTTAGGGTAGGCAATGCTAGAGTAGGATAAAGTAGAGTAGGTGAGGGTAGGCTAGGTTAGGCTAAGCTATACTAGAGTAGGATAAAGTAGGTTAGCGTGAGCTTGATTAGACTAGTAGGCTAGAGTAGAGTAGGCTAAGTTAGGCTAGCGTAGAGTATTTTAGACTATAGTATACTATGTTAGAGTATGATATGCTAGGATAGAGTAGGCTAGAGTAGGCTAGGCTAGGCTATAGTAGGTTAGAGTAGAATAATATAGGCTAGACTAGGCTAGGCGAGAACATGTTAGAGTAGAGTAAGCTAGCTTAGGCTAACTTAGAGTGGGTTAGTAGGCTAGGGTATCTTTTAAGGTTTCCCAACTTATTTCCTTGTCCGTATAATGGTTGGGGGAGTATATGTTGTAGATGTCGACTATCCTGTGAGTTTCAACATTCTCCAGTTTAGTGTTTATCCAGTGGTCTATCTTCGTGTGCTGTTGCAGTTTCCATTTCCATTTTTTCCATATAGTGCTTATTCCTCTTGAAGCTCTAGTAGCTGATATTGCTTATCCTTCCTAGATCCTAGATTTTTTTGATCACATCAATTTCTTGACTACTTAGCATTGTCTCTTGAATTAAGAGGATGTCAGGTTTTTCACTTTTTATCAGGTCTTTTAAAAAGTTAATTTTGGAGGGGTGACCCAACCCTCTACAATTCCAAGATACAGCTATCATTATTTATTATTTGGGGTTGTTGTAGGACCCCTCCCTTTGTTTGCTTGCTATACTTTTTCTTTATTCTTTGGTCCTTTTTCTAGACAATTCTCCAATCCCTGTTGTGTTCCCAATGAGATATCTTTGGCTACTTCTTCATCTCTTATTTCTTTGTTCAATCTCCTTCCAAATTTTTTTGTATTATCAATAATTTGAGGGGTTTCTTTTGTTTGGTTTCTTGTGAGGATTCAGTCTGAATTTAGGAGGAGAGGCTTGTCCGGCTGAGCAAGGGAACCAAGAGGGGTAGGAATGGGAGATGAGAGGAGGGTGTGAATGGGGGAGGAGGTGATGATCAAGTCAGATGGGATGAGAGAAGATGAGAGGATGTCAAATGGATTTGTCCCCATGAGGGAGGTTGGTTGAGAGGGGAGGGGAGATCCTAGCGGGGTTAGATGAAGTATTTTTCATTTTTACTTATTTCCATTTTGAATCTGATGTTTCTTCAATGTTTTTTTCATGTTCCTCTCCTTTACTACATCTATTGGAAAAATGACCGTCTTCCTAACATACCTTACATTTGAAGGGGATTTTTTCATAGTCCAGCTATTGAATGTGGATCCAGTTGTCCAATGTTTTAGTTCCTAGAGATAGCCTTGAGTTGTGAAAGACCAGTGCCTAGGACATCTTATATATAGCAAGGAGCATAATGTATAACAGAGGAAGTTATCAATAAAAGGATCTCATGCTATCTCCTGAAAACAAGGAATGTTAATTTTGAATGGGACCAAGACCCTCAGAAACTGACACAGAGAAGGGAGTATTTTAGAGCCAATGTGAAAAACTCTAATATAAAAGCAACAAACAATTCAGAGACAGCTTAGTGTAAAGAGGGCCAGTTCAGAAATACCTCACAGAAACAAATTATCAGAAGGTGTTTTCTGTGAATGAAAGATTGAGAGGATACTAGTTGTCAATGAGCTGATATCCAGATACGCAATATCACCATGTAATGGGCTTGCCAATTTAAGAATCCATACATGAAAATAGCATTTTAAAAATAACCTCCCAAAGAAACTAATATAGCAAAAGTATGGTTTGAGTGAATAGTGAAACAGTACATCATGCCTGAGCCATATTTAAAGCGCTTGACTAATCCAAGCATGGGTATCAACTAGGATAAATCCATACCAAAAATTAGTGAGCCACTCGCATTCTAGAAACATGATACGAGAAAGATGGATGAAATGAAATGATCTATTAAAGTAACACATATAAGAGAAAGTTACAAACTCCTCCTCACTGAGACCCTACAGGCTTTGAGCCTTCATACAAGAGTTCACAAAATGTATACAAAAAATCCTTTCACTGCATAATTTTCTGATAAAAATCTGGAACCCTAAATCATCTGTTCTTTGGGAGGCTTATAGGAGAAAAAGAAAGCTCGAAAAGGGAGTAGGTGATGAAAATTTAATTTTCCTCATTAAGACAATATGGTGGAAACGTGCACTCCCATATTGCTGGATGACTCTGTAGCACTGTATGTACTTTGCTGCCTGCTTACTGAAATAAATGCACTGGGTAGAAGTCTCTTCAGGAACACGGCAAAGAATTAAAATGACATAGACATTCCGTCCTTTCCTGAAAGAAAATGGTGCTGAAGAGAAAGCTTTAATGTATTGTTTTCTGCAAATGGTACCCTCTGTCTTCTAAACCCTGAATTACGGTTTAAGTTCTTCAATGCTGAACATTGAATTCCTCGATCATTCACTGATATTTCTGCGCTGCTCCATTAATATCTCCATCTGCGTAATCTGTTCTTTGAATCACTCGGGAGGGTTTGATAGATTTTAACCCTGCTTATTTAATGGAAGTCTTGTCGACATAACTTCCCAGGCCTTTCTCCATAATCACAGCCTCTGAAAAATGGTCATTTGATGCGCTCTCTATTACACTAATAGAGACTGTAAGTCATGGTAGTTTTCTGCCACTGTAACCCTGCAAAACCCGCAAACTCATTAGGAAAACTAGGCATGGGGATGATGGATGTGATGGGATCATTGAAAATGGTTGTGCGGACATGGCGAAATGATGGACCAATGCAGGGTGGCGATTAAATCACAGTGAAACGATGGGAGATGGACTGGTGGAGGTTTTTAACATAAACATTGAAATGTGACTAACTAATGAAATTTATAATGGTAGAGGAAAAATACGACAAACACGTGGAACGGTGACGGGGCGGAGGACACATGTCGATGGTGGGAAGGCAAGAAATCTGGACCATCCGATCTCAGGAGGAGATCGATGGCTGAAGACGCATCGGAGGGTGACGGATTAGCGGGCCAGGGGTATGGATACCTTGGGTTAAATCCTGCGCATCTTCGGGGTACGATGACCATTGGATGG
This sequence comes from Pinus albicaulis, assembly GCA_034641835.2. NCBI lineage: Eukaryota > Viridiplantae > Streptophyta > Pinopsida > Pinales > Pinaceae > Pinus > Pinus albicaulis. The sequence goes on from CM076569.1 coordinate 715,240,522, forward strand.
AGAGCCCTAGATGGGACGGTTGATATGAATATTGCGCTGGGTCAAATTTCGAACGATAATGCCCGATGGGGGGGCAATTTTTGAAATAGTGACAGAGCCACGTGTCGTGCGATGAATGGAATCGCTCCGAAATTGAAAATACCGCCTGCCCTCCAATGGCGGTGCGATGGATACCACCAGTTTTTGAAAAGTGCTTTTGGGCATGGGGACCACATGGGCGAGTTGGGCCACGGGTGCGACGCTGATCAATGAAGGCCGTCCGATCTGTACAGATCGACGGATAATACTGCACCCGATATCTGCCTGGGATAATCACTCTCCAGGCTAGCGCTTGGTCTAGCACAAAGGTTACGCGGAGAAAAAGGTTGAGGGGCTAGGGCCGAAATGTGCTAAACCTTATATATTTTCAAATGTGGGTTTTCGGCCCTTTTTAATGCAATTTGGGGATGGGAAAGAGTAACGATAAGGGGAATGAGGGGTTTTTAAAACCAAACAAGGTTGTGAGTATGGTTTAAAGGGGATTTTTGGATGGTTTAGAAGGATTAGGGGGAGGGATTTTGGGGTAAAAAGGGAGGTTATGAAAAAGAGGAAGAGGGGATGAAATGGAGAAATCTGCAGGGGCACAAGGGGCAAATGAAGCCCTCTTGGGGCACAATTTTTCATAATCAATGAGGCTTATTGACCTAAGAACAGCAGAGGGAAATAATTAAAGGGCAGAGGACCTGAAGAGGCTTTCAAGGATGATGTGAATTCAGAGGGAAATCATTCCTTGAAAGTTTAGAGACAGTTTGACCCCCTGTTTGCTTGTCAAAATTTAATAGGGGGCTAACATGATCAACATTGGCTCCACCTGGGGATGGCATGTTCATCCTTGGGTGTGTCGAGAACTTCACAGACCACCTACATCATCAATTTTTATAGACGGGAAAAATAAACCTATTCTACTCCTACCCTTATTACTCCATGAGACCAGATTTCACTATTGGTCTCACATTTTCTCTACCTAAACTACATCTGTTAGGATTAAACTGTCTAGCAGATTTCCTCCCTACATTCTAAAACTGAAATTGAAAAAAAGCCAAGCCATGATTAGACTGTATGGCTTGCTAGACCTTGCAGAAATTAAAACAACTAAATACATGCTCACAGGCTGAGCTTTATTTCAGTCTTCCTACCTACTATAATCTAACCTTGAAATCTCTGATGTTCTAGGTGATATAATAATGCCAATGCAACCAGTTAAGCAGTACCAAAAAAGGATAGGAGCACTAACTTCCTGTCAAAGATAACCACAGGGTGTTCTTCTGGTGGTCCTTCAAAACTAAGGTCACCATCAGTGGTGACCACTCTTGATGAATCTGGCCCTTGCGAAGGATCAATGCTGGAGCATTTGGACTGATCAGGGCCTCCATGTACTCTTCCATAGGATCGAAGAACATATGGTGTAAGATTTCTTCTTTTAGGCCTACCATGACTGGTAGGCTGTCTACATCCTGGGCAACTTTTATTATTGCATCTTCCACTGCATCTTCAATGTGGCTCTTGAAAGTCCAATCACCTTACTCTTGTATTTCGAAAGGCAGTGGGATCTCTTCTTTTTTAGGAGGAGGGAGACTTTCCAAAAAGGCTTTGGGGTCTCCGAACTGATATGATTTTTCTTGTGAGTTCAAAAATTCAACCTTGGCTTCATATCTTTCAACCACCAGTTCTAGAAAGATTTTCTTAGGCACGGGTTTAGAACTTATGCTGGGAAGAAGAATAGCCCGTCGAAGGTCCTCCACTTCCTGTTTTTCCAAGGCACGTGACATTTCATCTGGACACTCTGCTACGAAACCAGGATGCATTTTTCCAAACTGCTCAGAGTCTTACATTGGTGAAGTGGCTTGGTCTTCAGCACGGCTGATGCTGTACTGTGACATGATCTCCCAGTGGAGTCTCGTGAAACCAAGATAATCAGCGGCCTACTGATCACCAGTGGAGTATTTTAATCATTTAGGAACTGTGGAGTCACCAAGGTGAGGGATCTACAACTCTCAACTCTTCATGCTCACCTTTCTGAAGATTGAATTAGGTTTTGTCGAGGCCCAGGGATTTAGATTTTCCAAACTTCGTTCCCCAACAACGGTGCCAAAAAGATGTTGTAGTTCCTAGAGACAGCCTTGAGTTGTGAAATACCAGTGCCTAGGACATCTTATATATAGCAAGGAGCATAATGTATAAAAGAGGAAGATATCAATAAAAGGCTCTCATGCTATCTCCTGAAAACAGGGAATGTTAATTTTGAATGGGACCAAGACCCTCAGAAATTGACACAGAGAAGGGAGTACTGTAGAGGCAACGTGCAAAAATATAATACAAAAGAAACAGACAATTCAGAGATAGCTTACTGTAAAGAGGGCCAGTTCAGAAATACCTCACAGAAATAAATTATCAGAAGGTGTTTTCTATGAATGAAAGATTGAGAGGATACTAGTTTTCAATGAGCTGATATCTAGATACACAATATCACCATGTAATGGGCTTACCAATTTAAGAATCCATACATGACAATAGCCTTTTAAAAATAACCTCCCAAAGAAACTAATATAGAAGAAGTATGGTTTGAGTGAATAGTGAAACAGTATATCATGCCTGAGCCATCTTTAAAGCGCTTGACTAATCTGAGCATGGGTATCAACTAGGATAAATCCATACCAAAAATTAGTGAGCCACTCGCATTCCAGAAACATGATACGAGAAAGATGGATGAAATGAAATGATCTATTAAAGTAACACATATAAGAGAAAGTTACAAATTGTGAAATACCAAAGACCAGAATCCTCTTAACAGATGGAACTCATCCTCGCTGAGACCCTACGGGCTTTGAGCCTTCATACAAGAGTTCACAAAATGTATACAAAAAATCCTTTCACTGCATAATTTTTTGATAAAATCTGGAACCCTAAATCATCTGTTCTTCGGGAGCTTTATAGGAGAATAAGTGACGAACATTCAATTTGCCTCATTAAGACAAGATGGCGGAAATGTGCATGCCCATATTTCTGGATGACTCTGTAGCGTTGTATGTACTTTACTGCCTTCTTACTAAAATAAATGCACTGGGTAGAAGTCTCTTTAGGAACACGGCAAAGAAGTAAAATCACATAGACATTCCTTCATTTCCTGAAAGAAAATGGTGCTGAAAAGAAAGCTTTAAGGTATTGTTTTCTACGAATGGTACCCTCTGCATTCTAAACCCTGAATTATGGATTAAGTTCTTCAATGCTGAACATTGAATTCCTCGATAATTTATTGATATTTCTCCACTGCTCCATTAATATCTCCATCTGCACAATCTATGATTTGAATGACTCGGGAGGGTTTGACGGATTTTAATCCTGCTTCTTTAATGGAAGTCTTGTCAACATACCTTCCCAGGCCTTTCTCCATAATCAAAACCTTTGAAAAATGGTCCTTTGATGTGCTCTCTATTACAATAATAGAGACTGTAAGTCATGGCAGTTTTCTGCCACTGTAACCCTGCAAAACCCGCAAACTCGTTAGGAAAACCAGGCATGGGGATGATGGACGTTGCAGGATCAATGAAAATGGTTGTGCAGACATGGCGAAATGATGGAACAATGCAGGGTGGCGATTAAAACACAGTGAAATGATGGAGGATGGACTGGTGGAGGTTTTTAACGTAAACATTGAAATTTGAATAACAAATGAAATGTATAATGGTGGAGGAAAAATACGAAAAACACGTGGAACGGTGACTGGGTGGAGGACACTTGCCGATGGTGGGGAGGTAAGAAATCTGGACCGTCCGATCTCAAGAGGAATTTGACAACTGAAGACACGTCGGAGGGCGACAGATTGGCGAGCCAGGGGTATGGATACCTTAGGTTAAATCCCGTGCATCTTCGAGGTGCGATGACCGTTGGATGGAGAGCCCCAGATTGGACAGTTGATACGAATATCGCGCTGGGTCAAATGTCGAATGATAACGCGCGATTGGGGGGGCAGTTTTGTAATAGTGATGGAGCCACGTGTCGTGCGATGAGTGGAATCGCTTCGAAATGGAAAATACCGCCCGCCCTCCAAAGGTTGTGCGATGGATACCACTGGTTTTGGAGAAGTACTTTTGGGCGCGGGGACCACAAGGGTGGGTGAGCTGCTGACCGTTGATTTACAGATTGATCGGATGGTGGATAGGTGATCAGAGTGGTAAACGGGTTGGGCCACGAGCGCGACGCTGATCAATGAAGGTCGTCCGATCTGTACATATCGACGGATAATACTGCGCCCGATATCTGCCTGGGATAAGCACTCTCCAGGCTAGCGCTTGGTCTAGCGCCCAGGTTACGTAGAGAAAAAGGTTGAGGGGTTAGGGCTAAAAGGTGCTAAACCTTATATATTTTCAAATGTGGGTTTTCGGCCCTTTTTAATGCAATTTAGGGCTGGGAAAGAGAAACCATAAGGGTAATGAGGGGTTTTTTAAACCAAAAAAGGGTGTGAGTATGGTTTAAAGGGGATTATGGGATGGTTTATAAGGATTAGGGTGAGCGATTTTGGGGTAGAAATGGAGGTTATGAAAAAGAGGAAGAAGGGATGAAATGGAGAAATATGCAGGGGCACAAGGGGAAAATGAAGGCCTCTTGGGGCATAATTTTTCACAATCAATGAGGCTTATTGACTTAAGAAATGAAAAGGGAAATAATTAAAGGGTAGAGGAGCTGAAGAGGCTTTCAAGGATGATGCGAATTCAGAGGGAAATCATTCCTTGAAAGTTTAGAGACAGTTTGACCCCTTGTTTGCTTGTAAAAATTTAATAGGGGGCTAACATGATCAAAATCCACCTTGATTTTGACCGCTTCCGGGAGGCCCTTTCCTAGATCCACCTCAACACATATTCATGCGCATTCCTACATGTTGTCTTTGGGTTCACTTCTGTCGATGTATTTGCCCACTCCATTTCCTATTGCACGAACTGAGTCATCACTCCACCAGTGTAAAGGGAGGTGTGGCAATCTTACCCATACTGGTACTGCACTGGGAACATCCAGTTCTGGATCAAAATCCAGAGTCCATCGGTTAAGGTACAAACCCCTTGCATCCATGAGGTAAGGCCTACTTCAGAGTATAAGATATCAATCACTATTAGTCTAAAAATGAAAGGTATACCATCCCCAGCCACAAAATATTATGGTGATTTTACCTTGTATAAACTGGATCCAGTTCCTCTCAACCCATTTTTGCACTGTTTTGGGTGAGCTCCATAATCCTATAAATTGACCAACTAGTCCTTTTTCCGCCAGAGAGATTTTGGCTTTCCTTGGCATCGATGGAGGTAGGGAGATTTCTGGAATGGATTTCATCTTTTTAACAAACTTTGTGGCGGCTTCTCTAGTTTGTTGGGTTCCCAAAGAGCTTATGAGAGAGGAAAAAACAGTTGAATCTTCATCTGGTTGTTGGTTGTTCGATGTTGCAACTGTGAAAGCACGACATCAGCTAGGGCACAAACGCACAACAGGTAGCCTTACCAACCAAAGTATGTTCAATTCTACATATAATTAAAAATATGTTAATAATAATAGTAAATACAAGTTTAATGTGAGATAATAAAATGGCTCAATGCATGTGTTATGTAATCCCTATAACATTTAAAAATACGATTTAAATAATAATAAAATACACATTATTTTTTTGCACTCTAAAATAAGTTTGAACTTAAAAAAATTTGATCCTTCTCTACTCATGTTACATCCATGCTTAATATGGATCCATGTTTGTATATTCTAACTACTCATATATACCACAGCCTTACTTTAGATGTGTAATAAATTTATGACACCAAGATTGTTATTTGGCATCAGATTTGTTTAATTTGAAAATAGAGTCTCCTTACCTTCAATTATTAATCAAGTAATAGTTACTTCTTTCATTGATAGTTATTTAGTTGAGATTTATTTGACATCACATTTGTTTGATTTGAAAATAAAGTTCCCTTACCTTAAATTATTAATCATGTAGTAACTACTTTTTTTTATGTTTATTTAGATGAGATGGTATTTGCATTGATCCATAATCATGTTTACGCTATCATCCACTTTATCAACCTTTACTAAAACAATTTCAACTTTATATCTTGTGGGATGAAATCCTAATGGGTGGAGCCAATAAGTGAGTTTTTCAATTAAATTCAATAAGAAATTATCACCAACATATTAGGAGGAATAGGTCTTTCTTTTTTAGTAGAATCATTAAGTGATCGATGTTTTTTTTTTAAATTGTCATCAACATTATGTTAAGCAACTTGGGTAATTTTTCAAAATTAAGAAAAATAATGGTCAATCAAAGTTAATATAAATTGACAACAAAAAACATAAATAAAAATTAAATGTTTTTTTAAAATACAATGAACACAAAAACATAAACATAAATCAAAATTAAAAGAAAAGAAAAGAAACCGAAATTTTTCGTCTTTTTAAGATGTAGACACAAAAAGCATAATCCAAAAAAAAAAAAGCAGCAACATGTTAACTTTTTTTTGCTGCCTTTTTAAATAAAATGAACTAAACCAATTTTAAGATTTCAAAAACGGTTATTCAATATATCCATTTTAAAATTATATATATATCTGTGTGTGTGTTGTTCAATTAAAAACATTAAAAGAAAAATTACATATATAGATATTGTTGCAAAATATCTTTGATAAAAAAATAGAAATATTTTATTAATATCTAAACATGTATATCCATAAAATGAGCTAATTCACTATTTCAAAAACAAGTAATACAAAATAGTTAGCTATAACTTACAAACTGTACTTGAAAAGTAATTTCCTAATTTTTCACTCATTTATAGCAGAAGTTGGAGAAATGTCTATGAAAAGGGTATTCAAAAAAATAGGTCGATATATCCATCAAATAAAAAATAAGAGATATGTATGTGAAATGGTTATTAAAAAAATAGGCCGGTATATCCGTTAAATAAACTTATGCTAACCAGTGTGACAATTCCATTTCTAATGTCTTAAAATTTTGGGTTCGGTTGGTTCGATTCCGCCTAGGTCATATGAAAATTATTCTAACTTTAAAAAAATAATGTCAAATGAAAGATCATAAAATAAAACACTAATAATGTGAAATGAAAGATCATAAAATAATAGTTTTTGCATGCGACAAGACAACAACATTAATATTAGTTGTGAATAGAAATAGGATTAAAAAAATCATATATTTTATTCATCTATAATCTGATTATGATCTAACATGTCAAAAAACTATTTTATGCATAGCTCAATTGAGTCAATATATTCTCATGATTATACAAATATTAACCTTAAAATTAAATGTTGATAATAAAAGAGAATATGCACAATTTACAAACTAACATACTTAATTGAGAAATCAGATTCTATTACTAGTGATTCAAACTTCTTATGATTATTTATATAGTAATGTCACTTAACTCCCTTTAGATCTAACGCGTTTTAGATCTAACTCTCTTATCATAAGTTAGAAAATAATGTCACCTAACGTCTACACCCTCTCAAGATAAAAATACAAACTATCTTTATGAATTTATAATACGTAAATAGATATCTAGAATAGTTAATAAATAACATTATATTTTGTCTATAATATTTTATATTATATAAAGTAACAAATCACATAACAACATTACAAAAATGAATGAGATACCCTTCATCATATTTATTTTCTTGAGGATCATTTTCTATATCATCAAAGTCTTTAAATATTACTTGTGTACTCATTTTTCTACACTTCAAAATATCAAGTGTGTTTTTCATGGATTTTTTTTCTATCACCACTCATATTAGACACATGGTGGATTTATTTTTCTAGCCTTGAATAATATTCTCTTACTTGTTATTTACTTGACTTTCTTTATAAATTGAAGTGTTTCTTCCATGGATACACCTTCATATTAATATTTAGGATTAAGAACCATTTCAAAAACTCTTACATCCCTATATGAAAAAATTGCATGGAATTTTTATTACTATTATAAAACTTAAGAAAATCATTCCATCTAAAGGATTTCTCATGCGTGATCAATTTTAAAAGATACTCATTAAGTGATTGATGGGATAGGCTCATTCTAAAGCCCACTGTGAAGGCTATGTGTAAGTATGTTTGTCTCTTTTAAAATAAAATATTCTATCAATATGAAAATAATATGTGCTATAATAGAAAAGAAAAATAAAATATGTTTTGCATATTTAATTAGTTGTCCATATGATCTAATATAATTTCATAAAACATATATGAGTAAGATGTTTAAACTTTATATTTTTCAAAAATATATCAACTTCATATATATTTCTATATATAAACATGCTAAAATAACATACTTTAATGTTGTATAGAATAAAATATCAAATGTAAGTTTTGAGTAAAATATTTTAAAATAAATCAATATTGACATATAATTAAAAATATATTAATAATAATAGTAAATACAAGTTTAATGTGAGCTATTAAAATGGTTCAATGCACCTGTTATGTAATCTCTATAACATTTAAAAATAAGATTTAAATAATAATACGATTTAAATAATAATAAAATACACATTATTTTTTTGCATTCTAAAAAAAGTTTGAAATTACAGAAATTTGATCTTTCTCTGCTCATGTTACATCCACTGTTAATATGGATCCATGTGGTATATTCCAACTACTCAAATATACCATGGCCTTACCTTAGATGTGTAATACATTTATGACACCGAGATTGTTATTTGGAATCATATTTGTTTGATTTGAAAATAGAGTCTCCTTACCTTAAATTATTAATCAAGTAATAATTACTTTTTTCACTCATATTTATTTGACATCGCATTTGTTTGATTTGAAAATAGAGTTCCCTTACCTTAAATTATTAATTATGTGGTAATTACTTCTTTTATTGATGTTTATTCAGTTGAGAATGTCTATAATAAATAAAAAAATGATTTACGTGAATCCATAATCATGTTTACCCTATTATCCACTTTATCAACCTTTCCTAAAACAATTTCAACTTTATATCTTGTGGGATGAAATCCTAATGGGTGGAGCCAATAAGTGAGTTTTTCAATTCAATTCAATAAGAAATTATCACTAACATTAGGGGGAATTGGTCTTTGCCTTTTAGTTGAATCATTAAGTGATCTATGTTTTGAAGAATTGTCAGCTACATTGTGTTAAAAAACTTGGATTATTTTTCAAAATTAAAAAAAAATAATAGTCAATCAAAGTAAATATAAATTGAAAACAAAAAACATAAATCAAAATTAAATGTTATTTTGAAATACAATCAACACAAAAACATAAATTAAAATTTAAAAAAAAAGCATGCAAACTTTTTTTGCTTTTTTATTTTTAGAATGTGGACAGAAAAAGCATAAATCAAAATTAAAAGAAAAGAAAAGCATGTTAACTTTTTTCTGGCTGCTTTTTTGAAGAAGGTGGAAAAAAACTTATTTTTTTCGTTGTGTTTTAAAAGAAAGTTGACTAAAACATTTTTTTGGCTGCTTTTTTAAAGAAGGTGGACTAAACCAATTATATATATATATATATATATATAGTGAGAGAGAGAGAGAGGATGTAAAGGTAGACTAAACCTATTATATATATATATATATATATAAGATGTGAAGGTGGACTAATGCAATTTTATTTAAAATTATATATATAGAATGTTTGATTAAAGACATTAAAAGAAACGTTTATATATATAGATATATTTATTTATTTATTTATTGTTACAGAAATTCTCCATACAAAAATAGAAATATTTTATTAATATCTAAACCTGTATATCCATAAAATGAGCTATTTCAAAAACAAGTAATACAAAATAATTAATTATAATTTACAAACTATAGTTAAAAATTAATTTCTTAATTTTTCACTCTAGGACAAATAAGAGATCTGTCTGTGAAACGGTTATTCGGTCATTCAAGAAAATAGGTCGATATATTCGTTAAAGAAACTTATGCTAACCAGTCTGACAATTGAAATGTATTAAAATTTTGGGTTAGGTTGGTTCGATTGTGCCCAGGGCATATGAAATTATTCTAACTTTTAAAAAAATAATGTCAAATAAGAGATCATAAAACAAAACACTAATAATGTCCGATGAAAAATCATAAAATAAAACACTTTAATTAAAACAAAGTGAAAAACAAAAAGCATGAATCTAAATTAAAGGAGAAAAAGCATGGACTACATTAAAGGAGAAAAAGCATGAATCTAAATTAAAGGACGGTGGAGTGGACCAATTTTAAATTCTCCCTCATTTGTGGAAGAGACGAGACACGGGATTTGTCTCTGATTCAAATAAAAAAGGCCAATATATCGGTTGAAAAAATCCTACATATATCTTTCGAAGGTTGCAGAAATTTCCCACTTCGTCATGTACCTCTGGTCTGGTCCGATATTTCTATGTGTGCTCTGATATGTCTGTGGTTGGGCGTCTGTGTATGTGTGATGAGGTGTCAGATTCATGCAAAGTCGATCATGTCATTTGTGACACGCGATGGGAGGAGGTGCAAAACAATCAAACGAAAGGACTACTCGTACCTGCGTCTGTGTATGTGTGATGAGGTGTCAGATTCATGCAAAGTCGATCATGTCATTTGTGACACGCGATGGGAGGAGGTGCAAAACAATCAAACGAAAGGACTACTCGTACCTAACACTCACTGCTAGGTAAGATTCAGTTTTCGTTTGGTTGCATAAATGCCCTAACCCTTTTATTTCTTATTTTGACATTCTGTTCATTTGGCCGTCTATGCAGCTAGCTTTCCCAAATGCTCTACTCCAGGTAGATTCGTGAATTACTTTCTTTGCTAGTTTTTTTTTTTTTTTTCTTTTGTAATTTTAGTTCCAGGTTTGACATGATAATTATAAAAGGAAAATTTGCATGGATAATTTAAAAATTATTAAATAAAGAAAGCTTAGTTAGATTTGTCCTTGTCATTTGTCATTTTAATTGCAGTTCTGAGAAATATTTTCCTTGCTACTTCTTTGCTGCTTCATTATTGGTTAAATAAAGAAGACATAGTTAGATTTTTCTTTATCTTGTTGCTTTTCCATACATTTTAGTACCTTAGGGCAAGAAATCCAAGAGACCAGCTATATTTATTTGTGTGCTGCACACATTTCTGGCGGTTGCGTGCAGCACATAGAGAAACCTAATTCCACCCTAATGAGGTCACTATTTTCTACCCTAATGGTTGTCTACGAGACATCGCTGGGCAGTTTGGTTAGGAATTACTGTAATTACTCTCCTCTTCGCTTTCTTGGGGAGTAAACGAGAAACCCTCATCACTTGTTCATCCAATCTCTATTCATATTATTCCAGATAGTTTATTTTCATCTGCATAATGTGCGTTTAAGCTTTCCAATGCGTTCAACTTTAGTTTCTCCTGTTGTAGTTTCCGCGGAATTAGTTCATAGTTTAGTTTTAGTTTGGTGTCACTTATAAAATTATTTGGTGTAATCTAAGGCTCCAAAATAGACATTTCAATGCTGCCCTTCTCTTCCAATTAAATCTAATTGTTGGAACGATGTGATTTTATATTAAACGGCAATATCAAAATATTTTGAATTAAGATACGTTACATTATATGATATATAAATTTATATGTTGAATTTTGTGTTTCAACACATATATAGTTTATTTTATATCTTTAAATTATTTTTATTATTTTTAACTTTTTAAAAATATTATATATTTTAGTTTTAGAAGTGGTAATTGACTAAATCACCTCAGTTCAATACCCTATCAGTTTCTTTCAATAATCCAAAGAAATCTCATAAACACGAATTATATTTTTACTTCTTTTATTTTGAAATTCCACATACGATATCGTTGGGCAATTTAATTAACATTTTCTTACACAGGTTGTTGTTTGCCGGGACATGAGGTAGCTGCATCATGTCCTTGCATGCAACATAAATAACTCTCATCCACCCGTTTTGTTTTTCTGTTGATGATCAATGAATTAATCTTTCGGTTTTCCAATAGTGTACTGTGGTGTACGGTCCGTGTAATTATTTCTGTATACTTTAGATTTATTTAAATTAAATTCAATGCATTTGGTGTGAGTTATAAGCAATAGTTAGTCTAATTTGTGGCCTCAAAATCCATTTTTCGCGGCTAGCCCTCCCTTATAACTAAATCTAGTCTCTTGAACGAACGTTGTGGTTTTGTATTAAATGGCTTTATTAAAAGATCTCCAATTGTGTTTTTACTTATTTTGAATATATTTTTTATTAAAATCACAATGTTTTTACAGTTAAATATATATTATAAAATTAAATTCTATGTAAATGTTTTTAACATTCACTTTGAATACTTGTTTTATTAATTGTATCAATTATTATATATATATATATATATATATATATATATATGCTTATAAATTTATTAGGCTAGATTAACTTAAAATAGAGTAGGCAAAGGTAGGCTAGGCTAGGGTAGGCTAAAGTAGGCTAGGCTAGACTAGAGTAGTCTAGTAGGCTAGAGTAGAGTAAACTAAGGTAGGCTAGGCTAGAGTAGGCTAGAGTAAGAGTAGAATATGATAGGCTAGAGTAGAGTAGGTTAGTAGGCTAGGGTAGAGTAGGCTAGTAGGCTAGAGTAAGCTAAGCAATGCTAGGCTAGGTTAGGCTAAAGTAGACTCGGTTTAGCTAGGCTAGAGTAAACTAGTGGGCTAGAGTAGGCTAAGCTAATTTATGGTAGAGTAGGCTAAGCTAGGGTAGAGTAGGCTATGTTAGGCTAGAATAAGCTAGGCTAGGCTAGAGTAGGGTAGTGTAGGATAGGCTATTCTAGGATATGATAGAATAGAGTAGGCTAAGGTAGGCTAGCCTAGTGTTGAGGAGGTAAATCCCCTCTGCGGACAGAGGCGATCCCTACTAGCCCAGCAGGGGTCTAGCAACAATCATCAAATGCTACAGCGCAAGTTCCTAATTGCAAATAAATAAGCCAACGATGGAGGCCTACCTGGAGTCCAGTGCTATGATTCGTAGAAGAGACAGCGTTCCCGTTCCTCAGCCTCGGCAGATCACGATCCCCACGATCTCCGTGGATGGACACCTGCACATGCAAGAAACAACACGAATACAAGCATAAAATCCAGAATACGCAACTATATATCAGTCAGAAAGGATATAACTCATTATTAACATAAGTGAAAAACAGAGTGGAACCATAACCGGTAGTCATTCATTAATAAGCAATCGAAAGAGAGTACAACCAATGTTCTGACGCCGTGGTCTCCTTCGGAAGGGTCCCCAGTCATTCACGCCTCGCAAAGCTCGCCAGGAAAAGGGAAAGCCTCTCTAGAGTCTCTCGACGATAGTCTCCTTACTTGAGTCAGCCTTAAGGAAAGAAAGAGGGCTCTTACAGCACAAAGGCTCTTGGGAATTTGGAGATTCAAAGCTTAGGAAATTCAAGACTAGCTTACAATGGAAATAGGCAAGCTTTTATAGATGAGGAAGGAGGGAGTTGGGATCCCTATTGTTGTGGGATTGGCCCTTTCATCAAGGAAGGTTCCATGAAAGGTGGCAAACCACTTCCCTTCCATAGAACTCCCGTAGCCAAACCTCCCAACTCAAGATAGGCAATGGTTTCTGAGTCTGTTGAAACACAACTTCCGCCATCTTTATTTAAAAAACACTCCTTAAATTGGCTGGCGCGACGGCGACTCTGGGACAGAGCGCCAGTTGGCGCGGCCTCTTTGCAGGATTTTCCCCATTGGCGCGAGTGATGAACTGTCTGCTCGCGCCAATGCAAAAGGAGATGTTTTCATGGTTTTTTGCAAGGAGATGTCTTTAGGGAAATTGAAGCTCATGCTTAGAGGAATGCAATGATGATGGATTCAAGGCATGACATTTCTTATAGGTCACATAATGGGTCCTCCATTGTGCGGGATGGGGAATGGTAGGGACAGTGACAAATTATTGTGTAACAGATGCGCCCTAAAGTATGAGGCCCGAGAGAGAGAGAGGGGTGAAATGCTTTATGAGATCATGTTCAACTGAAGCCCTACCGTCGGAAAACCTGCGTAGAAAAATACAACTGATATCTCAAGTACATGATGTATATGCGGTATGGGCGCAGCCATCCGAAACAGAGTACACTGTAATCCAGATCCAGGGTATGGGCGCAGCCATCCAGCAAGGATCAAAATAAATAGACTCAGGTATGGTCGTAGCCATCCAATCAATGAGTCATGTACAAAATGATAATAATCCACAATCGCAGCTTGGATTACAACAGACACAATCCAGGGTCTTGCGCTCCATCTCGACCCAAATAAAGTACAAGTTCAAGCATGCGAATATGTGAGATGAAGTCGAACATGCAAGAACATCGTCTGATTACCAGCCAATGATGAGAGTTGTTAACAGATGCAAGAGGAACCACCAATAATGACAATGGCCCTCAAGGTACTACAGGTACAATCTACGGCGTGTGAATCAATGAGCTGGCGTCGAACACCCGTAGAATCACTCGATCGGAGGCCAATAATGAAAACCCCACGTCGAATGCGACGAACCTGCCATTGAGGCATGCAGGCTCCAAGGTACCATAAAGGAATCTCTAGATCAACTTCCTGGATAATGAGCTGAAGTCGATAGGAAGTGACCTTGATCGAAGGTGGGCCATAATGTTTCCCAGATCATCGACACGAGACAGAGGAACATGATGTTTTGTTGTGAATCAGGATCGTATGAGAATCAGAGGAAAGGTTGATATTCGCAGAGGCCAACTTCTCTTGAACATGTAACGGCACTAATAGTGGTTTTGGCAGTATTTGACATCAACGGATCAGAGGTCATGGTGACAAGGTAATGAGCAGAGGAGAGGTAAAAAAGGATTACCCAAACCCACGGAAGCAAGTGAAAAAATGAGATGAGATGTCCCCAACCCGACATGAATGCAGACAAGTGCCATGCTCAAGAGCGACATACTGCCGACACGACAATGATTACAGTTCCATTTTCCCCCCACCATTTCTGACGAGTACCCCAATTATCTTTTATAACAAGCTTGAAGGGGATAGCATATGCTTGTAATGTAATTCCGCCCTTCGGGCGAATCCATCCTAGTACATTTAACGAACCCTAGGAAGGAGGAACTTGGAGAACGTCATTTCGACTAAATCCGATTTCATCAGGGTTTAACAAGTCTAACAAAGGAAGAACTCAACGTCTTTTCATGTTTAGAGAGTTTGAAAAGACAGCAGAAAAGTAAACTCCATAGGTCCCTTTTCGTAAATAGTTCCTCAGATCCGAAAAGGTAGAAAACAATATCCGAGAAAACCTCCTAGTTGCGATAGGCCAGGGTATTCCTTTTTCGTAATCAATCTATCCCAGCCCAAAAAAGGGTTAAACGTATACTGGGTAGATGTCGATTCGTGTCCATTTTAACGAGATCGAAACGACAAGGGCCTCGGCGATCTTTTCATGTTTAGAGAGTCAGAAAAGAGCTGAAAGATGACTCCAAAGTGACTTTTTCGTGTATTTACCAAGTCCGAAAAAAGTATAAAATACAACTCGTTTCCACCATTAAAGTCGCTAAAAACCTGCTGCTGCACATACCAAGCAAGCGTAAAACCCATTTTTGACATAACATATTAAAATATTTGATAAAAATAACTTTTAAAACTCATCCTATGTCGAAAAAGTTATAAATATGCAAAAATGGTAAAAACAAAATTACATTTACTATTTACCTTGGTAGAAAGCAGCAGTGGTTCATTGTGGAGTGCAAACTTCTGACGGCGATTGCGACAGATCCGGTTGACCATTCAGATTCTCGTTTGTGACAGGTAAGAGGCGCTTCCATGTTCTTCATTTCAATCCATTTTTTAATAGTTTTCCCTCATGTATCAGCCCTCTGTGGCCACTCATTGAATTTTTAGGGCTGCGCTCATTGGCGCGGGTATCGGGCACGAACCCGCGCCAATGGGCTTTTCTATGCAAAGGGCTTGCGCCAGCAGCGGAACCCAAATTTCCGCCTAGAAATTCGAAGTTTTAACCAAATTGAATGAAATTTGAAGCCTACCAGAGATCTAATTAAGGGTTTGTGACCATGTGAATGCAGGAAATCAAGCAAAATGGTGATTGAGTGGAAAGAAAGAGAGCATGGAGAAGAGGATGAACAAGCCATAGAAAGTGAGGCTTGCATGAATGCCCTCAGAAACTGTGGGCTAAAGAAGTTCTTCCTTACACCTTGTTTATGAGCTCAGCCCAAGCTCCTCCAGTATCTGATCAGTATTTGGGACGAACAGGAACAAGTGTTCAAGTTGCGAGACCAGGTATTGGAACTGGAGGTTTCCGATGTGTATTTCATAACCGGACTGTCTCGCAGAGGACCGGTACCCATCTTGACTGGCAGCAGACCATATGGCGAGAAGATGGAAGAAGTGATGGCATGAGTGTGCCCAGACGCACAAATGGGATCAAGGAGCAAAAAGGTGGATATCCACACCGTCCCCGACCTGGCATTGAGAGTTGTCCTACATACCATCACGCGGGTTGCAGGATTGCAGGCACCGCACGAGGCCACAGAGGCCCAAATCCTGCTGGCCTCAGAATGCATGAGTCCCTTATTATTTGACTAGGCTACATCAGTAACAATAAACATGAAGAGACAGCTCACAAAATGAAAGCAAGCTAAACTGAAACAGTTTGGCTATGGTTCCATCCTGGTATCGTTCATTCTAGAACGCTTACCAATCTTCCAGGGCCAAGGGGCCGTAGTAGCAGAGCCGATTCCACGATAGAAAGGAATGGCTCGCTGGGCAGCACTAATGCCCAGAGCTGGAGGCGGCCAACAGATGTCCTGGAGGCCGGAGTTCTTTAGGTGATTGCGGCGCCAGTTAGTCGTTGTGGAAGACTAGCCATATGCAGGAACTGACTTCACCGGAGGCCCAGATCTCCCACTGCCAGAAGGAGATGACTGGGACGAGGAGTTGGGTAAGACCTCATGTTTTTTGATTTTTTATGTTTTATGTTTTTTTTTTGTTAATACACACTCGTCCTAACACATTTTATATATGTATGCAGACGTGGGCCCTGAGAGACCAGCCGGTATGTCTCCAATCTCGCGGAGGACTCATCTCGCCCCTGATCCTCAGGGAGAGGGCACAAGAGGGGAGGAGTTGATTTAGAATCTCGAGGGCATTGCCCGAGGGATCCCGGACTACACCCGGCTGGTGGATGTACCGATGGCGTACCAGTGTCATACAGTGGGAGTTCCAAGTCAGATCCACCGAATCCTGAGACGTTTAGTGCGTGCAGTTACATGTTATCATGAGCACCATGCGGATTAGCTCTTAGGGATTATACCACACATATTTTTTGAGAGACATGTCGTCTCCGGATGTACTTAAGACGATTATGTATATTTTTGACTTTATGTGACACACTCTATGTAAACATTTCGATATCTATATATATATATATATATGCATATCTATTTCTGGATGGATCTCTCTTTAGATGTGATGATGATCTACAAATTGCGCAAATGTCTGTCTAATACCAAATTTGCTACTGCATCTGTTAATGTATTCAAATGCCTGGGTATATGTTGATATGTAATGTAGTCAAAATTCCTTTCCAGTAATCGAATACGCAGATACAGACGTAAAATGGACGGGTTTCTTACCGAATAGTGTCCGTTCAGCTGTAACACAACCAGCTGCGAATCTAGATACACGAGCAATTCACAGATACCAAGGTTAACTGCCTCGGTTAATAATTCTAACACAGCACTATATTCTGCGACGTTGTTCGTAGTACGTCCTAGACACACACCTTGCAGGTTGACCAACTCACCAGCAGGATCATAGATTACCCAGGCTGCTGAAGACAGATTCCTGGTACTGCGGGAGGCACCATCCGCGAAACCAACAAATGGATGAATAGACATCTGCACAATCAGGAAGACCCGATCAGCAGAAAGATGTTTACAAGGCACATCACACTATACATGCACACAAATTAAAAACACACACGTATGTACACACACCACACCAAGAAATCACTTCAGGCATAGTACTTTTTAAGGTACAGCCCATTCCTGGGCTACGCCAGCGGAACTCCTTCATAATCTATAAGCTCGTAGGCCTCATTTTTCAAAATGCAGTTTACTATATAGGGCCCATGCCACATAGGTTGGAACTTACCGGCTCCAAGCTTGTCATGTGCTTGATCGTACAGGAGGACGAGGTCTCCTTCGATAAAGGAACGGGGGGAAACAGATTGATCAAAATGAGTTTTGACCCTCCTCTTTTGTGCTTCAATGATTAAAGCAGCCAGACGATGGGTTTCATCTAACCGTTCCAGATACAGAAGACGTTCTTCCTCTGTAGAAGTATCAGGTAGAAGTTCCACAGCTAATTTTAGAGAAGGAATCTCGCATTCAACCGGAAGAGTTGCTTCCAGACCGTACACCAATTGAAATGGTGTGAATCCAGTTACACTCTTAGCAGATGTTCGATATGCCCAGAGAGCTGAGAACAGTTGGAGATGCCAATTGGATTTGTGAATACCAACTTTTCGTTGAAGCATAGTGACCAAAACCTTGTTCACTGCTTCAACCTGACAATTTTCCTGAGGGTAATATGGTGTTGAGTTGTCATGACGCAAGCCCAACTTTGAAGTCAGCTCCGCCATCATATAATATCGGAAATGAGTACCGTGATCAGTGACGATGGCTTGAGGAACCCCGAACCGTGAAATAACATGGTTGAATATAAATTGAGCAGTCGTTTTACCGTCAGCAGCTAGTGTAGGCATCGCCTTGGCCTACTTGGTGAAGTATTCGACGGCGACAATTATATACGCATGCCCCCCGACCGAGTGAGGGTTACACATCATAAAATCCACGCCCCATTTTGCAAAAGGGCCGACGGTAATAACGGGATGCAAAGGGAGAGGCGGCGCGCGCATCTTGCGCTGAAATATCTGGCACACATGACATTTACGAACTGCAGTAATACAGTCTTTGAATATGGAAGGCCAGAAATAACCTGCCCGCAGAATCTTCTGGGCAGTAGCATACTCGGACAAATGTCCACCACAGGCGCCACTGTGGCAGTCATTTAGGACCTTTTCAGCCTCTTCCAAGGTTAGGCACCGCCAGAGCACCGAATCTACTCTAATGCGGTATAAGGTATCTCCTACTATACGGTAGGGCTGGGACTGATGCCGAATCTGTCGGCGAGCAGCTTCATCCAACTCAGACCGAAATATCGAGGTCTGAAGATACATAATTATATCACCGTACCAAGGGTCATGAGTACTGATGAGGAAAAGCGTTTTTTCCGGTATATGGTCTTCAGAGTGTGAGGGAGCAGAGTCTGTAGGGAGAGAACATATAAGATCCGCGAAAACCAGTGATTTCGTTGACTTAGCGGTAGTGAACTCTAAGTCAAACTCCTGCAGGATAACAATCCATTTGGAGTACTTGCCCCCTAGTAATTGTCTAGAGATAATATACGTCATAGGGTTGCAGTCTGAAACCACTGTTATCGTATGCAAAAGGATGTAATGGCGAAAGCACTGCACAGCATGTACTGCTGCTAACACCAACTTCTCGACATGAGCATAACGCGTTTATGGATCGAGAAGGTTCCGTGACAGATAATAAACAACATGCTCATTACCGTCATCGTCATCCTGCACCAAGACCATGGCTATGGTGCTAAATGCGGCGGCAAGATATAAAGTGAAGTCGCGGTGGTAGTCCGGAGGACAAAGCAACGGAGCATTGACAAGCAACGTCTTCAGCTTCTCAAAGGATTTCTGAGCGATTTCATCCTAGTGGAAGGGAACGTTCTGCTTTAATAGACGAGTGAATCCTTTGGCCACCTCGGCATAATTCGGGATAAAGCGCCGAAGAAAATTCGCTTTCCCTTGCAGACTCTGTAACTGATACAGTGAGGAGGGTGATGGGAGATTAATAATGGCCTCAACCTTTAAAGGGTCAAGGTGAATCCCGTCTTTTGAGACTATGAATCCCAAAAGACGGCCAAAATCCACGCCGAAGACATACTTATGAGGATTGAGCCTAATGTTGTAGCGTTTGAACCAAAGAAAGATCTGGCGGAGATGTTCAGGATGGTCCTCTCGCTTATTTGAATGAGCTGGCAAGTCGTCCAGATAAGGCTGAACGATGTGGTGAATGTCATGAAAAGCGTAGGACATCGCACGCTGAAAAGTGGCTCCAGCGTTCTTCAAGCCGAACGGGAGCTTTTTATACACGAAAGTACCCCACGGACAGATGAATGTGGTCTTGTGATGATCCTCAGGTGCAATATTGATTTGATTATACCCTGAGAAACCGTCCATTAGGGAGTAGATCTCACTTCCACCACATTCGTCGATGATCTGGTCTATGAATGGAGTGGGATAATTATCCTTTGGACAGGCGCGATTGATGTCGCGATAATCAACACAGACTCTAATCGTACCCTGCTTTTTATCGATAGGGACAATGTTAGACACCCATTCTATGAGGGGGATGGGATAAATAAAGCCCGCGTTCAGAAGTTTTTCAACTTCTACCTTGATGGCGGCGACTTTCTGAGGATACATGGGGCGTAAGCGTTGGCGCACGGGCTTCGCACCAGGGTAGGTTGGAATCTCATGCACTACGATACTGGGATCAATTCCTGGCATTTCCTCGTAGGACTACGCGAAAACATCTTTGAATTCCTTAAAAAGCTCAGTATAGACTTGAATCTCATTGGGTTAACAAGTCACACCCACATGAATATTCTCAATGATCCCCAGTTTAACGGAGATGTTGATCGGGATGGTTTGAGTGATGTTACCCAAGTTACCCTCCGAAAAAACCTCGTGCGTCAAGATGGGCATTTGAAGAGGAGGGGTAGGGACATGAGTAGCATAACACTCCAGACAGTCAGTCATTGCCCCCAAGCTGGGCATAAATGAGGAGCGATGATGTCCATCACCCCAAGGCATCTCCTCAAGAGACATAGTTTCAATGATGGGCTCATTGGAAGGAAAAGTCTCTTTGAGAGGATCAGGTGAATCGGCCTGACCAAGCTAGGGGGATTGAGAGTAGACGTCGAGAGCCATGCTCAAAGGAGCATGCTGAGGAGGTGGAGGATCAGATGCGGCAACAATTTCACAGTAGCTGATCTCTACTGGAGTCAAAGGCATTGATTCTCCAAACTCATAGACCTGCTCAGGCGTAGGAATAAGCCAGGGGTCATCGGACCTGGAAATCATGTTAACTTGAGCGGTGTGAAGTGGTGGGGTGGGGAAAATACCCATGAGGACTGGGTCTTTGAAGAGACCAGGTCATACACTGTTTGGGGGATTTGGAATCTGATCCATGTATGGCACGTTGTTCTCAGAGGTAGAGGTGAAAAATGACAACTGATCCACCGTGACAAATTTTCCCTCGTGAGGGAACTTAATGAATCGAAAGACGGTGGACAGCATGCATAGCATGGCATGGGTCCAGCTGTGGCCAAGAAGTATATTGTAGTTGAGTTTGGCGTCAACCACTTCTATTTCCACGTTGACAGTCTTCCCCTGTAATGTGATCGCTAGACTCTCGAGAACACCCAGGGGTTTAGATTCCCGACCATCAAATGCCTCAAGGGCATTGGGAGATGACGAAAGGGCTGGAGAGCCAATGGCCTTCCAGCAAGCGGATGACATAACGCAAGTAGAATCACCTTCATCTACTACGGCCCTATGGATGTTCAGACCGTTAATCCTAACTTGAATGACAAGAGCGATTTGATGAGGAAGCCGAGGAGTGAAATTCTCCAAATCGAAGGTGAGAAGACTCGAGTCGGCGGGATCAATGCCACCGATTGCAGACAGTAAAGCCTTCCGTTGTGAAGGACAACTTTGAAGAACCTCAAGTGCATACATAGCAGACGGCGCCTGTGCCAAATCCTCAACAATGTTGTAATGTTCAGCGGCACGAGCGTTTGGATTATAAGAAGATCTTCGAAGAACACCCTTAGAAGGTGGCTTCACAACAGGTTCAGGAGTAGGCTTCTCAATTTCCAAAGAACCGGAGGCAGGTGGGGGAGGTGGTCCATCCGCAACTACCTTCCCGAGTGCCTGCCGTGATTCATTGTAATCCTTCGACCGCGTAGCAACAGAGATAGGTGCAACACTCTTCACCATGAAAACTTGCGACCCAAATGGTATATATGGTGACGGCTGTTCGACCATCTGGGTCTGCTGAGATGGGAATGTCTCTTTTAGAACTGCCGGAGGTCCTTTTGAGCCCTTGAGAAGTTGACTAACTTCGAATCGTCGTGGACAATCCTTAGTATAATGGTCCTCTTCACAAATGAGGCAAGGGTACTTCGGTTTATGCTGGGAGCCATCCTCAGTGCGAGATTTAGATTCTGGCCTCGGGGAATCAGATTTAGATTTGCCTTTGCCCTTCTTCTTCCCCTTGGAGGATTTCTCCATAGGATTGGCCTGAACGGCATTCACCTCCGCGGTTTTGCCCGAATCGGACGGGGCGTGATTAGCAGAAGTATTGTTGGAAGAATTAGACTTCTGCTTCCCATTCGAAGATTTCTTCGAATTCTGAGAGACAGAACCAATGACACCATCCACCGTAGGGGTAGGTGGAGATTTAGAGGTTCCGGGTTGTGGAGCATTAGTCAAGATATCGTAAAGCGTGCCAGACTAAGAATACACAAGATCCAGATATTGGGCATGCGCAATGGCTTGTTCCTCCGTCACACATGCTCCCATCACAATATCTTGAGCGATTTTATTCACGAAGGAGGTGGTGAACCAGTGAGTCAGTATCTGATCAGGTATGTGAAACTTAATCAGTCTACGATGGCGCCGCCACTCATGAATGTGATCAGAGATGTGAGTGGCTTTATCCTGCTTCAGAGAAGTCAAGAGATGCGTCCCGGCTTCATAGCGAACCGGTAACTGAAAGTACGTGAGGAAAGCCATGGCTAAAGAATTGAAATCTTGGAAAATGCCACGGGGTAACTCTATGTAAAACTTAGCAGAAGCTCCAGTTAAAGTGCGCTGGAAGAGGTGCAAACAGATCGAATCGTTGACCCAAGAATTAGACAAACACCAAAGATGATACGTCATCACACACGCCTGGGGGTCCTCTCCAGCTTTTCCCTCAAACTTGAGGCAATCACCAAGTATCTTGGAGGGAACCGTAGGCCAATACAAATTATGTAAAATCGGATCATTGGTCAATTTTGAAACATCCGGCAGCTCCAAGGTGGCCAGGAACGGCAATGGTGGATTAACCGCCATGCCAGGCGCAAGATGAGGTCCGGTACCCATACTCCACAATGGTTGTGAATATCCTTGCCCCCATGGGTTTGTCCTGCAGGATTTTGACCGTAGGGGGCATAGGTCGTATAACCAGACTGATTTGGATGCTGGTAACCAGAGTGTGGGGCTTGATAACCAGGGTACAGACCCTGATTATGTGTCGGCCCTGTATAAGCAGCATTTGGATTTGGCTGCTGAGTGTAGGTAAAACCGGGTGGAGGAGGATAATACTGAGAGCCTCTGGGGTGGTTATAGTTCGATTGAGGCTGACCATGAGGATAATAACCACCCTGAGGATAAGTAGGCTGCTGAAAAGTGGAACCCTTTGGAGCTTGATACGTAGGGCGCAGCTGTTGATTTGGCTGCAGCATCGAATGAATCGGCTGCTGTGCAGGGTTGATGGAATGGGCGGGCTGCCCTGAGTGAACAGGTTGACCCGACTGAGAGGGTTGACCTGAGTGACCAGGTTGACCCGGATAGACAGGCTGTGTCGGTTGCACAGGCTGACCTGGCTGTAAAGGAGCCCCAGGTTGTACCGGATGGACCGGTCGGCCTGGAGGCGAAATAGGGCCAGGTGGTTGCTGGAAATCGGTTTGACCTGAAGCAGAACCATAGGATGGTCCTGGCTGATATGCAACGTTAGAAACAACAAGATACTGTGGTTGCATTGGTGGAGAAGGCTGGATTTTCCCCCCAGGACCATAGACCGGTCCCGGTTGGTACCCCGGCTGAGGCTGGACAGGTTGACCGGAAGGGCTATAATACTATCCTTGCGGACCGTACAATGGCCCTTGCTGGCCCGCAGGATAGCCCTGGATGGGCTGCCCATGTGGGTCATAAGGATAGACAGGTTGGCCCGAAGGTTGGCCTTGGAAAGGTTGCCCTTGCGGGTTATAAGCCTGGTGATGAGGTAAACCTTGAGCATGGAGGAAAGCCTCAGGAGCGGGCAGACGTAAAATGTCCCCGTGCTCATCATACTGACCTGGAAAAGCATACACGGGTGTACCATCCTGTGCATAGTGCGAAAAGTAAGAGCGGTAGGGATCTTGGGAGGATGGTCCAACCTCGGGGTTTGACTGTTGCAGAGACAACTGATACTCCTCCGGAGAGATGTTCTCCAGTATAGCAGTCGCTAGATAGATATCTTCTGGAGTTGGCATAGCCCTGGCAGAGGGTACTGTGACAACAGGAGAAGAGGCGGCCACACAAACAGTGGGCCGAACGGGTACAGAGGAAACGGGCGTCTGAGGAGACACCCCGGGTGTAAGAGCAGCTGGCCTCGGAGAAGGAGCTGACACTCCCATAGAGGCTGCGGCAGAAATGATCTGACACAAAGACCTGTATTCTGGCGGTAAAGAGGGACTGGCTGTGGACATGTCAGCCAGTTCAGAGTTGTCTCCCGGAAACAATCTTCGTGAGAAGAGCTGATAGTCTTCACCAGACGTTGGGATTTCCTCACCAGAATCACTCATGGTTGATCCTACCATTAGATCTCGTAAGAGACGGCAAGGACTCAGAGGAAAAACAACAGCAACAAAAAGCGAACCCGATGTAAGAGAAAGGAAATCAGCTCCTAATCTCAATTCATATACAGGGTCCGAAAAGGGCCAATCGAACTCAACTGGTCCCCCAAAGGGTTGCTTAGAAAGAACTGGTCCCCCATTAGGAAACACAGAAATAATAGGCTGTTGCGGTTCAGCAGAGGATTGTGAAACCTCTGATGAATCGTTCGTGTAAGGACTACCAGTAGATGAAACCGAGGGTTCTGCCACTGTGGCAAACGACAAGAGAAGAAAAAAAAACAAACACACACACGGGCTGAAAAAGAGTCAAGGCACACGATCAAACGGTCAACAAGAAATATCTAAGAGGGTGTGTAATCGTGGGTGATTAATTTTTTACCACATTGAAAAGTAAGAAACTTTACCATTTCATGTTTTAAGAGTTGAGAAACGACAAAAGATGACTCTATCTCTTTCAGATTTGACACAAGCGTGAAAGGACAAGCGCTTGGCGATCTTTTCAAGTTTAAGAAGTCAGAAAAGATCAAATGACTGCTCAGGAATACTAGGCACGAAGGGTGTACCAAATAACTGTGAACTACAATATACACCTTGTTTTCAATAATGAAACAGAAATCAACCAAGGGCTTTCCGTACGTGCAGGCAATCTCCCCGAATGTTGTGTTTAGTGTATCACGGGTATAGGGCGGCAGACTCGGCTTCCTATGGATAAAGGATTGAAAACCTAGAGGGGTCTCCCTTTATATACGCGACGGTACGGGGAGCACAAGTCCGTACTAGCGCTGTCTAAAGCCAAAAGGCGAGCGACAGCTGCTAGGTTTAAAGATGCCGGAACACGTCTCTAGCCTAGACCTCTAAATGTGTTTCGTTACATTTCAATGCTACCTTAGTTTAATTGAATAAATTTTATGGTTGATCTTCAATTAGGTTTCAGTTCTCAGGCCCTACCGTATGTACTGTCTTAAAAGACTCCTAAATGCAAAGCTACATGCCACAGTACATCACTTTGTTCGATGAAAACTAGCTACAGAAGAGTTGAGAGCTTTTACACAAAAAATATGATCGGAAGACAAACAATGATATCTCTAATGCAACTAATGAAATTGAAAACTTTTCATTCAAATCACTAATCACTGCTAAAATCGAAAATATTACAATTTGCACTAATCAACCAAAAGCAAAAGAGATTTTTTTTTTTTTAATTTTCAATGTTTGATAGCTAGATGCCCTAAACAAACTGAAAACAAATGGAACAACTTGAGAAATTATATTAAGAGAGCAAAAAAAACCAGTGTCACTCAATGACACAACAATCAGATCACAAATTGACCAAAGTCTCTCAAAACCAAGAAAAAGACTCAAAGGCTCCAATGGACCGTGTGATCTGGGTCCAAAGCAAGACCAAATGAAATTTGAATGAATAAACGAGCAATCACCCAAAAATCGCAACAAAACAGTGAAAAACTACTAAGAGAATGCAGAGGAGCAATCAGAGAGTTGACTGGATAGACGAAACACCAAAACTCCCAAGGAGGGCTCGATACACAAAGCCACTAGATGCCCTAGGGCTTAAAATGTGAAATCGATGGAGAAAAGCAAACAACCAAAGGACGAAGGCAGATTCCCAGTCAAACAGGACTCCAACACACTCAGGTAGTCAAAAAATCAAGAAGAAAAACACTGACCAGACCTAGAGAGCTCAAAACTGAGCAAACTCAAATACCCTACAGGAGTGGCGCGACTGTAAGGCTGCAACTGGCGCCAGAAAGAAATTGGCGTGGGCAATACAAATGCAACATGCGCCAATTGGCGCGACTGTCAGGCTAAAAAGCGCACCGGTCGAGTTTCTCAGCCAAAAAAAAAAAGAACTACTCCAGAAGTAGATCAATGTAAACTAAGCAAACCAAGAAACAAAAATAGCAAAAGAACCCAACCCAGAAGGCTAACCAAGCAAGGAAAATCATAAAACAATCAAAACGAGACAACCTAAATGAGACAGTGAAAACTAGAAGATCCCTAGTATGTTCGCCAAATTGTTGAGGAGGTAAATCCCCTCTGCGAACAGAGGCGATCCCTACTAACCTAGCAGGGGTCTAGCAACAATCATCAAATGCTACAGCGCAAGTTCCTAATTGCGAATAAATAAGCCAACAATGGAGGCCTACCTGGAGTCCAGTGCTATGATTCGTAGAAGAGACAGCGTTCCTATTCCTCAGCCTCGACAGATCACGATCCCCATGATCTCCGTGAATGGACACCTGCACATGCAAGAAACAACATGAATACAAGCATAAAATCCAGAATGCGCAACTATATATCAGTCAGAAAGGATATAACTCATTATTAACATAAGTGAAAAACAGAGTGGAACCATAACCGGTAGTCATTCATTAATAAGCAATCGAAAGAGAGTACAACCAATGTTTTGACGCCGTGGTCTCCTTCGGAAGGGTCCCCAGTCGTTCACGTCTCGCAAAGCTCACCAGGGAAAGGGCAAGCCTCTCTAGAGTCTCTCGACGATAGTCTCCTTACTTGAGTCAGCCTTAAGGGAAGAAAGAGGGCTCTTACAGCACAAAGGCTCTTGGGAATTTGGAGATTCAAAGCTTAGGCACTTCAAGACTAGCTTGCAATGGCAATAGGCAAGCTTTTATAGATGAGGAAGGAGGGAGTTGGGATCCCTATTATTGTGGGATTGGCCCTATCATCAAGGAAGGTTCCATGAAAGGTGGCAAACCACTTCCCTTCCATAGAACTCCCGTAGCCAAACCTCCCAACTCAAGATAGGCAATGGTTTCTGAGTCTGTTGAAACACAACTTCCGCCATCTTTATTTAAAAAACACTCCTTAAATTGGCTGGCGCGACTGCGACTCTGGGACAGAGCGCCAGTTGGCGCAGCCTCTTTGCAGGATTTTCCCCATTGGCGCGAGTGATGAACTGTCTGCTCGCGCCAATGCAAAAGGAGATGTTTTCATGGTTTTTTGCAAGGAGATGTCTTTAGGGCAATTGAAGCTCATGCTTAGAGGATTGCAATGATGATGGTTTCAAGGCATGACATTGCTCATAGGTCACATAATGGGTCCTCCATTGTGCTGGACGGGGAATGGTAGGGACAGTGACAAATTACTGTGTAACACCTAGGATAGAGTAGCGTAGTAGGCTAGAGTAGAGTAGGATAAGCTAAGCTAGGGTAGAGTAGGGTAGGGTAGTAAAGGCTAGAGTAGAGTAGGATAGAATAGGATAGGATAGTCTAGGATAGGATATGATAGAGTAGGCTAAGGTAGGCTAGGCTACGATAGGAAAGGTTAGGATAGAGTAGAGTATCGTAAGCTAGGTTAGCCTAGAGTAGGCTAGACTAGAATAGGCTAGGCTAGAGTAGGCTAAGGTAGAGTACGTAAGACTAGAGTAGGATAAAGTAGTCTACGCCAGGCTATAGTAGGTTAGAGTAAAATAGGGTATGATAGGCTACGCTAGATTAGGCTAGAGTAGTGTTGGCTAGGCTAGGATAGAGTAGGCTAGGATAGTGTAAGATAAGATAGAGTAGGTTAGAGTAAAATAGGATAAGATAGGCTAGGCTAGTGTAGGCTAGAGTAGGCTAGGCTAGGCTAGGATAGAGTAAGTTAGGATAGGGTAAGATAGGATAGAGTAGGTTAAGTTACGCTAGGCTAAGGTAGCGTAGAGTAGGTTAACTTAGGGTAGGCTAGGGTAGGGAAGAGTAGGCTAGGCTAGGCTAGAGTAGTGTAAGCTAAGCTAGGCTAGGTTAAAGCAGGTTAGATTAGAATAGGCTAGGCTAGATTAGGCTAATCTAGGCCAAAGTAGGATAGACTAAGCTAGGTTAGGCTAGGCTAGGCTCGGGTATCCTAGTAGGGTAGAGTAGAGTAGGCTAAGGTAGGCTAGGATATAGTAGGTTAGACTAGAATAGGATAGGCTACAATAGGATAAGCTAGAATAGCTTAGACTAGTGTAGGATAAAGTAGGGTAGGCTAGGCTAGAGTAGGTTAGAGTAGAATATGATATGATAGGATATAAATGGCTAGGATAGAGTAGGCTAGAGTAGAGTAGGCTAGCGTAGGGTAGGGTAGGTTAGGGTAAGTAAGCTAGGCTAAGATAGGATATCATAGAGTAGGTTAAGGTAGGCTAGACTAGGGTAGGCTAAAGTATGATAGGCTAGGATGGAGTAGGATAAAGTAAACTAGGTTATATTTGGATAGAGTAGGATAAAGTAGAAAAGGATAGGCTAGAGTAGGCTAGGCTAGAGTAGGGTAAAGTAGGCTAGGCAAGGCAAGGTAATGCCAGGAAAGGCTAGGAAATAGTAGGCTAGCCCATGTTAGGGTAGGCAAGGCTAGAGTAGGATAAAGTAGAGTAGGTGAGGGTAGCCTAGGCTAGGCTAAGCTATACTAGAGTAGGATAAAGTAGGTTAGCGTGAGCTTGATTAGACTAGTAGGCTAGAGTAGAGTAGGCTAAGTTAGGCTAGCCTAGAGTAGTTTAGACTATAGTATACTAGGTTAGAGTATGATATGCTAGGATAGAGCAGGCTAGAGTAGGCTAGGCTAGGCTATAATAGGTTAGAGTAGAATAATATAGGCTAGACTAGGCTAGGCTAGAACATGTTAGAGTAGAGTAAGCTAGCTTAGGCTAACTTAGAGTGGGTTAGTAGGCTAGGCTAACTTTAGATCTCCCCCAACAAGAAGGTTATCTTCTTGGTCGTCCCCAATTCTATCTTTTAAGGTTTCCCAGCATGTTTCCTTGTCCTTATAATGGTTGGGGGAGTATATGTTGTAGATGCTGACTATCCTGCGAGTTTCAACATTCTCCAGTTTAGTGTTTCTCCAGTGGTATATCTTCGTGTGCTGTTGCAGTTTCCATTTCCCTTTTTTCCATATAGTGCTTATTCCTCCTGAAGCTCTAGTAGCTAATATTACTTATCCTTCATAGATCCTAGATTTTTTTCATCACATCAATTTCTTGACTACTTAGATTTGTCTCTTGAATTAAGAGGATGTCAGGTTTTTCACTTTTTATCAGGTCTTTTAAAAAGTTAATTTTGGAGGGGTGACCCAACCCTCTACAATTCCAAGAGACAACTATCATTATTTATTATTTGGGGTTGTTGTAGGACCCCTCCCTTTGTTTGCTTGCTGTACTTTTTCTTTATTCTTTGGTCCTTTTTCTAGAAAATTCTCCAATCCCTGTTGTGTTCCCAATGAGATATCTTTGGCTAGTTCTTCATCTCTTATTTCTTTGTTCAATCTCCTTCCAATTTTTTTTGTATTCTCAATATTTTGAGGGGTTTCTTTTTTTTGGTTTCTTGTGAGGATTCGGTCCAAATTTAGGAGGAGAGGCTTGTCCGGCTAAGGAGGGGAACCAAGAGGGGTAGGAATGGGAGATGAGAGGAGGGTGTGAATGGGGGAGGAGGAGATGATCAAGTCAGATGGGATGAGAGCAGATGAGAGGATGTCAAAAGGAATTTTCCCCACGAGGGAGGTTGGTTGAGAGGGGAGGGGAGATCCTAGTGGAGGAGGAGGATGAGAGCTAGAGGCGGGTTTAGATGCAGTATTTTTCATTTTTACTTATTTCCATTTTGAATTTGATGTTTCTTCAATGTTTTTTTTAGGTTCCTCTCTTTTACTACATCTATTGGCGAAATGACCGTATTCCTGACATACATTACATTTGAAGGGGATTTGTTCATAGTCCAACTATTGAATGTGGATCCAGTTGTCCACTGTTGTAGTTCCTAGAGGCAACCTTGAGTTGTGAAAGACCAGTGCCTAGGACATCTTATATATAGCAAGGAGCATAATGTATAACAGAGGAAGTTATCAATAGAAGGCTCTCATGCTATCTCCTGAAAAAAGGGAATGTTAATTTTGAATGGGACCAAGACCCTCAGAAACTGACACAAAGAAGGGAGTACTGCAGAGGCAATGTGAAAAGCTCTAATATAAAAGCAATAGAAAATTCAGAGACAACTTACTGTAAAGAGGGTCAGTTCAGAAATACCTCACAGAAATAAATTATCAGAAGGTGTTTGCTGTGAATGAAAGATTGAGAGGATACTAGTTGTCAATGAGCTGATATCCAGATACACAATATCACTATGTAATTGGCTTACCAATTTAAGAATCCATCTGGACCGTCCGATCTCAGGAGGACATCGACGGCTGAAGACGCGTCGGAGGGCGACAGATTGGCGGGCAGGGGTACGGATACCTTGGGTTAAATCCTGCGCATCTTCGGGGTGCGATGAGAGTTGGATGGAGTGCCCCAGATTGGACAGTTGATATGAATATCACGTTGGATCAAATTTCAAACGATAACGCATGATGGGGGGGCGGTTTTGAAATAGTGACGGAGCCACGTGTCGTGCGATGAGTGGAATCGCTCCGAAATGGAAAATACCGCCCGCCC
The DNA here is from genome assembly GCA_034641835.2 of Pinus albicaulis. NCBI lineage: Eukaryota > Viridiplantae > Streptophyta > Pinopsida > Pinales > Pinaceae > Pinus > Pinus albicaulis. The sequence continues at coordinate 715,271,782 of CM076569.1, forward strand.
TCCAAAGGCGGTGCGATAGATACCACCAGTTTTTGAAAAGTGCTTATGGGTGTGGGGACCACAAGGGCAGGTGAGTTGTTGATCGTTTATTTACAGATTGATCGAATGGTGGACAGGCGATCCGAGCGGTAAACGGTTTGGGCCACGGGTGCGACGCTGATCAATGAAGGTCATCCGATCTGTACAGATCGACGGATAATACTGCACCCGATATCTGCCTGGGATAAGCACTCTCCAGGCTAGCGCTTGGTCTAGCACCCAGGTTTCGTTGAGAAAAAGGTTGAAGGGCTAGGGCCGAAAGGTGCTAAACCTTATATATTTTCAAATGTGGGTTGTCGGCCCTTTTTAATGCAATTTGGGGCTAGGAAAGAGTAACAATAAGGGGAATGAGGAGTTTTTTAAACCAAACAAGGGTGTGAGTATGGTTTAAAGGGGATTTTGGGAAATAATTAAAGGGTAGAGTACCTGAAGAGGCTTTCAAGGATTATGTAAATTCAGAGGGAAAGAATTCCTCGAAAGTTTAGAGATGATTTGACCCCCTGTTTTCTTGTCAAAATTTAATAGGGGGCTAACACGATCAACATTGGATCCACCTGGGGATGGCACGTTCATCCTTGGGTGTGTCAAGAACTTCACAAACCACCTACATCATCAATTTTTATAGACAGGAAAAATAAACCTATTCTACTCCTACCCTTATTACTCCATGAGACCAAATTACATTGTTGGTCTCACATTTTCTCTACCTAAAATACATCTGCTAGGATTAAAATGTCTAGCAGATTTTTTCTCTACATTCTAAAACAGAAATTGAAAAACATCCAAGCCATGATTAGACTGTCTGGCTTGCTGGACCTTGCAGAAATTAAAACAACTAACTACATGCTCACAGGCTGAGCTTTATTTCAGTCTTCCTACCTACTCTAATCTAACCTGGAAATATCTGATGTTCTAGGTGATACAATAATGCCAATGCAACCAGTTAAGCAGTATCAAAAAAGGATAGGAGCAATGACTTCCTTTCAAATATAACCACAGGGTGTTCTTCTGGTGGTCCTTCAAAACAGAGGTCACCATCAGTGGTGACCACTCTTGATGAATCTGGCCCTTGGGAAGGATCAGTGCTGGAGCATTTGGACTGATCAGGGCCTCCATGTACTCTGCGACAGGATCGAAGAACATATGGTGTAAGCTTTCTTCTTTTAGGCCTGCCATGACTGGTAGGCTCTCTGCATCCTGGGCAACTTTGATTATTTCATCTTCCACTGCATATTCAATGTGGCTCTTGAAAGTCCAATCACCTTCTTCTTGTATTTCGAAAGGCAGTGGGATCTCTTCTTTTTTAGGAGGAGGGAGAATTTCCAAAAAGGCTTTGGGGTCTCTAAACTGATATGATTTTTCTTCTGAGTTCAGAAATTCAACCTCGGCTTCATATCTTTCAACCAACAATTCTAGAAAGATTTTCTTAAGCACACGTTTAGAACTTAAGCTGGGAAGAAGAATAGCACATGGAAGGTCCTCCACTACCATTTTTTCCAAGGCACGTGACATATCATCTCGACACTCTGCTACGAAACCTGGATGCATTTTTGCAAACTGCTCAGAGTCTTACATTGGTGAAGTGGCTTGGTCTTCAGCGCGGCTGATGCTGTACTGTGACATGATCTCCCAGTGGAGTCTCGTGAAACCAAGATAATCAACGGCCTACTGATCACCAATGGAGTATTTTAATCATTTAGGAACTGTGGAGTCACCAAGGTGAGGGATCTAAAAATCTCAGCTCTTCATGCTCACCTTTCTGAAGAGTGAATTAGGTTTTGTGAAGGCCCAGGGATTTAGATTTTCTGAACTTCATTGCCCGACAACGGCACCAAAAAGATGTTGTAGTTCCTAGAGATAGCCTTGAGTTGTGAAAGACCAGTGCCTAGGACATCTTATATATAGCAAGGAGCATAATGTATAACAGAGGAAGATATCAATAAAAGGCTCTCATGCTATCTCCTGAAAACAGGGAATGTTAATTTTGAATGGGACCAAGACCCTCAGAAACTGACACAGAGAAGGGAGTACTGTAGAGGCAACGTGAAAAACTCTAATATAAAAGAAACAGACAATTCAGAGACAGCTTACTGTAAAGAGGGCCAGTTCAGAAATACCTCACAGAAATAAATTATCAGAAGGTGTTTGCTATGAATGAAAGATTGAGAGGATACTAGTTGTCAATGAGCTGACATCCAGATACACAATATCACCATGTAATGGGCTTACCAATTTAAGAATCCATACATGACAATACCGTTTTAAAAATAACCTCCCAAAGAAACTAATATAGCAGAAGTATGGTTTGAGTGAATAGTGAAATAGTATATCATGCCTGAGCCATATTTAAAGCGCTTGACTAATCCAAGCATGCGTATCAACTAGGATAAATCCATACCAAAAATCAGTGAGCCACTCGCATTCCAGAAACATGATACGAGAAAGATGGATGAAATGAAATGATCTATTAAAGTAACACATATAAGAGAAAGTTACAAATTGTGAAATACCAAAGACCAGAATCCTCTTAACAGATGGAACTTCTCCTCACTGAGACCCTATGGGCTCTAAGCCTTCATACAAGAGTTCACAAAATGTATACAAAAAATCCTTTCACTGCATAATTTTCTGATAAAATCTGGAACCCTAAATCATCTGTTCTTCGGGAGCTTTATAGGAGAAAAATAAAGCTCGAAAAGGGAGTAGGTGATGAACATTTAATTTTCCTCATTAAGACAAGATGGTGGAAATGTGCACGCCCATATTGCTGGATGAATCTGTAGCGCTGTATGTACTTTTCTGCCTGCTTACTGAAATAAATGCACTGGGTAGAAGTCTCTTCAAGAACACGGCAAAGAAGTAAAATCACATAGACATTCCTTCCTTTCGTGAAAGAAAATGGTGCTAAAAAGAAAGCTTTAAGGTAATGTTTTCTGAAAATGGTACCCTTTGCCTTCTAAACCCTGAATTATGGTTTAATTTCTTCAATGTTGAACGTTGAATTCCTCGACAATTCACTGATATTTCTCTGCTGCTCCATTAATATCTCCATCTGTGCAATATGTGCATTGAATGACTCGGGAGGGTTTGACAGATTTTAACCCTGCTTCTTTAATGGAAGTCTTGTCGACATACCTTCCTAGGCCTTTGTCCATAATCACATCCTCTGAAAAATGGTCCTTTGATGTGCTCTCTATTACATTAATAGAGATTGTAAGTCATGGCAGTTTTCCACCTCTGTAACCCTGCAAAACCCGCAAAATTGTTAGGAAAAGCAGGCATGGGGATGATGGACCTGGCGGGATCAATGAAAATGGTTGTGCGGACATGGCGAAATGATGGGACAATGCAGGGTGGTGATTAAAACACAGTGAAATGATGGAGGATGGACTGGTGGAGGTTTTTAACGTAAACATTTAAATTTGACTAACGAATGAAATGTATAATGGCAGGGGGAAAATACGACAAACATGTGGAACAGTGACAGGGCGGAGGACACGTGTCGATGGTGGGGAGGCAAGAAATCTAGACCGTCCGATCTCAGGAGGAGATCGATGGCTGAAGACGCGTCAGAGGGCGACGAATTGGCGAGCCAGGGGTACGGATACCTTGGGTTAAATCCCGTGCATCTTCGGGGTGCGATGACTGTTGGATGGAGAGCCCCAGATCGGATAGTTGATATGAATATCGCGCTGGGTCAAATTTCGAACCATAACGTGCGATGGGGGGGCGGTTTTGAAATAGTGACGGAGCCACGTGTCCTGCGATGAGTGGAATCGCTCCGAAATGGAAAATACGTCCCTCCCTCTAAAGGCGGTGCGATGGATACAACAGGTTTTTGAAAAGTGCTTTTGGGTGCGGGTACCACAAGGGCGGGTATTAAGCTGCGATCGATGATTCTGAATTGATCGGATGATGGGTGGCCAGGCGATCGGAGTGGTACGAGTTGGGCCCACGGGCGCGGCGTCAGTGAAGGCGTCCGTGCAGTACGAGATCGACGAGGATAATAATGCACGTGATATCCGCCTGGGATAAGCGCTCTCTAGGATAGCGCTTCGTCTAGCACCCAGGTTACGTGGAGAAAAAGGTTGAGGGGCTAGGGCCGAAAGGTGCTAAACCTTATATATTTTCAAATGTGGGTTTTCGGCCCTTTTTAATGCAATTTGGGGCTGGGAAAGAGTAACAATAAGGGGAATGAGGGGTTTTTTAAACCAAACAAGGGTGTGAGTATGGTTTAAAGGGGATTTTGGGATGGTTTAGAAGGATTAGGGGGAGGGATTTTGGGGTAAAAAGGGAGGTTATGAAAAAGAGGAAGAGGGGATGAAATGGAGAAATCTGCAGGGGCACAAGGGGCAAATGAAGGCCTCTTGGGGCATAATTTTTCACAATCAATGAGGCTTATTGACTTAAGAACAACAGAGGAAAATAATTAAAGGGCAGAGGACCTGAAGAGGCTTTCAAGGATGATGTGAATTCAGAGGGAAAGCATTCCTCGAAAGTTTAGAGACAGTTTGACCCCCTGTTTTCTTGTCAAAATTTAAAAGGGGGCTAACATGATCAACATCCACCTTGATTTTGACCGCTTCTCGGAGGCCCTTTCCTAGATCCACCTCAACACAGATTCATGCGCATGCCTGCATGTTGTCTTTTGGTTCACTTCTGTCGATGTATTTGCTCACTCCATTTCCTATTGCATGAACTGAGTCATCACTCCACTAGTGTAGAGGTAGGTGCGACAATCTTACCCATACTGATACTGCATTGGGAACATCTAGTTCTGGATCAAAATCCAGAGTCCGTCGATTAAGGTACAAACCCCTTGTGTCCATGAAGTAAGGCTCGCTTCGGAATATAAGATCTCAATCACTTTTAGTCTCAAAATGAAAGGTATAACATCCCCGACCACAAAATATTATGGTGATTTTCCCTTGTATAAACTGGATCCAGTTCCTCTCAACCCATTTCTGCACTGTTTTGGGTGAGGGCCATAATCCTATAAATTGACCAACTAGTCCTTTTTCCGCGAGAGAGATTTCAGATTTCCTTGGCACCGATGGAGGTAGGAAGATTTCTGGAATGGATTTCAGCTTTTTAACAAACTTTGTGGCGGCTGGCCTAGTTCGTTTGGTTCCCAAAGAGCTTATGAGAGAGGAAAAAACAGCTGAATCTTCATCTGATTGCTGGTTGTTCGATGTTGCAACTGTGAAAGCACGACATCGGCTAGGGAACGAACACACAACAGACAGCATTACCAACCAAAATATGTTCAATTCGACATATAATTAAAAATATATTAATAATAATAATAAATACAAGTTTAATGTGAGCTAATAAAATGGCTCAATGCATGTGTTATGTAATCCCTATAACATTTAAAAATACGATTTAAATAATAATAAAATACACATTAATTTTTTGCACTCTAAAATAAGTTTGAACTTAAAGAAATTTGATCCTTCTCTGCTCATGTTACATCCATGCTTAATATGGATCCATGTTTGTATATTCTAACTGCTCATATATACCACAGCCTTACTTTAGATGTGTAATACATTTATGACACCAAGATTGTTATTTGGCATCAGATTTGTTTAATTTGAAAATAGACTCTCCTTACCTTAAATTATTAATCAAGTAATAGTTACTTCTTTCATTGATATTTATTTAGTTGAGATTTATTTGACATCACATTTGTTTGATTTGAAAATAAATTTCCCTTACCTTAAATGAGATGGTATTTGCATTGATCCGTAATCATGTTTACCCTATCATCCACTATATCAACTTTTCCTAAAACAATTTCAAATTTATATCTTGTGGGATGAAATCCTAATGGGTGGAGCCAATAAGTGAGTTTTTCAATTAAATTCAATAAGAAATTATCACCAACATATTAGGAGGAATAGGTCTTTCTTTTTTAGTAGAATCATTAAGTGATCTATGTTGTTTTAAAAAAATTTCTTCAACATTGTGTTAACCAACTTGGGTAATTTTTCAAAATTAAGAAAAGTAATGGTCAATCAAAGCTAATATAAATTGAAAAAAAAAACATAAATCAAAATTAAATGTTTTTTTGAAATACAATGAACACAAAAACGTAAACATAAATCAAAATTAAAAGAAAAGAAAAGCAACCAAACTTTTTTGTTTTTTTTAAGATGTAGACACAAAAAGCATAAATCCAGAAAAAAAAGAAACAGCAACATATTAACTTTTTTTTGTTTCCTTTTTAAAAAAAATGAATTAAACTAATTTTAAGTTTTCAAAAACGGTTATTCAATATATCCATTTTAAAATTATATAAATATAGATATGTTGTTCAATTAAAAATATTAAAAGAAAAATTACATATATAGATATTGTTGCAAAATTTCTTTGATACAAAAATAGAAATATTTTATTAATATCTAAACATGTATATCCATAAAATGAGCTAATTCACTATTTCAAAAACAAGTAATACAAAATAGTTAGCTATAACTTACAAACTATACTTGAAAAGTAATTTCCTAATTTTTCACTCATTATAGCAGAAGTTGGAGAAATGTCTATGAAACGGTTATTCAAAAAAATAGGCGATATATCCATTAAAAAAAAAAAAGAGATATGTATGTGAAACGGTTATTAAAAAAATAGGCCAGTATATCCGTTAAAGAAACTTATGCTAACCAGTGTGACAATTCCATTTCTAATGTCTTAAAATTTTGGGTTCGGTTGGTTCGATTCGACCCAGGTCATATGAAAATGATTCTAACTTTAAAAAAATAATGTCAAATGAAAGATCATAAAATAAAACACTAATAATGTGAAATGAAAGATCATAAAATAACATTTTATGCATGGGACAAGACAACAACATTAATATTAGTTGTGAATAGAAATAGGATAAAAAAAATCATATATTTTATTCATCTATAATCTGATTATGATCTAACATGTGAAAAAACTAT